>CM062806.1:78263650-78863650 GCA_031772625.1 Pinus tabuliformis | reverse complement strand
CCTTTTGAAATATGTTATTTTTCACCAATGCTCTTGGTTTTCAAAGGCATATACAATTATCCACAATCGAGTTTATACAAACATGAAGGCATAGTTCAACTTCTAGAGATTTCACAAGTTCCAGAGGAGCATGCTGGCGAGTTCAAGGCCATTTTCACCTGCATCTGTGGTGGTGCATAGATTGGGCAAGCGATAGCTGAAGATGGAAGAATCCCATTAGTCTCTTTTACTTGAAGCATGAAGGTTGGACAAATTGTTTAGAAGGCAGTCAATGCAAGATTTGGGAAATGTTTGCTTGAACTTAGTGGAAACAATGCCATTATAGTTGTGGAAGATGTGGACTTAGCAATGGTTGTGCGATCTGTTTTGTTTGCTGCAGTTAGTACTGCTGGACAACGATGCACCAGTTGCCGAAGGCTGTTACTCCACAAGAAGATATATCAACACATTATTGAGCAGTTGACTGATGCATATAAGCAAGTTAAATTGGGAGACCCTGTTGATAAAGATATGTTGTTAGGACCACTGCATACTCGTGCCTCAAAGATGAACTTTGAGAAGGGCATTCAAGTTAGAAAATCTCAGGTGTTCAACTAGGTCTTAGTCTTATTTCTGTGTACGGGCAGAATCTGCAGACTTTGGTCTAATCCATTGAAGTTTGAGCTTGGAACCATGGGAGCGGACTTTGTAAAGAATGAATATCAGTTTTGAAGGGGCTTAGCTTACATTCCCATAACCTGGGATGTTTCGGCAATGGAATATGGAAAGGAAGTGGCAATACTGTGACATCAGTAAATCCTTCTAATAACCAGCCAATAGCAACGGTAGTTGAAGCTTCTATTGAAGAGTACGAAGATAGCTTGAGAGCCTGTGCTGAAGCTCGTAAATTATGGATGAAAACTCCTGCTCCAAAGAGTGGTGAAATTGTAAGGCAGATTGGGGATGCTTTGAGATCAAAATTGGATCTGCTTGGTAGACTTGTATCATTGGAGATGGGAAAAATCCTCGCAGATGGGATAGGAGAGGTTCAAGAATTTATTGACATGTGTGATTATGCGGTTGGCTTAAGTCGACAGTTGAATGGCTCCATCATACCTTCAGAACGGCCCAATCATATGATGATGGAGGTTTGGAATCCTCTTGGCATAGTCAGAGTAATTACTGCATTCAACTTTCCATGTGCTGTACTTGGGTGGAATGCATGCATCACTTTGGTTTGTGGAAATTGTGTTGTTTGAAAAGGTGCTCCTACTACACCATTGACCACTATAGAGACAACAAAACTCATAGCCGAGGTGTTGGAGAGAAATGGTTTGCCTGGTTCGATTGAAAAGTTCAAAATCTTCAATACCAATAATTTATGGGTGAAATTGAAGGCGATTAAGAGGCTTGTGGAGGCTAATGCTCTTAAAATGGAGATAATTCCAAATCCAAAGGAAGTAGATGAGGACCAGGGACCATTAAAGATACAGTAGAATATATTAGACATATTACAAGACTGTGTTATGGACAGTGGTAATGTTTTGTTCGCTGGTCTCTCAGCGCTCCTATGCACTTTCAAAATGTAACTTTGATTCAATTTTATACCTTGGAACAGAGAACAATTTCAACCTTTTTACAGTGAGGAAAAATAGCGAGGCTGCAACTGATGAAGAGAGAGGAAAGTGGCGATCATTTAGCTATGAAAGGAAGACTGTGTTTTTGAAATTACACAGCAGTTTCGTAGCGCGCTACGAAACTGCTGTAGCTGCATGTTACAATTCGGCTGATCAATTATGATTGACAAAGCGGCAAATCTTTTTGAAAGGTTTTGTCATCACACATGTACATGGGAAAGGCTTACAGCACATGAAGGACGTGGCACTCCAATAGATTGTTGACTAATTCAAGAAGATCAACATGGTTAATTATTTCCAAATATCTTTGAGGAAACCAAAAACATAAAAATAGGGGCAGTTTCCTATTTCTTAGCAGCAGCGAAGAGATAAGACAGTAAGGGCTAGCAAAGAGCTTTAAACATCCATCAAGGCTAAAGCTGAAGGAAACCACTTGGCAGAGAATGAATCTTGATTGTAATAAATGTTATGTTCAGCATGATGTAGAATTAGAATCCTAATTGTTTTAGGTTTCTAGAGCTATCAGTTAGTAGTAAGTTGCTTTTAATAGTTAGTTTAATATGTAAATAGCTGTCATGATAAGGAGAATTCAAGTTCCCCTCATGCTTGAGGAGGAATCTCAGTTAGGTAGAAGAGCTCTATATATAGGAAAAAGAGCAATGTAATATAGGTTGGAAATTTATAAAAAAAGCTCTGATATTTGGCTTATGTAAAGCCTCTGTTTTTTTGGTAATACAATATTGGCTCTCAAGAATCATAGAGAGTTCAATGTATGAGTTTCTTTATTTTCTTTTCATGTTATCTACAGTGTTATGAGTATTTGATTACTTAGAAATCACTTGCAGTGTTCTAATTTCCTTCATATACTCATAGACTGTCTTCTTTGTGTTTGGTGTGCTCTACCTATATTGAAATCTGAATGCCTTGACTTTTATGCTAAGCCAATCCTACTGTTAATACTAGATCAAATATGAGTCCATAAGCCCAATGGATACTTGTTAATTTTGTTTCCACCATTTTCATTTCTATTTTTTTCACAAAGAGTTAGCCATCTTGATCATAATCAAAAACCTTCAATCCTTTGAGAGAGCCCTCTCAGGCTAAGGAGGCTAAGCCTTAGCTAAAAGATTGGTTTGAAAAAGTTACTTGAAGTCTTCCTGGTCTGCAGCCTTCCAGGCCTGATTTTGAGATAACACATCCAATGTCAATTAATCATCACAAGGTGCAATGCCATTCACGAGCTGCTCTGCAAATCAAATATACAAGTTGCAAGGCAATGAGAAAGAGTTTTCAGCTGATTTCATTCCTTACCCATCGACATTCCTCGGGTGAGAACTTGAATTCCCAATCTTTGAACCCTTTTTTGGCTCTCCATCCACTTCTGAGTGTGATTGCATGCCTCTAACTAATCCACTGATGCAAACAATGGTGGCAATGTACATGCGCACATGTTGCAGGTGGAAAGATTCTTAGTCAACAATGGTTGAAGGTGGCAATCTGCATGCACAATTGTTGCAGGTGGAAATCTACATCCATAGTTTTTGCAGGTGGAAAAAAGCATTGGCAAGCTTCTTGGTCACAGAAAACAAACTTTGGATAAAATCCATCATCCCAACATCTTCTTGGTCATAGAAAACAAATTTTGGATAAAATCAGTTGTCACAACATTCTTGCAACCCGACTTTAGATAAAATAAGTTGTCCCAACATTACAGCATTGGGATAAGCATAGCCTAAAATAAGAGGTTGATATTTTTTCATCCAAAAACTTTGCTTAAGGCAGAGACTAATAAGGCTGAAAGACCTCTTCAAAGAGCATCAGTAGATAGTTTTGCAATCTACGTTACATCGAAAAGGTTTATGTTTCTCATAATCTATATCACTTAGGTTCCAATTTTGTGAAGCAACTTGAAGTTTTGAATTTAGTTGCAGAATGAAGGGTGGTTTATATTGCAAAATTGCTTCCTGTTCTTTGATTATGCTCACATGTTATTTTCGTTGTTCCTTCTCCTTCATTGAAGCTCGATATTTGAGAATCTAGGTAATCAATCCTTGAAGAGTAGGGCATGTGATTTCTCCAACAGAAAACTAGCCATGCTAAGGATATTATTCAAGAGGAGAAAATCATTGGTTTGAAGTTGTACACGATAGCTAAAAACTAGGGTCAAAGTCTCAGAAAATATTGTCGTGAAAAAATTGATGTTGACATTATTGTCAGAAGAATGAAATAAAATGTGATGTTGATAGATGATATGATGGATAATGGCCCAAGTATAGGACACGGTGAGCCTCCTACTTTGCACCACTGAATATGTTGTTGAATGAAATCTAAACCAAATTGATAGTTTTTCAAGTAAGATATATCTATTGAACTAGACATCTTTACTAACCATAAATGTTGTCACATCACGTATCACGCTACAGCGTTCAAAATTGAACCCTTCCCATCCCTTCCATGGGCTCCTAGCCCTTCCTAAAAGGGCTAAAAAAAAATCCACTTTGAAAAAAAATTAAAATATCAAAATCACTCGTCAATTACAAAGGTTATTTCAAATTTTTATATTTCAAAAGAAGGGAAATATTTTTAATAACCTATCAATACTTTTTTAAGTTTATGAGAATTTTTAGTCTAGACTAGTGCATAAATCACTCTAACTAGTGACAATTTCATAGCAGAGACCTATCAAAGTCTAGATGAGCTCATATAATTTAATAGTTATCTCATGATTTGGGAACATTTCCCTGAGGCCCCCAACTTATGCCAAAATGATTTAACCTACAACAATAAGATATGCAACACTTATGGTACTGTTACACCTATCACAGGGTAGCATAACACACTGAATACCCCTTCAACAACTCCGTGTGTGCTCTCACTCCTCCCCGATTATCCTTGAGTGCTCTTTTCTTGCATCCATTTTTCCATTTTTATTTGAATTGCAACCCATCATCCATAGAAGGAATGTTATCGTTCGACGTTAGACTATAAGGTATTCTTCATTATCCTCCTCATATCTTCATTAGCATTTGGATTTTAATTCTATGTATTTTTTAATGCAACACTCATTGAAGTAATGGCAACCTTTGTGGTCACAGAATGTATACTGGGCACCATAGAATCCATACCCCAAGAAATCAACATTGTGGCTAGATACCCTAAATGTAATTGCTTGCCATCCTTCCATCCTAGGCATGCATGTTAGAGTTGTTTTCTACCATTTCTTAATGGTGGAATTTTTTATTGTCATAATTATATGAATCTACCAACTATGAAAATAATATCTATCTTATACCGAGGGTATTAGACTCCAGAACTATACTACTCTCATTCAAACTCTTGCTTGTTGTGCTTCACTGCTTAAATCCATACAGTTTTCTTGTCCAGGTGCCATTTTTCATGAAGTGTTTGTTCTCTATCATAAAGTTATAGGTTTCCTTGAATGTTACAAAACATAATTCAACAAAGCATTGAATAACCTATCAAGAAATTTATAGTCAAATCCTATGGAATCTTGCTAAGGTTGAATTTTTTCTATCTCAATCTTGTTAAGGGATTTTTAATTTATGTATTTACTTATTCTATTTCATGACATCTAAGCTGCTTTACGCAGCAAAGCTGCATTCTTAAAAAATTATTCGTGGACATGTGGGTTATGGGCCCACGTTTACATCAGAAGTGCTTTAATAGGGGGCCTGCACATTAAACCCGGAAGTAAACAAATAGTGGAATACCACATAACCTGACCAACGAATGGCGGTCCCACTTTTAACGCATAAGGCCGGAATCCAAATAAAATTATCTTGGGTTGATAACCTATCGGGTCCACTCAGGCCATTAACCCTCACACATGTTCGTGCGTGATTATCATCCGATCAATCCCACGATGAACGGTCTAGATGGTCGGAACCCAACAAGGGTTTAAGCTTGTTACATAAAATATCATTGCGTCCATTGTTGGAATGTCTCGTGCTTATTCTGATGCAATATGCATTCGATCGCCTTTAACCAGATGGTCCGATCATCTCTAGACTTCAATTGGATTAAGTTACAGTTCATAACTTCATCAGGTCCGTTTTCTGGAAACCACTTCTAGTTTTGAGGCTATGCGAGAATCCACTTACCACCCTTGGGAAATCACTCTTCCATTTAACGCCTGCGCTTTTTAACCACGCAATGATTATAGATCTACAGATCTATTGATTGGATGCTCCAGATCTATTCCCCCGCCATTGTTCTTCTGCCATTAATATCTGTCGATCTAAACCAATCTGATAATTCCCATCATCCTATTCAGTCGACTCACCTCTGTTGACCTGTTTCGTTTATTTGTGAAATTGCGTTAAACGCATAGTTATCTCTACCATACAAAAACTCACTCATGATACCGTATATCAGTGGATAACCATCTATCCTAATAGTGATCGATGGTCGATTAATAAACTTGCAACACTAAATTTCACTCTTTCAACACAGACATCTAAACTATAAGTAAATAGACACAAAAAATCCACATAACACACATATTTATATTATACATAATTAGATTACACTCTAAGGAATTACAGCCTTAGGTAACAAGTTCTCCTTCGACTACATTGTATCCAATCTCCCCCTTTCTCACAACACACACTCTCTTTATATAAGAAATTACAGAAGTCGTGGATCATCTAAGATCCACGATTTCCTCCCACAATCGCTCAATCAAATCCCTAAACCTCTCTATACACTTACATGGTAGATAATTACATTAGATAAGTCTTCTAGGGACTTATCAATTCCATCAAATTAGCTCTGTTTTAACAGAATTTTCCCTGGTTTACCATGATTGTCCATGTTTTCCCTTTTCACAGCTCTGAGGTTAAATTTTGATTAAGGGTGCCCGGATGCTCCTGCATCAGACTCCCGAGGTACAAAATTTTATGACCTCTTGGTCATATGCTTCTCCTTCATCCCTTAGCAATTTATTATTCTACCCACCTCCTTAGTGGAATTTCCTTTATGATCTTTCCGTGACCTAAAACAAAACCTCTGCAGTAACAGTATCCCTGATACACGTTACCTCACCAAGCTTCTCTCCTTTGAGCTTAGTCTATCGGCATCTCTCTGGTTCTCTTCTCTGTGAACCATTGGAGCACTCCATGCTCTAGGTTGTTGCAATGTTCTCACCTTCTTCTAAAGACCACAAACTCACCAGTCTTCAACATAATTGTACCTCCTTTTTCGCACACAAAATCTTCTTTCTACTCGCAGGAAACCTTTCCCTGCTCTGATACCACTTTGATGATAGCTAAGCTGCTTTACACAGCAAAGCTGCATTCTTACAAAATTGTTCGTGGACCTCTGGGTTATGGGCCCACGTTTACGTTGAAAGCGCTTTAATAGGTGGCCTTCACATTAAACCTGGAAGCAAACAAATAGCGGAATACCACATAACCCTACCAACGAACATCAGTCCCACTTTGAACGCATAAGGCCAGAATCCAAATGAAATTAACCCATGTTGATAACCTATCAGGTCCGCTCAAGCCATTAACCCTTGCACACATTCACACGTGATTATCATCCAATCAATCCTGCGACGAACAGTCTGGATGGCCGAAACCCAACGAGGGTTTAAGCCTATTACATAAAATCTCATCGCATCCATTTTTGGAATTAAGTCTTGTGCTTATTCCGACGCGATATGAATCTGATCGCCTTTAAACGAACTGTCTGATCATCTCCGGACTTCAATTGGATTAATTTACAGTTCATAACTTCATTGGGTCCGTTTTCTGGAAACCACCTCCAGTTTGAGGTTGCGCGAGAATCCACTTACCACCCTTGCGAAACCACTCTTCCATTTAACACATGCACTTTTTAACAACGCGATGACCGTAGATCTACGAATATGTCAATTGGATGCTCCAAATCTATTCCTCTGCCATTCTTCTTCCACCATTAATATCCATCGATCTAAACTGATCCGACAGTTCCCATCGTCCTATTTAGTCGACTCACCTCTATTGACCTATTTCATTTATTTGTGAAATTGCGTTAAACGCAGAGTTATCTCTGCCATAAAACAACTCACTCATGATATCATATATCAGTGGATCGCCATCAATCCTAATAATGATCGATGGTCAATCAATAAACCTGTAACACTGAATTTCACTCTTTCAACACAGACATCTAAACTATAGGTAAACAGACACATGAAATCCACATAACACACATATTTATATTATACAGAATTAGATTACACTCTAAGGCATTACAGTGTTAGGTAACAAGTTCTCCTTCGACTACATTGTATCCAATCTCCCCCTTTCTCACAACACACGCTCTCTTTATATAATAAATTACAAAATTCGTGGATCATAGATGATCCATGATTTCCTCCCACAATTGCTCAATCAAATCCCTAAACTTCTCTATACGCTTGCATGGCAGATAATTACATTAGATAAGTCTTCTAGAGACTTATCAATTCCATCAAATTAACTCTGTTTTAATAGAATTTGCCCCTGGTTTACCATGATTGTCTACGTTTTCCCTTTTCACAGCTCTGAGTTTAAATTTTGATTAAGGGTGCCTAGATGCTCCTGCATCACTATTGTTTAAATTTATTTAATAGTTGAAAATATTGAAAAATATCTCTTGCTAGTTGTCCTAAGAAGGATAAAAGGCAATTGTCAATTGTTGAATCATTTGGCCTTGCACAACATTCTAATCAACCATGTAATATTCAAAATGAAATTGATGCTCATCTACATGAATATGATGAATCAAATAGTGTAGAGCTTGTTGAAAGAGAAAACTCATCAAAGAAACACAAAATAATATTCAAATATAAATGAAATACAAGATTTCCATGGGCTTATGTTGTAAAATATTGTAATGGTAATGAAAGGATAAAATGTTCTTGATGTGTTAAATTTAAAAGTGAGACTTGATTTGCAATAAAGGGAACTACATCTCTTCAAGTTAGTGGCCTAAGTGGCCATGCAAAATCAAAAGCTCATAATTGTTTTTTACAACTTTTGGAGGGAAAAAAGAAAACGAAGCAATATTCCAATCACTAAACATGTAGAACTAATGGTAGATGTTGAGAAGGAGAGAATTATATCAGTGATTGAAAACATGTATTTTGTTGTTATACATGATTTATCTTTAGAAATGTATAAGTCAATATGTGACTTGAATAGGTATAAATGCACTCCACACATGCTTCTAACAGATGAATATTCTGCATACACAAATACCACACCAAGAAAAGAGTTTCTTCAAGTTGCTAAAGAGGTGTATTGGAACAAACTAAAAGAGGAGATTTTACATAGCCCATTTTACTCAATTTTAGTTGATGAAAGCACTGATTGGGTGGGATGGGTGGGGAGGAAGAAAACTTCCTCTACACTCTGTACAATGTATCTTGCATTTGTATGATTTCAAATATCAATAGAACCTCATTTTGTAGCCAAGTTAAGTTATATCTTTCATTTATTGATTGTGTAATGTAACTAAACCTGTAAACCAAGAAATTGACTCTATACTACAATCGAATCATGTCCTTTTCCATCCTCATGGGAATCACTTAAACTCACAGTAGATGAATGATCACCTCAAGCATTGAATCACAAGCTTAGATTACTATGAAATATAATTGGTAACACATACGGTGAATCAAAACAATGAATTTGAGAAGCTAACTAATACACATACGGTGAATCAAAACAATCAATTTGAGAAGCTAATAACACCTTGCTAGGTTGGGAGACACATACACTTTATGTATTGGATTCGATTTATCTTTAGATAAAAATTATAGCCAACAATTGATTATTAAATGACCTAAATAGGCATATATCACGGTGAACAATAGTACGTAGAACATTCAAGGAAATTTATTCGTAAGAAGCAAAGTCAATCATAAGAAACAATATCATGATTTTTCTATTCCAAAACATGGTTAGTGGTAAGAAACAATACATTTTAAAAGTGTAAAAAAAAATTCATTTTGCTTCCTCTACACTCCTTTACACTAAAACTATCTCACATCAACAACAACATATCCATTATTATCCTGCAAGTATGGTGAGTTAAATTATCTCACATCAATAACAACATATCAATTATTATCCTGCAAGTATGGTGAGTTAAATTATCTCACATCAATAACAACATATCAATTATTATCCTACAAGTATGGTGAATTCATGAAAGATAAATTCATCATAGATTGTAGAGACAAAGAATTGTTTAGATGTAACAAGATTTACTCTTTCAAATTGTTATTATTAAATAGCAAAACTAAGATGTTACAAAAACAAATGAACATATATATTTTGTTAGTTCATTCCTTTAAAAAAGCACTTGAACTAAAACATGCAAAGGTGAAGTATGTGGAAGATTCTAGTGAAATCTATAGGTATGACAAGGTTACAACAAGGTGCATTATAGAGGTGTTGAGGAAGCTTTCATTGTAATTCCTCTGCACCTTCACACTCCACTAAATTAAAAATATCGTATAAACCATCTCACATCACACAATATCAACCTATCAATTATTGCCTTGCAAGTATGGTGAGTTCATGACAGATAAACTCCTCATAGATTATTAACGTAATACTATAATGAACATGGAATAAGATTTGCACCTCTGCACTTCCGCGACAACAAATATGTGGCCTATGAATGAGAATTAAATGAGCAGGGGTTTTATATGCTCATCATTGGATAATTGGCCTACCAAAATCCAACCGTGGGCACTCATTTCATGCCCATTGGCAGCCTACCACAACGAAACATTAAATGGATCTGGATCGACTGTGAGAGTTGCGTCACAGCTCGATCCAAATCTATGGTTAAATCACTGCAAATTGCTTCAATAACTGGCAGAGATTCAATAAATCAATAAGCATATGATCATTTGGTTAATAACATATGCATATTGAGTTGAAGAGTATGGAGGGAGGTGCAGCTCTGCACTCCCGCAACGAAACATTAAATAGATGTGGAGATTTAATAAAACAATAAGCATATGGGCATTTGGTTAAGTCGTAGTCTAACCAAACTATTTTTTTGCCCTGAAAATCTTGGAAATTCCGACAAGATTTTGATAAAATCCGTCAGGGATTTTTGTAAATCTAGGTTACAATTGTCAAACTTCAAGATTTTGGGTGCCTCAGAGGTTTTTGATGGTGTTGAATCCATTTCCACCATCAAAAAAATGATTCAAACACTACAAGTGCAAGATTTTTTGAATTTTTTTTGTCTAGATTTTGGCCACTTTTGGTCGTCTGGGCAATTCCTCTGCGTATGTAGACACTTCCTTTGGTTAATAAGATTAATAGAGGAGACAACAAGATTGTTTATTCGTCCTCCTTCCCTGATGAGTCAAACTTGTGTTTGAAGCTTCCACTTAGAAAGTAAAAAACGTGTTTCATTTCAGCCTTCACATGTGTGAATCATCTCAAATGACATTGAACTACTTGCATTTCGAATAGAATCTCTTTTTTTCGAGACCAGATTCAGTCAACTTTGTTACTATGTTATTTATTTGTTGCATGATGTATGTGGTGTCGCAAGACATAATGATGCAAATGCAACCAGGTACGTGGGTGTGGTCTAATGTTTAGGTAGGGAGGTTTGTTCCCTACAACCCTTGTGGTCCAATAGTCCAACGGTTAGGTGGGAAATTTGTTCCCTACAAATTTTGTGGTCCAATCCTGGGTTAATACTAACTATGCAATCATAGCGGCTCTAAACATGATTTTTTAGGATGGGAAAAAAACCAATTCATGTAGATGTGATACTTCCAATCATTGTACATGATAGAATGAAATTGATCACATAGTTGTGGGAGATCCGATAAAATCGTTGGTGTCAAGTGTAGGCCTATTGCAAGATATATTCGTAAGAAATAGACATATCCTCATGCTCTTGCGTGGTGAAGTTTTTCATGAGCAGTGAAAGAAGACAAAGTTATAAGTTAATATTTGTCTTTCAAGTTCCAAATTACATTTGTAATAACTATTTGTGTTGCTCATATCTCCCACGCAAAGACAAATATGTAATTGAAGGAGATTGGTTGTTATTTCTAGCATATGGTTCTATGATTGACTGATTTTAAATCTCTCGCTACTGTTGTATGGAGGTGTGAATTGAAAGCAATAATGTGAGGATAGAGACTAGTGTGTTAAAACTTAGTATTCATTACCTTGTCTCCTCTTCTTTTGCACTTGGGCACCATCATTCCGCCTTGAATTTGGCAGTGATTAAGATACTTGCTTCTCTTTCTCCTTACAAGCCTAATTTGACACCACAGATCTAATGAAGGACCTCAAATGTTCGGTGTACTGCATTATGCATGTTCTGCACTTGGGCACCATCATTCCGCCTTGAATTTGACAGTGATTAATATACTTGCTTCTATTTCTCCTTACGGGGCCAATTTGACACCACAAATCTAATGAAGCAGCTCATATGTTCGAAACTCAAATTATGATAAAACCAAAATTCAAATTACAATAAGTTTCCTTGGAGTGCCCAAGACTCCAAAGTACTTTATATGTGACAAGTGAGTGATATGATGTTTTTCTGAACTCAATTTTACCATCAATTGGAGTCTCTTTGGTAGCTGATGTGGAGACACTGGAGCTGATGTAAGAGAACATACTTACTATATATCTACCCTATCATATCTATTTCTATAATTTAGCTTAGAAGACCAAAGAAACTTTTTAAGAAAGAGCCTTACTAAGGAGTCTATAGTCTTTATCTCACCAATGAATTACTTTAGTTGATGTGATGTGATGTGATGTGATGTGGATGCGAGGTTTTTTGTAAATACATTGGGTAGAGTGTTGAGGAATAAAGTTTATTTCACACTCTGTATAACACTTAACTTTCCAATAAAGAGTTTGAGGATATTAGTGGGAAAAAAATAGTCTGTGGAGGCCACAAATTTGCTAGTAAAATAGTGGACTTTATCTATCAAAGTTTTTTTTGGTTTTTATGATGGATGGAGTTCATATCCAAAGCGTCGGATGGAATACATATATTACATAGTGTCTTTCTGGAAATATATGACAATATGAATCACTATGGAAGTTTCCAATCACTCAATTTCAACATGATGTTTGCTCATATGTTCGAAACTCAAATTATGATAAAACCAAAATTCAAATTACAATAAGTTTCCTTGGAGTGCCCAAGACTCCAAAGTACTTTATATGTGACAAGTGAGTGATATGATGTTTTTCTGAACTCAATTTTACCATCAATTGGAGTCTCTTTGGTAGCTGATGTGGAGACACTGGAGCTGATGTAAGAGAACATACTTACTATATATCTACCCTATCATATCTATTTCTATAATTTAGCTTAGAAGACCAAAGAAACTTTTTAAGAAAGAGCCTTACTAAGGAGTCTATAGTCTTTATCTCACCAATGAATTACTTTAGTTGATGTGATGTGATGTGATGTGATGTGGATGCGAGGTTTTTTGTAAATACATTGGGTAGAGTGTTGAGGAATAAAGTTTATTTCACACTCTGTATAACACTTAACTTTCCAATAAAGAGTTTGAGGATATTAGTGGGAAAAAAATAGTCTGTGGAGGCCACAAATTTGCTAGTAAAATAGTGGACTTTATCTATCAAAGTTTTTTTTGGTTTTTATGATGGATGGAGTTCATATCCAAAGCGTCGGATGGAATACATATATTACATAGTGTCTTTCTGGAAATATATGACAATATGAATCACTATGGAAGTTTCCAATCACTCAATTTCAACATGATGTTTGCTCAAATCTGATAGAAATTTTGGAAAATCTAAGTTACTTATCAAACTTCAAAATTTTAAGCTTTCTGAAAATATATAAAAAATATGAATCATTATGGAAGTCTCCAATCACTCAATTTCAACATGATTTTTTCTAAAATCTAAGTTACCTATGAAACTTCAAAATTTTGGGTACTAAAAATTAATGATAAAATAGTAAAATGTAAACATATTCCATAAAACTGACAGTCAAATTACAATAAGCTACCTTAACCGGAGACATGAGAAAAATCTGTTGGATGTCCAATGAGTGGAGTAGTTAGGAAAAAGGGAAAGAAATATTTTTCCAATGGCCCTTGAATTCTTGAGGAGTCTATTATCGCTAAATGAAAATAATGTTGTGTCACTATTTGAAATGAATAACTTAAATGAACACAGAAAAAGAGGTTCAGCACCATTGGACTTTGAGTCACACGAAAGTGATTGTGATTGTGATTGGTTAGGAAGACCAAGACTAGCAATTGTTATTTCATCTTTAACCCATTATCTATTTCATGTGGCCACGAGATGGAGTTTTTTCACTTCATCAATAGCAACGTAAAGTTTTAATATGTTATGTTGCTTTTATTTTTAGCTTCACCTGTTTTTAAATAAATAAAATCCAAGTCTCTTAGCTCATATTGCCTTGCCCTGGAGGACACACATGGAAAAATTGACAGCATAGGGAATTGGATATTGGTGATATAGTAAAATCAGTTGCCAAAAACTTGAACTCGCAAAATTTTCTCAGTAGTAACAGGTGTGGTCAAAGCATGGTCAAATGCACTAGATCGACCCTTGGCACAATTTGATGCAGAAGAATTTAGCTCAAGGAAAATCATTGTATTTTAGTAGACATAGGGGGCCATGTGTTTTCAAGGAAGTTGGTTTCCTAAGAGTGAATTAAATATAATTATTAATGTTTTGAGGGATTTTAATGAGAGAAGCTAGAATAGGGAATTAATTGAATATTGGGAGGCATATTTGTAAATGTTCTCGAATGTAGGAGAACATGAGAGAATTAGGATAGTTGAGAGATTGATGGATTGAGAATCGATTGTAAAACTAAGATTAGGATTCAATTCATGAATTTATGGATTAGAGAGGAGTTTTAGGAATGAGGAAGAGATTTAGGAATTTTGTTAAGGAATTTATGGATCTAAACCAGATTTGGTTTTAGAATCCCTTTGTATGAATGTAAGCCTAAAAAGAAAAGACAGAGGGTTAGAAATTTAGAAGATAGATAGATAGGTGTGACAGGTTTGATTGTAAGCCTACGGGAAAAGTGTGCAACAGAGGCCACTGACACTGAAGATCAGGCCAAAGAGAGTCTTTTATGTAAATATTTGGTTATTAATACAAACAACTCAATTCTGAGTTCGAATGTGTATTTCGAGTGTTGAATGATGAGTGATGACTGAATTGGAATTCAGTATAAATATGTGTGCAGCAGAGTCGAGTTGAATACACAGAGGAGGAGGAGAGACATAGGATCTTAATGGGCATTGAACGATTGCAAAACCAAAGTAATGGTTGAATCATTCGTGAGTGAAGAACTCACAAAGTTAAGCCAAGAGGAGTGCACAGCAGAATAGTGAGGATGAGAAACCTTTGAAAAAATACCTAAAACCCCAAAATAACATTGAAGAAAGGTGGATTTATCAAAACCACAAGTGGATATCGGGTGGAAGAAAGTTCGTAAGTGGTAATTTCCCCATTTGGCTCTGATTCCATATGCCATTTGACACGTAGCACTCGGGAGGAGAGCGAAAACCATTTTATCAGGCGGTTATCCTCTGTGCTTGTGTCTCACCCGATTTGTTGTTAGTCATCGGATCCGCTAAGTGCAAATCTATGGTGGAAGATCATCGGGTGACTTTTGGATCAGGAAAGGAGATTGATCATTGGATCGGAACCAGATCAACGGTCATGATCTAATCGCAAATCGAAGATCGCAAGGGCAAGCGACAGTGGACAATAGAAATGCGATGTTGCAACGGGCCGATATGTTGATCACCGATGAAACATTGATCGGAGGTATCGGGTGTTAAGTTATGGTATGTTCTATGCTTATAACAGTTTACTTCTTTTTCTTATTATATTCCACCGATTAGCAATCACATGTACATAAAGTAAAGTGCAGATAGAACATTAAACGATCGACAGAAAACAAGCCAAGACAAGAGACACAAGATGTGGCGGCTAGCCAGGGACAAACCCCACAATGTGTGGGGAAACCCTTTGATCAAATCTTCTTTTATCTTCAATAATTCAGCAGAGAGAAATAGTACAATAAATCTGATTCATATCAGCAGTAGCAAACCCTAGATCAGTAGCATCAGCATTAGCGGCTTCATTATCAAACTAGGGCAGACCATATCTCACAAACTGACAGTCGGATTGACTTCATTCCACCACCAAAAGTTTCGACTTCCAGAGGAGGTTCAGATGAACCTTCAGTGCAGTTCAAATGAGGAGATCTTCTAGGCCATGCAAGTCAATCTTTACTTCTGCAGTTGCAGCTTCAGTTTCAGTAGTTTCCGGCTTCAAACTAGGGCAATCGATATCTTGCAAACCGTTCGTCGGATTGACTTCATTCCACCACCAAAAGTTGCGGCTTTCAAAGGAGGTTTAGATGAACCTACAGCGTAGTTCCAAAGAGGAGATCTTCTAGGCCACGCAAGTCAATCTTTACTTCTGCAGTTTCAGCTTCAGTTTCAGCAGTTTCCGGCTTCACATGTGTGAGAGAGAGAGACCCATTTCAGCGCAGTAGAGAAGAGACTCATATCTGCGCAGTAGAGAGAGAGAGAGATGTGATGAAATGAGTGAGTCTAAATGAGGAAAAGTCCTCTTATATTTATACACAACGTTGGTGGGTGAATAGATGCGACTGTTGGGCTTCTGAGCCTACATGAGTTGTAGGTCGGCTTGATAATAATTCCATAATCAAAATAAATTCATATCTCCATGAATACTTATCGGAATTGGATGATCTTTATATCAATCCTACACCTCTCGATGAGAGGAATATAATAAAAATATTATTAGCCATGAATAAGATTACCCACATGAAGTTTTGCCCTGGTTGCCAATTTTAACACTCCCTCTCAACCATGGAGAACTTCATCTGCAATCTGTCTATCAGTCATTACTATTCATCCATCAAATGCACTGCCTTGTACAGCCTAACCCTTGCCCTGCTCTGCTCTATTTTGCCTGTTCTGCTTTGTCTTGTTCTGCCCTACACTGATCTGTACTATTTTGTTCTATTCGGCTCTCCTCTTGCATTGTTCTGTTCTACTCTGCTTTTGTCCGAATTATGAAGAAGAAATGATCGAGGATGTATCATACTGACTCAAAGTCAGTCTCAGAGTATGTACCACTGGTCCTAGACCAGTCTCAACCAACCCAAATTCAGCGTCATAGTGAGTACAACTCTAATGGTCCTAGACCAATATCATCCTCCACTGACTCAAAGTTAGTCTCAGAGTATGTACCACTGATCACAGACCAGTCTCAACCGACCCGAAGTCAGTGTCATAGTATGGTACAACTCCTACCACTGGTCCCAGACCAGTATCGTTGATCCCAGATCAATGGAGGTCATCCTAGCGTAGGGAGTACAGTAGTTACAACGATGCGTCCATCGGTACTACTATGGTCCCTAACTTCATTTCCCTGCTCATTGATCAGATGAGAGGTACTTCCCATGAGTCCCAGACTGCATGGGTAGGATGCCTCTACAGGAGAACTAATCAATCTTGTCCTCACAGGAGAACACATCAATCCTGCTACAATTGCCATGGAGAACACATCAATCCAGGCCGCCATGGAGAACACATCAATCCAGGCCTCACAGGAGAACACATCAATCCTGCTACAAACGCCATGGAGAACACATCAATCCAGGCCTCACAGGAGAACTAATCATCCTGCTACACAGGAGAGCGAATCATCCTGTTCCACAAGAGAGCGAATCATCTTGTCCCATAAGAGAGCGAATCATCTTGTTCCAGTGTCCACCACCAGGGGAGGGTGAGTCACCCTGTGGTCGTATGTTGCTCCAGTAATAACCGCAAGCCCTCAGAGCTCCCAGAGCTCAATGTATGCAACATGTAGGACCCTTGTACAAGGGTTTCTTACCGACTCCAAGTCGTTTGGGAAAATCACAGATTAGATCTTTCCTCAGGGCTTTGACAAGGTGTATCAACTTGTACATCATCTTAATGCGATGGAGCCTCCTTGCTCATCAACTTACCATATCCAAGATGATGTCTATCTGCTGGAGCAATCGACGAATACGGGATTCCTCAATAATCGAATCCCACATCTGGTTATTATAGAGAATCACACTGGTATCCAATGTAAATCCAAACAGCTCACTGAAGAGTTTTCGCAACCAGACTACCTCACACGAGGTTATGCTAGCAACAATATATCCTGCTTCGGCGGTGCTCAAAGCCACCAACTTCTGCTTCCTACTCATCCAGGATATCGAAGCAGATCCCAAGGTGAAACAGCACCCGAAAGTGCTCTTACGGTCCACCACACTGCCTGCCCAATCAACATCAGTATATCCAAGTAGTCTCACATCTCCTGCAGTGTATCTTAATCCATGAGAGATTTTGTCCTGAAGACATCTCAGAAGATTCCTGGCATCAATCCAATGAGGCTCAACCAAATATGAGCTCACAATGCTAACTGCAAAAAATATGTTCGGACGGAGGTTCACCAAGAACATCAATACGAATGAGTTTATGAAACTCAAAGGCATTTTCCAAATCTGGTCCGACATCAATACCATATAACTTCTAAAAGTTAAGATCCTCGAGGTAGTCACAGGCTTGCAGTCCATCATACCAAATATTTCCAATATCTTTACCACATATTTCCCTTGAGATAGGAAAATTTCCCTTGGATTCTGCCATACTTCAAGTCCTAGGAAGTAGTGCATCAGTCCTAGGTCTTTCATTTCAAATTCAGAGGCCACCTCCCTCTTACATTTGTGAATTAGAGGGTCTGCACCTATTAGAAAGAGGTTATCCACATACAATACCAGTATGAGAGGCTTGTCATCTTCAACCTTAAAGTAAAGGTTAGGATCGGCTTCACTCCTAGTGAATCCCAGCTTCATCAAGTAGCTATTGATCCTCTCATACCATGCTCGGGGTGCTTGCTTCAGCCCATAGAGAGCTTTCTTCAACCTGCATACATGAGATTTTCGATCATAAATCTCAAATCCTTCGGGTTGCTCCACGTAGACCTCTTCTTTGATCGAGCCATGCAAGAACGCAGTCTTGACATCCATCTGATGTAGGTTCCATCCTTGTGAAGCGGCAAGGGCTATGATAGAGCGATGGTCATATATTTGGCAACAGGTGCAAATATCTCATCATAGTCTATACCTTCCTTTTGGGAGAAACCTCGAGCAACAAAACGAGCCTTATACTTTTCCGTGCTTCCATCTGCTGCATGCTTTATCTTGTAAAGCCATTTTGAAGTAACAATTGTCTTGTCCAGGGTCTGGGAACTACTTCCCAGACATCATTCTCCATAATAGACTCATATTCTACGGTCATAGCATCCTTCCATACTTGATGCTTGACGGCATCTGAGAATGACGAAGGCTCATTTTGTATGATTGTGCTCATGATGGTAAGGTATCCTTGATACCTATTAAGTTTCTTACTTTGACAGAAGGTTCCTCAGGGTGCAGCATGTCCTTTAGCATCATCAAGTATCCCCCTAAGCCATGAAGGCCTCTTCCTAGAAGAGGAAGGCTCATGTGGATGAGAATCTATCAGATCCATGGGTTCTTCTACATCAGGCATTGATTCATCATCCTTTTCTTTCGGTTCCCTGGTGTTGGCTTCTTGAGAGCTCCTCAAAGTCGAAAGATTGTTCACCTTGTGGTGAACTTTTCTTTAGGAGTCTTGGAACCCAATGCTTGATGAGGGCATCAATTTTGTACATATACGACGGTGATTGTAGTTTCAGCCCATAGAAACATCAGAAGTCTTTGATCATGTAGCATGGCCCAGACAGCTTCCATCATCATGCGGTTCTTCCTTCCCACCACACCATTCTGCTCAGGAGTATGTGGTGTAGTAGTCTCCCTCTTAATGCCAACCTCAGGTATGCCTGAGTGAACCAATTGTAATATATCAGAGGTCTTGCTTTGGCTTGAGGGGAATGATCCCCTTTTGAGCTTTCCTTCAACACATCCTGGACATACACCTTCATTTTCTATTCAGAATTCGGGCATCCCTATCACCATTTGTCTTACACCGAGTATAGCTTTATAATGAAGGGGGGAAAACCTCTAATGCCAAAGTTCGGACTGAAGATATGTGTCATAAGACATGACACCTAGCAGACTTCCATCGACCTGATATAATGAATCAACACTAAACCCAAGAGTAAAGGCATCTTTAACATTATTTTTCCATATACATACCTTGCCATTGCTGAAGGTTACCTTGTAGCCTTTGTCTTCCGTTCCCGAGATGGACACAAGGTTCTTTTTGAGGTCAGGTGCATTTAATACATCCTGGAATTTCTGGCCTTCTTGAATGCTTGTCCTCTTCCTTGATTCCCAGCTCTCCTCTTACCTTTTCTGTTGAATTTGTCATTCCTTTGATTGCCATCAGAGGGATTTTGATCATCGTCCTAGCGTGAGTCCTTTCTATCAGGGCACTCCCTTGCATAGTGACTTGCTTTATCGCAAATGTAACATCGTCATTTTCTTCTAGCCTTAGGTCCAGCCTTTCCTTTTGATTTAGTCCCGGAATTATTTCTTTTCTTTGCATGAAAAGAAAAGGCACCAGGAGGACCTTTAGGCATGGGCATTTCTTACACTTCTTCCCTTGTTTCTTCTTGAATGCATCTAGCCATTAATTCCTCGAAACCAGGAATTACAATATAGTTCAGAAGAGTAGTCTTGTACACATACCATTCAGATGGTAATCCTTCAAGAGTTGTGAGTGCCATTTCTCTGTCAGTAATAGTTTCCCCAATAGATAGGAGATCGTTCTTGATCTCGGTGATTCTTAAGAAGTATGCTTGCATACTTTCATCTTTACCCTTCTTGATTTCCCTCAGCTTATTTCTTAGAAACAAAACTTGATTTGCATCATTAACTTTAAATAAACTCACCAGTCTGTCGTAGATTTCCTTGGAGGTGTCTAGATCAGAGATGTAGGCCACCAAGCGCTTGTTGATAAAGTCCCGGATGATCTTCTTTGTTTTGAATTCTCCATTTTTCCATTTGTTCCAGGCAGTAGCAGATGCATTTGATGAAGGCTCAACAATATTACCTCTTACATGATCCAACACTCCTTGATTCTCAAGGGTTGGATCGATAGACATATTCCATCCGTGATAGTCAGCTTTCTCACGGAGCTTGTCTTTAGCAGGAAAGAGTGTTGAGGACCCCACAGTTCTTTTAGGATAGCCTTGCCAATCTTCTCTTCGATGATTGCTCTTGCTCTTGCTCGGGCTTTGTCTTCACCTCAGCTCTGTTACCATGTTAAGTTATGGTATGTTCTATGCTTATAACAGTTTACTTCTTTTTCTTATTATATTCCACCGATTAGCAATCACATGTACAAAAAGTAAAGTGCAGATAGAACATTAAGCGATCGACAGAAAACAAGCCAAGACAAGAGACACAAGATGTGGCGGCTAGCCAGGGACAAACCCCACAATGTGTGGGGAAACCATTTGATAAAATCTTCTTTTATCTTCAATAATTCAGCAGAGAGAAATAGTACAATAAATCTGATTCATATTAGCAGTAGCAAACCCTAGATCAGTAGCATCAGCATTAGCGGCTTCATTATCAAACTAGGGCAGACCATATCTCACAAATCGACAGTCGGATTGACTTCATTCCACCACCAAAAGTTTCGGCTTCCAAAGGAGGTTCAAATGAACCTTCAGTGCAGTTCAGATGAGGAGATCTTCTAGGCCACGCAAGTCAATCTTTACTTCTGCAGTTGCAGCTTCAGTTTCAGCAGTTTCCGGCTTCAAACTAGGGCAGTCGATATCTTGCAAACCATTCGTAGGATTGACTTCATTCCACCACCAAAAGTTGCAGCTTTCAAAGGAGGTTCAGATGAACCTACAGCATAGTTCCAAAGAGGAGATCTTCTAGGCCACGCAAGTCAATCTTTACTTCTGCAGTTGCATCTTCAGCTTCAGCAGTTTCCGGCTTCACATGTGTGAGAGAGAGAGACCCATTTCAGCGCAGTAGAGAAGAGACTCATATCTGCGCAGTAGAGAGAGAGAGAGATGTGATGAGATGAGTGAGTCTAAATGAGGAAAAGTCCTCTTATATTTATACACAACGTTGGTGGGTGAATAGATGCGACTGTTGGGCTTCTGAGCCTACATGAGTTGTAGGTCGGCTTGATAATAATTCCATAATCAAAATAAATTCATATCTCCATGAATACTTATCGGAATTGGATGATCCTTATATCAATCCTACACCTCTCGATGAGAGGAATCTAATAAAAATATTATTAGCCATGAATAAGATGACCCACATGAAGTTTTGTCCTGTTTTCCAATTTTAACATCGGGCATCAGTGATAGCGATGAGGAGATGAGCCGATAAGCGATAAGCGATTACGATAAAGGGCGGACCCGAAGGAATTATAGATGCGGGTGGAATCTATTTGAGATCTGACCTTGGCTTTTGGTTGGGTTTCCACATATTCCTATGTATTGTGATAAAGGGTTGTTGTTCGAGTTTTTATTACAAAAGCGCAGTTAACGCTTTTGATAGAAGCAATGAAGTGATGAAGGGAGAGGATCTGAGAAGTTTATAAGCACAGTTATATAATATTGGAATCGAATATTGTGTAATCGCATATCGGATGCAATAGAGAATGTGTTAACGAAACCCCGCAGAGGAGTGATTAGCGATAACGATAAAGGGACATCTTAAGAACTGTGCAAAGGCTAAGGAATAAGCGGAAAAGGTATGTTACGCATGGGTTATGTGATTTTTGTTATAAAAGAATTACAATAGAATTAAAACGATATGAAGGGTTGGTGGTTTAAGTCATTTATGTTAAAGAGTGGGGAGAATTATACATGTGGGCATAAAGTTAATGAAGGTTTAGAAGGGTGAATGAGTCCCGATATTAACCTTAATGAAGGTTATGAGGAGTTTTAAAGTTTCGATAGTAATGAAAGGATGGATTAAAGGTTAGACTTTGTTAGTCTATAAATCATTTTGAAAAGTTAGATAAGGGGGCCTAAACCATTTATGGTTGAAGATTTAACTCCTTAGAGAGTTAAAATTCTCGGGACAAACAGCTATATGCATAGACATATGCATATTGTGGGTAAAGCAGGGGTAACCCTACACCATTTGGTATCAGAGCATAATTGTTATTGGAACAATTTATAGCACAACAGAATAAGGGAATTCTATAGAAAAGGACTTAGAATAGAGTTGTGTTTTAAGATGTGTATGTAGGCAAGGGAGATCTGATTTTAATCTGACAAATAGTAGGCACGCAAAGATGATGTGGAGCAGAACTTGCAGATGCAAAAGACAAAGGACAATCCATTCAAAGTGTTATGCTCTTAACCTGCAAAGCTATACCCAAACATAGAATTTGCGAAGAAAAGATACCGAGAACACAAAATATGCGAAGAAAATATACCCAGAGCACAGAATAGCAATGATTTTATTATCCAGAGAGAAATGTTCACAGGCCTCTTCGAGGGGGCAACCTCCAATAGAGCAGAGCTCGATTACAAAACAAGACACAATACTCCTCGCATGGAGTCTCTATCCTTTATATATGACTCATACATGCAATACCACGGGCCAATATCGTGGATTTTATTAATACCATCTATCTAATACTACCGCCCATTTACCATCTAACTAATACTACCGCCCATTTGCAACTAACTGTGGTCCCGTCATTAATTGCGGGTTAACCACTTACAATTATTAATATGGGCTTTATTGACTCTTGACTATGACGTGATCCCATGACATAAATAAGGGGGTTAGGGTGGGACCCTAACATGCCCTCCCCCTTAAGACTAGCCTTGTCCTCAAGGCTGAAGCTGCGGAAACTGCTGAAGAATAGCGGCTGGTTCCCAAGTTGCATCTTCCGGCGAGGTGTCTTTCCATTTGACTAGGACCTCCTTAATCACGCGGCCACGCAGGTGCTTGTCTCGTGTGTCTAGAACCTGTTCAGGTTGAAGCCAGATTGATCCTTCTTCATCCAATTCAGGTAGACTGGTTTGAACTCGGCAATTGTTCCCAATCACTTTCTTGAGGCACGATACATGGAAAACTGGGTGTATTTTTGCTGTAGGTGGCAAAGCCAGCTTGTAAGCCACTTCTCCAATGCGCTGAAGTACTTGATATGGTCCGTAGAATTTTGGAGAGAGCTTTTGACAGCCCTTGTCTTTGAGTGATGTTTGCTTATATGGTTGCAGCTTCAAAAAGACCTGATCCCCTTCTTGAAATTGGCGCTCTGAGTGATGTTGGTCAGCCTGTTGCTTCATACGGTTCTGAGCTTGATGAAGATTCTCGCGCAAGTGGGCCAGCATGGTTGCACGGTGTTGTAAGAGTTGATCCACTGCTTGTACTTTGGAGCACCCCGTGAGATAAGAAGTAGGGGACGGCGGAAGTTGTCCATAGACTGCTTCATAGGGAGTCATTTTGGTGGTGGCATGATAGTTGGTGTTATACCACCATTCCGCCAGAGGTAACCACTGTGCCCAAAGGTGTTGTTTTTCTGAAGTGAAACACCTAAGGTAGGTTTCTAGACATTTGTTGACGACTTTGGTTTGACCATCTGTTTGCGGATGATATGAAGTACTGAGTTTGAGTTGAGTGCCTTGTATTCTGAAGAGCTCCTGCCAAAAATTACTGGTGAAGATAGGGTCGCGGTCGGACACAATCGAAGTGGGCATGCCATGCAATTTGAAGATTTGATCCATGAAAGTTTGAGCAACCAAAGTAGGTGTGAATGGTTGGGGTAGAGCGCAGAAATGAGCATACTTCGATAGTCGGTCCACAACCACCATGATGACTGATTTGTTCCCAAACTTTGGAAGACCTGTAATGAAATCCATGGAGACCTCCATCCAAATTGACGCCGGAATGGGCAATGGTTGTAATGTGCCTGGTGTGTTGACGGTTTCCCCCTTGTGGCATTGACAGACGTCACATTCTGCTACAAAAGTAAGGATGTCCTGTTTCATGTCGGTCCAAAAAAATGATCTTCTGGCGCGAGCGTATGTCTTCTGAAAGCCCGAATGTCCTGCAATGGGAGAGGAGTGCAATTCTGCCAAAATGCGACTTTTGAGGGTGGATGTTGGTGATAGGACGACTCTGTCCTTGTAGCGAAGAATATCATTCTGCCACGAGTAGCCCTTGCTGGAATTAGGATCTGCCTGTAATTGAGAAATGAGTTGGGAGAGCTCAGGATGTGAAAACCATTCCCCGCGAGCCTCTTCAATCCAGTCTGGAATGGGGAGGGATATTGCGAGCAGAGTACTTTCCTCCTCAAATTGGCGTGACAATGCATCTGCTACCCTGTTGTCTTTCCCTTTCTTGTAAATGATCTCATAATCATAACCCAGCATTTTGGCTAACCATTTATTTTGTTGGGGGGAAGATAGGCGTTGCTCCAAAAAATATTTAAGACTGTGATGATCTGTGCGGATTTGGAAACGTCGCCCCAACAAGTAAGGTCGCTAGGTCTCAACTGCATGTAAGATGGCCATCATTTCCTTCTCATAGGTAGATTGGCCCAAGTTCTTCCCACTTAGTTGTTGGTTGGTGAAGGCCAATGGTCGCCCTTCCTGCATTAAGACTGCTCCAATACTTGTTCCCGAAGCATCAGATTCAATGACAAATGTTTTGGTGAAGTCCGGTAGTGCTAAGACCGAAGTGGAACACATGGCGGTTTTGAGAGCGGTAAATGCCTGTTGTGCTTCTTCGTTCCAGAAGAAGGAATTTTTCTTGAGAAGTTGCGTCAGGGGCTTCGCTATGCGGCCATAGTTGCGGACAAATTTACGATAATAGCCTATGATACCCAAAAATCCTCTCAAGATTTTCAAGGTCTTAGGTTGAGGCCATTCTTGCATTGCCTGGATCTTTTTGGGATCAACCTTGACACCTTCACGGCCCACAATGTGGCCTAAATACTCAACTTCTTCCATGCCAAACGCACACTTAGACATTTTGACAAATAGTTTATGCTTGCGGAGTAGTTGCAAGAGGATATCTACATGCTTAAGATGTGCCGCCCAAGTGCCACTACAGATGAGGATGTCATCGAAGAAGACCAGGACAAATTTTCTGAGATATGGTCTGAGGAGGTGATTCATAAGGCTCTGAAAAGTAGAGGGGGCATTATAGAGACCAAATGGCATGACCAAGAACTCATAATGGCCTTCATGAGTTCTGAAAGCTGTCTTGGGAATGTCAACTTCCTTCATGCGAATTTGGTGGTAGCCTGAGCGAAGATCCAATTTAGTGAAGAATTGAGCCCCATTGAGTTCGTCCAGCAAATCGTCGACCACTGGGATGGGAAATTTATCTTTGACTGTTAACTTATTGAGGGCCCTGAAGTCTGGACACATCCACCACTCCCCATCTTTCTTGAGGACCATGACGACTGGAGATGAGTAAGGACTAATACTAGGACGAATGACACCTGCTTCCAACAATTCCTTGATGATTTTTTCTATTTCATTATTTTGGGTGAACGGATGTCTGTATGGCCGCACATTTGGGGGTTGGGCCCCTGGGACCAATGTGATGCTATGATCATGTTCCCCTCGCGAGGGTGGAAGTTCATGAGGTTTGTCAAAGACCGTCCGATGTTTATTCAAAATCTGTTGCATCTCAGGATGAATTGGTGAAGACATGGTATCTACTACCTGGATGGCATTAAATTGAGCTACTACTCCATGATGGCCCTTTTTTAACAATTTTTCCATACGATGCGAGCTTATGATAGAAGGGGCTCCCGCTTGTAGCCCACGGAGGGTATGTGTGTAGTCGTTCTGCTTAAAACTCATATATAACTCCTGGAAATCCATTGTGATTGGCCCAAGAGTGCGGAGCCATTCCGCACCTAGGACAATGTCGCAACCCCCCATGTGTATTGCAAACATGTGGGTTTTCAATTGATAATCCCCCATTTGAATTTTGACATTTTCACAGCGACCTTCTCATTTCATTGTGCCTCCATCTACAATCTGGACTTGGAAGTTAGAAACTGCTCGGACATAACAATGTGCTGCTTCAGCGATCTTTTGGTGGATGAAATTATGGGTACTTCCACTATCAATCAAAACTATTACTGGCCGATGTTTAAGAAAACCCCTGATTTTGAGAGTTTGAGGTGAAGAAATTCCTGCCAATGCATGTAGCGAAATCATTGGTTCATCAGATACCATCTCCTGTTGGTTATCTTCTTCGGTCGCCTCTGGTTCCTCAAGTGGTGGATCTTCCTCGGTGGAGCTGTAGTCAGTGGCATCTATTTGAAAAAACTTGTGCTCTTTGCATTTATGACCCGGGGAATATTTTTCATCACAGTAGTAACATAGTCCTTGCTTCCTTCTTTCGGCCATTTCTGCAGGTGACACCTTTTGAATCTTAAGTGTTTGGGTCATATTGGGAGCCTGTGAGGGACGACCTTTAGCGGGAAAGTTGGGGCAGCTGGATTGAGCTGTTAATGCCCGTTCCACCTTATGGGCTACCTGGCAAGCCTCGTTCCATGTGGAGGGGTGGTGGAGTAGAACCTGAGCTTTGATGGCTTCTTTAAGACCGCTGATAAAGCATTCCATGTAGAATTCATCTGTGAGACCCTTAGTGCAGAAGGCTAAGGCTTCAAAAGCGATAATATATTCATCCACTATACCCGTCTGTCGGAGCTTAGTGAGACGCCCCAAAAAAGAGTCTTCCTGTTCAAAGAGATTTCGAAGAGCTTTGGTAAATTGGCCCCAATTCTGAAATTGTCCATTGCAACACTGATACCATTCCTTCCATTGCCATCGTTCACTGTCCAAGTACATGGTGCCCACCATAAGCTTAGTCCCCTCATCTATGATATGATTCAATTGAAAATACTGCTCCATTTGTGCTAGCCATGCGGACGTGTGAGAACCGTCAAATTTATGCATATCCAACTTGGGAGGTCTCTGATTGGGTGGTGGATGGGTGTGCCAGACGTGAGGAGAGTGGCTAGACTCCCCCTCATGGTATTCATGACCCTTATACGCCTCCTCGTGGGCTGGCTCCTTGCCCTTGTCCTGTAGTAGGCAATCTAATCCTTTAAGATGATTTTCGATCCTTTCCACCGCAGAGTGGAGGGAGTGCACATCTTCTTCTATTTTTTCTATCCTTTCATTGGCCATTGCCTGAGCGCGAGTTTCTACAATACACCCGTCTGACGAAAATTTGGGACCGCCGAAATTTTTTTTACTAAGAATTGAATGGTACCACCTTGCTCAGCTCGTCGTCCTGATTCTGATGGGCTAGGTCACCAATAAGCGCCCTGGAAGATCTCAGACTCTTTTTTTTTTTTTTTAGAAAACTCCTAACGGAGTTTTACTCCTTTCTGATCAATACTGCAATCGCCAAATCCTCAAAATGTCAATGCCACCAAAAGTCCTGCGAAAATTATATCCAAGTACAGGAACCCTTTCCAACTACTCCTATCTGGCGAATCTGGGAGATCTGAATGGTGGAACAACTGCTGCTGCTGATCTGGAATATCCGATCTGGTGGATCTGAGAGATCTGAATGGTGGAACAACTGCTGCTGCTGATCTAGAATAGATGATGTGTGATCCCTCGAGAGAAAGGGAACTATGGTCTTGGGGAGTGTCAGGTGCTACAGATCACAATATACATAAGGGTCTAACAGTAGTACTCGGCCCAATGTTTCAGGGCTCTAACTAAGGAGGATCGACCGTACCCTTAGCCGTACAACCCGACTACCCTATCGTACGGGCGAGTAACCTCTCCGAGTGCTGTTCTCGGTGTACGGTAGCCACAAGACGGCCGAAGTTTTATCTATGGTGAGGTTTCAAGGAAGCTAGTGGGCTTCCTATATACCCAGAGGGTACATGGAAGACAGTCCGTGCGCGGTTCTGTCTAATGCGCTACTACTCGAAGGGGTACCCACAGGGGTTACAAGGGAGTCCAACAGACGTGACCACCTCTTGTATTTCCTGCGTGCATGCCTCCCCAAATCCACAGGTTTATGCACTTAACGATAGATCCCATGGTTTAAAGACGCCGGAACACGTCTCTAGCCTAAAAAAAAAATTTGCTAAAATTTGGAGATCCCACCGAGCCCTGGAAAGTGCTCTGATACCACTTGTTATGCTCTTAACCTGCAAAGCGATACCCAAACATAGAATTTGCGAAGAAAAGATACCGAGAACACAAAATATGCGAAGAAAATATAACTAGAGCACAGAATAGCAATGATTTTATTATCCAGAGAGAAATGTTCACAGGCCTCTTTGAGGGGGCAACCTCCAATAGAGCAGAGCTCGATTACAAAACAAGACACAATACTCCTCGCAGGGAGTCTCTATCCTTTATATATGACTCATACATGCAATACCACGAGCCAATATCGTGGATTTTATTAATACCATCTATCTAATACTACCACCCATTTACCATCTAACTAATACTACCGCCCATTTGCAACTAACTGTGGTCCCGTCATTAATTGCGGGTTAACCACTTACAATTATTAATATGGGCTTTATTGACTCTTGACTATGACATGATCCCATGACATAAATAAGGGGGTTAGGGTGGGACCCTAACACAAAGTACAGGAAATGGTAGAACAAGATCATGCAGAGATCTTGAAGGTGAGATGACATGTTTTGTTTAATTTGATTTGAATACTGGAGAGTTGTGGTTTTTTATATTGACATACAGGTGACAGCATAAGGAGGTGAGAAGATTGCAACAAGCCTAGAGCAAGGAGTGCTCAATTGGTTCCAAAGGAAAGAACCAGAGAAATGCTAAAAGACCGAGCTCAAAGGAGAGAAGCCTAGTGAAGCATATGTAACAAGGAGGAGACTTGTTACTACAGAGGTATTGTTGCAGCTCACAAAGGTAATTCCACAAAGGATGTGGGTAGAATTTCCAAGGTAATGAAGGAAACTGGTAAGACTTTCTAAGTGAAAGAAAAAGTGGTCAGAACCAAGTATTTCATGGTGATTGAAATACAAGAGGATAGTTGTGTTCTTGAGAAGGTGTAGATGATTTGAAGCCTAAAGGAACAGAGAAGAGTTCTCAAAGGACGTTCCAGAGACAGAGAACCGGTGCTTGCCAAAAGACCAAGTACAGAGGAAAGCTTGGTGAGGTAAGTGGCAACAGGGAAGACTTGTTGATGCAGAGGCTTTAATGTAGCTCATAGTAAGTGGGTAAGGAGCTCATGAAGATAGAGAAGAAGATGGATACTGATAGTCATAACAAAGGTTCTAATGAAGACCACAACAGAAGAAAGATGAAGAAAGAGGATGCCAAGGCAAATGGCAAGAGGATGAATCAAGAGGAAATTGACAAAGAGATTGTAGAGATGAAAGAACAACTCAATGTATTGATGATGATACTTGATGAAAACTAGAGACAAGGTTGGGTCTTGAGCAAACATCCAGTGAGGTGGCATAAATTGCAGAGAAGGCTACAACAAAAGATAAGTCAGTAGGTGAATATGCAATTAGCAGAAGAGTTGATGAAGCTTAAATAAGTACTAGGTGTTCAATTGGGATCTGAAGAACTCAGAGAAGCTGAATTGGAAATGGAAGTGTCCATTTGTAAACTAGAACAGGGCAAAGTTCTGGGTGAATAGGAAGGAATTATTAATGACTTTCTGAACTGTTGGACAAATGCAGACCAGAAGGAAAATGTAAAACCTTGTATTGTTGAATTTAATAACTTCGATGTGATTACAGGTTTTGTAGAGGATGAGAAATCTTTTGAAGCTATCAAAAGTATGGGAGAATATATTTCAAAAGATAAAAGCTCTGAAGTAAAGGAGGATGGAGAATATCTCTTAAATGAGAGAAGCAGTGATTTATTGCAGCAGAAAGTACTTAATAATGCATTGATATTTGAAACTGTGACTACACAGGAACAATTTATTGTGAAAGAAGGAGATGAAATTTAGTCTGAAGAACTGATATGTAAAGCAACACTTGGGATTGTTGAACCTTGTAAATTTCAGATTGATAATTTGTGTATAAATGCAGTAATCATAAGTAATGATGAAGTACTTATGAAGTGTCATAGAGAACTTCAATTGCTAGAGTATTTGCTGGGAAATTCAGAGTATGACAGTGTGATTGCAGAGGAAGAAGTTCATTTCAGTGGACAAGAGCAAAAAGACATCATTGAAGCAGATGGTGTGGAGGAAAGACTAACTGATAGTCTTGGAAATACTTTAGAGAATTCTTTGGAGAATTCTTTAAAGAGGTTGAATCAGCATACTGATGTGCTGATAGAAGAGGAGAAAAAATAGAGCAACATATTGATGTGTTGCCAAAGGAAGAGGAGGCACTCATGCCTTGTGATTTTTATTTTAACAAGTGTTTTATGAGTGCAGGTTTAGTTGCAGGTGTTGGAGGAAATTTGGCATAGATGGACAACCAAACAAAAATGGAAGAAGAAGATTCTATGGAAGAATTTAATCCATGGAATAGAGATGTTCAATTGCTGGAGAGAATGCTGGAAAGTCAGGATTCAGTGCAAACAGAGATAATCTTGATAGAGTGTAAGGATGAAATGGAGGCAATCAGAATAAGCAAAGAAAAAGTAAGAGTAAGTGATAGCATTCTACAACTCCAAGGAGAAGAACAGGAGTTTGAAGAGCTAGTGGACAACAGCAACAACCTGAAGCAGAGAGAAAGAAATAACAATGAATGGTAGAATATGGACCAGTCCAAGTGTAGGAATTTACAGGGTAAGTTCCTCAGACAGAACACCAAAGGATGCCGCTCACAAACAGATCACAGATCAATAAACCAGTACTTTTGACGTGGTTAAAACCCTCAAAGAGGGAAACAGTCCACGGCCTGAGCCAACGTGGCCACTTCAGGCAATTTATTAATAAAAGAATGAAAATTTACATAAGCTTCTCTGATGGACGGTTAACCTACAAATGACCCTCCATGCTCTTTAAATAGAGATCATGGACCAATTGGGTGCTAAGCCATGGATCAAGTGTCGGTAATACCAAGGAGAGAATGAACCGTCAGATCACTACATATCGTGACTGTCGGATTGTAAGTTACAAAATGCACATAGTAAAGAAACACACTTTACCTAACTCTATACTAGACCAAGTTATACTTAACTATTTCCTATGTGTCATAATATCCTAACATCCCCCCTTAAGAACAACTTGGGATAGGATTGAAGGATTTACAAATATGACACAATAGGAGAAGGAAGGAAGCACTAGAGCCTATCCCCCCTTAGTGACAACTTCCTGAATTCCAACCATAAATCGAAGTTTAGTGAACTTTGCCTCTGTGAGATCCTTTGTAAAGATGTTTGCAACTTGGTCATCTGTTGAACAATATTGCACTTCAAGAACATGGTCGTGGATGAGCTTTCCGATGAAGTGCATGTGCAGTTCAATGTGTTTGTTGCGCTGATGTTGGACTGGATCTTTGCATAGTTGAATGACACTTTGATTGTCACACCAAAGTGTAGTCGGATGTTGCTGCTGAAAGCCAAACTCTGATAGGATCTGACGAAGCCACAAGGCTTCCTTACTAGCTTCTACGGCACCACGATACTCTGCTTCTACTGAAGAAAGAGAAATGGCACCTTGTTTCTTGCAAGCCCATGTAATAGGTCCTGAACCAAGAGTGAACACATAACCTGTAGTAGACTTCTGATCATGAGGGTCACTAGCCCAATCGGAATCAGTGAAACCAACCAATAGAGGAGATGCTTTGGCACTGTAATGAATCCCAAACTAAACTGTACCTCGAACATAACGAAGTATTCTTTTAGCTGCTTTCCAATGACTTTCACGTGGGTTTTGCATAAACCGAGCAACAAGGCCAACAACAAAGGAAAGGTCAGGACGAGTATGGGTTAGATACAAAAGTTTTCCTACAAGTTGACGGTATAAGGTAGCATCAACTTCAGGAGAAGTACAAGTGACTGAAAGTTTGACTCCAGACTGAAAGGGAGAAGGGGCTGGCTTACAGTCTTCCATGTGAAAATGGCGTAGAATATCACAAGCATACTTCGACTGGGAAAGGGAAATACCTTCCTTGGATTGCAAGACTTGAAGACCAAGAAAATACTGTAAGTGTCCTAAGTCTGTCATTTCAAACTTCCTTTTAAGGCTAGAATTCACATGGTTTATGAGGTTGGGATCACTACCAGTCAGGATAAGATCATCAACATAAAGAACAAGAATGATAAGAGACTTGCCCACTTTCTTGGTGTAGACAGTATTGTCAGAATGACACCTAGAAAAGCCATTTTCTAAAAGAAAGTTATCCATTTTGGCATACCAAGCTCGAGGAGCTTGCTTGAGACCATAAAGGGATTTCTTAAGCCGACATACAAGGCTGGAGTCTGTTTGTATAAAGCCAATAGGTTGTTCCACATAGATTTCTTCATGCAAGTCCCCATGCAAGAAGGCAGATTTAACATCCATCTGATGGACTTCCCATTTGAAAGAGGCAGCAAGGGAAAGAACAAGGCGGATAGAGTTCATTTTGGCAACAGGGGAGAAGGTTTCAGTGTAGTCAATGCCTTCAACTTGTGAAAAACCCTTAACAACAAGACGAGCTTTATGTTTATCAACTTTCCCATCTGGTCCATACTTGGTTCTATAAACCCATTTGCATCTAACAAGTTTTCGTCCCTTTGGTAGAGGAACAAGATCCCATGTATCATTTGCCAATAATGAATGATATTCTTCATTCATAGCTACTTCCCAATCTGGATGGCCTGAAACTTCTGCAAAGGTGTCAGGATCATAATTCACTGAAGCTTGAGCCAGTAAAGAAGAGGCTCTATCAAATTGAGAACGTGTACATCACTGATCTGTAGGATCACCAACAAGATCACCTGCTGCATCCCGAGTAGCACGGACCCATTTCGGAAGCTGAGGAGCTGAAGGAGGATCCTGAGAAGGTGGGGGAGGATTTTCATCCTCGCTTTCATCATCTGAAGAAGAAATATTTTCAAAAGTAGAAGAGATAGGGAGAGGTGGAACATCCGCCGAACTAGGCTCGCAGGCCGATATATTTTCAGCAAACTTTACATCTCTTCTAATGATAACATTTTTGGACTTAAGTGGAATAAGTCTATATCCTTTGACATCTTCAGAATATCCAACAAAAATACATTTTTCACTCTTAGGTTCTAAATCTTTATGTTTCTCATCTGGAATATGGGCCCATGCTTCACTTCCAAAAACATGAAAGTGACTTACATCTGGTTTAATTGAGCTCCATGCTTCTTCTGGAGTGATATTCTTTAAAACCTTAGTAGGAGTGTGATTTATTATGTAATTTGCACAGTTAATTGCTTCTGCCCAATAATTAAGACTAAGTCCTTTAGATTGAAGCATACAATTAGCCATTTCCTTTAAGGTGTGATTCTTCCTTTCAGCTACACCATTTTGTTGTGGAGTATGTGGAACAGTGTGTTGCATTTGAATTCCATTCTCAGTGCAAAAGTTGATGAATGTGTTTTTAACATATTCTCGGCCATTATCGGATCTTATCTTAAGAATTTGATCAGATTTTTTTTCAACAAAGGCCTTAAAGGCCAAGAACATGTTAAATACTTCATTCTTGAGTTTTAAGAAGTATACCCAAGTGCGTCTGGAGAAATCATCAATGAAAGTTAAGAAATACTTGTAGCCAGAGAATGAAGCAACTGGAAGTGGACCACATAAATCACTATGCACGAGCTGTAAAGGGGCTGAGGCGTACCAAGAGGCACGTTTTTCAAAACTGTCCCGATGATGTTTTCTGACTACACATCCAGAACAAACACCATCTCTGCAAGATACCATTGGAAGACCCGTCACCATATTTTCTTTACATAGATTCTGAAGAGAGCGATAGTTTAAGTGACCAAATCGCTCATGCCAAAGTTTGCTCACTTCATCATTATGAGCAACAAATACCGAGGGAATATTTGATGATCCAAAGTTGTGAAACTTATACAACCTTCTAAAATCATCAACAATGCCAGTAGCTAAAATCTGTCTAGGATCTCTTAGGTCCTTAATTACAACATCCTGAGGTCAAAATTCAACGATTTTACCTTCACCTAAATGATTTATCTGATATACAAATAGAAGGTTGCAGGATAAGGTTGGAACACATAATACATCATTAAATTGACCATTGTCTATATGAACAGTTCTAGTCCCTACAACACTAAGAGATCTATCATCACCAACATATATATTTTTGGTGTTACAATCATTTAAAGAAGAAAACATGGCTTTGTTTTTGGCCATGTGATAAGAAGCTCCAGAATAAATGAGCCACTCATGAGAATGAGAAGAAGAAGATACATTTAGTGCATAGCCAGAACGAGATGCTTGACAACAACATGCAGAAAGTGTCATTCTTGAAGATGAAGTTGAAGTTGAAGAGTGCTCCAAATGGATGTTATGCTTCTTCATTGCTGCTTCCAAGGCTTCCATCTTCTTAAAGAATTTGGATTCTAAGTGGCCATCTCGATTACAAAAGTTGCAATGTCTATCAGTCTTCTTCCCTTTGTTTTTATTTGTCTTATCATTTTGTTGAAATGATTTTTCATTTTGAGGCTGAAATTGCTTAGGACCCTTGTTTGGTTTAGGACCATTCTTTTTAGGATACAACTTCTTAGGATTCTTTGGATTTGGTTGTTGTTGGGTGGCTAACGCTTTCTTAGAAGAGTTTCCAAGATTAAGAAGACCAAGGTGTAAGAGTTTTTCTTGTTCTCTTATTAAATAATCACAAAAAGAATCAAAGGAAGGGGACTTGTAGGCTTGTCCTTGAGAAATGAAGGCTTCTCTTGTAGAATGGAAGGTGGAAACAAACACAGAATAGGCTGGTCCCAACTTAGTAAGAATGGAGTAGATAAGGCTACTATCTTCTTTCTTAACCTTAACACCTTCCAAGAGAAGTCTAAGGGTCTTGAACTTGGACAAAAAATATTCAATGCAAGAAAAATTATTGGGGTCCAATGTAAGCAATTCATTTTCAAGTTGATGGGCTTTAAGTTCATTTTTAATTCCAAAGACTTTAGTAATCTGTTTCATTACTTCATCAGGAGTATCAAGTTCTGCAATATGGAATCTAAGATCTGGAGAAATAGACATCCCTATCAACCCACGTGCTTGCTATTTTCCCATTTAGCTGCCTTGTCTTCATCTTTCGGTTTAGTCTCTTGGCCTGTGGCTATTCTGTAAAGACCTTTACTTCTAAGTAAATCCACAATGTAGGACCACCATTGGAAGTAGTTGGTGCTGTCAAGAATAACTTGGCATGGACTTTCCATTTAAAAAAAAAAACTGAAGCTATAGATGCTGAAACTAAGTGTACCAATCGAAAGATCTCGAAAAATTAGGCCATTTAGAAAAAAGGGTTTTGAAAACGGCTTCCGGATGAAGAAGTTATGGCTTTTTGAAAAAAAAATGATGAATATGCCAACGAAGTGCGGGAATGTGCGGAAATGAAAAATCTGCCCCCACAAAAAGGAGATTTGAACCCAAGACCTCTACTCTCATAAATTAGCTTTGGACCAAGTGAGCTATACAAAAACGTTTGAGAGAGAGAGAGAGAGAGAACCTCTACTCTCATAAATTAGCTTTGGACCAAGTGAGCTATACAAAAAGTTTGAGAGAGAGAGAGAGGGGGGGGGGAGGGGGGTTGAAGCTTTGGGTTGCGTGCTTGCTTTGAGAAAGCTCTTTTTCCCTACAAAACAAAAAACACAAAAACCAACGCGGACATACAAAAAAAATGAACCTTGCAGCTCGAAGTTAGCTTTAGCCGGAAACTAAATATTTTCCTCAATGTTTCTGATTTTCCGAGATCACACTAAGGTGCAGCGGAAAAGAGCATACGCATGAGAAAAATCCTTCCTTTCTATTTCTGATTTGCCCAGATCGCATAGAGTCGTGGGGCAAAGAGCATACGTAGAAATGAAAGGTATATATCTGGTAATAAAAAAAAGCTAAATAAACTGAAACCGAAATAAACAGAGAGAAAATAACTGTAAACTGCAAATAAACACTATATACCTCCAGAGCTTAAAAATGGCGCAGCTAGGGCTACCGGAAACTTTTTCACGTGAAACAAAAGGGGTTCCTCACTGGAACAGATGCTCCCAACACAACAGAGCAGTCCTCTCTGCTCGAAAGCAGTCAAAAACAGTAGATCTAGGAAACGGTAGTCGGATGCAGTTCTACCGGCTTTAGATTTGGATCACCAACGGACGCGGCCCTCAAATAGATCCGATACCATGTAGGAAATTGCAGGGTAAGTTCCTCAGACAGAACACCAAAGGACACCGCTCACAAATGGATCACAGATCAATACACCAGTACTTTTGACGTGGTTAAAACCCTCAAAGAGGGAAACAGTCCACGGCCTGAGCCAACGCAACCACTTCAGGCAATTTATTAATAAAAGAATGAAAATTTACATAATCTTCTCTCATGGACGGTTAACCTACAAATGACCCTCCATGCTCTTTAAATAGATTTCATGGACCAATCGGGTGTTAAGCCACGGATCAAGTGTTGGTAATACCGAGGAGAGAATGAACCGTCGGATCACTACATATCGTGACTGTCGGATTGTAAGTTACAAAATGTACATACTAAAGAAACACACTTTACCTAACTCTATACTAGACCAAGTTATACTTAACTATTTCCTATGTGTCGGAATATCCTAACACCAAGGATGTGCTGGAGACAGAAATTGAAGAAATGTGGCAGTTAATGATGAAGTAGTCCATATGGAGGAAAATGATAGCAGCAGGAAGGATGATGAATCAAAACTTGAACCTGGTTGACAAGGAGAGGAATACAAAGCAAAAGATAGCAAACATGCAACAGCAAAGGTGCAAAGCATTTGGACAGCTACAAACTAAAATTTGGGACCCTGGAGGTTTTATATCAACATATGAAGACACATGATCAGGAGATCATGAAAATTTTCTACTTTGGCAGTCTGATGCTGGAGCATTCAGCTCAAGGAAAATCATTGTATTTTAGTAGACATAGGGGGTCATGTGTTTTCAAGGAAGTTGGTTTCCTAAGAGTGAATTAAATGTAATTATTAATGTTTTGAGTGATTTTAATAAGAGAAGCTAGAACAGGGAATTAATTGAATATTGTGAGGAATATTTGTAAATGTTCTTGAATGTAGGAGAACATGAAAGATTAGGATAGTTGAGAGATTGAGGGATTAAGAATTGATTTTAAAACTCAGATTGGGAGTCAGTTCATGAATTTATGGATTAGAGATGAGTTTTAGGAATGAGGAAGAGATTTAGGAATTTTGTTAAGGAATTTATGGATCTAAACCAGAATTGGTTTTAAAATCTCTTTGTATAAATGTAAGCCTAAAAGGCAAAGACAGAGGGTTAGAAAATTAGAAGCTAGATAGATAGGTTTGATAGGTTTGATTGTAAGCCTACCGGTAGAGTGTGCAACAGAGGCCACTGACATTGAAGATTAGGCCAAAGAGAGTTTTTATGTAAATATTTGGTTATTAATACAAACAACTCAATTCTGAGTTCGAATGTGTATTTCGAGTGTTGAATGATGAGTGATGACTGAATTGGAATTCAAGATAAATATGTGTGCAGGCAGAGTCGAGGCGAATACATAGAGGAGGAAAAGAGATAGAGGATCTTAATGGGCATTGAACGATTGCAGAACCAAAGTAATGGTTGAATCATTCGTGAGTGAAGAAATCACAAAGTTAAGCCAGGAGGAGTGCGTAAAGAAATAGCGAGGGCAAGAAACCTTTGAAGAAAACCCAAAACCCCAAAAGAACACTAAAGAAAGGCAGATTTATAAAACCACAAGTGGATATCAGGCGGAAGAAAGGCCGTAAGTGGTAATTTCCCCATCGGCTCTAATTCCATACACCATTTGATACGTAGCACTCAGGAGGAGAGATGAAACTGCTCTATCGGGCAGTTATCCTCTGTGCTTGTGTCTCACTCGAATTTTCTGTCAGCCATCGGATCCGCTAAGTGCAAATCTACGATGGAAGATCATCAGGTGACTTTTGTATCAAGAAAGGAGATTGACTATTGGATTGGAACCAGGACAGATTCGTTGGTACCACTATGACCTATTGGTTCCGGCCGAGCGTCAGGATACGATTCATCCATTTGAAACCCACTCCATTGCTAGGAAGGAATAGACGACAGCAGACAATAAAAATGCAATGTTGTGATGGGCCGATACGTCGATCGCCAATGAAGCGTTGATCAGAGGTATCGGGCATAAGCGATAGTGATGAGGAGATGAGCCGATAAGCGATAAGCGATTGCGATAAAGGGTGGACCCGAAGGAGTTATAGATGCGGGTGGAATCTATTTGAGATCCGGCCTTGGCTTTCGGTCGGGTTTCCACGTATTCCTGTGTATTGTGATAAAGGGTTGTTGTTTGGGTTTTTATTACAAAAGCACAGTTAACGCTTTCAATAGAAGCGATGAAGGGAGTGAACCCGAGAAGGTTATAAGCACAATTATATAATATTGAAATTCGATAATTCATTATCGCATACTGGATGCGACAGAGAAGGTGTTCACAAAACCCCGTGGAGGAGCGATTAGCGATAGCAATAAAGGGACATCTCGAGAGCTACGCAAAGGCTACGGAATAAGTGGAAAATGTATGTTACGCATGGGTTATGTGATTTCTATTATAAATGAATTATAATAGAATTAAAGCGATATGAAGGGTTGGTGGTTTAAGTCATATATAACCAATGTTAAAGAGTGGGGAGAATTATACATGCGGGCATAAAGTTAATGAAGGTTTAGAAGGGTGAATGTGTCCCGATAATTAACCTTAATGAAGGTTATGAGGAGTTTTAAAGTTCCAATAGTAATGAAAGGATGGATTAAAGGTTAGACTTTGTTAGCCTATAAATCATTTCGGACAATTAGATAAAGGGGCCTAAGTCATTGATGGTTGAATATTTGACTCCTTAGAGAGTTAAAATTCTTGGGACAAACAGCTATATGCATAGATATATGCATACTGTGGGTAAAGCAGGGGTAACACTGCGTCACAATTGAATTGTGGGACCTGAATCGATTGTGAAGATTTTATTATTCGCTTAAATTTTCATTGAAGCGAATTCCATAAAGCAGAAAGAGCTCAAACTTCATGTCTTTCGAGTAATATTCTGCAGAGGCCATATTTGAGTAGCATCATTTCAATTGGGAGATTGATACCTGTAACCTAAGTCGCTTCTGTGCTAAATCTCTTGCTTAATGGCAGAAGTATTCATGGTACAGTTTATCAAATTGGTTAAACGTTGTTGAATTCATGTGTGTGGAGTGCGGAGGTGTAGAGGAAGTAACAGAGGGGTGGGAAGGAAGAAGTGCTCATTGTATAGTTACTAAATTGGTTAAATCTTGTTGAATTCATGTGTGTGGAGTGCCCATGTGTAGAGGAAGTAACAGATGGGTGGAAAGGAGCAAGGCTCAACAAATTTCCAAAATATTGATACTTTATGTAAAGTTCAAAGGTGTATAGAAAGCGCATTGAAACGTTTCTTTTCACTTTCTTACTCTACACAATGTATCAACTTTATGGAGATTTTTTCACCCCTCATTATTACTCTCTTCTTTTCTTTCCCTCCACTTCCACACAATGTATCAATGTTATGATTTGTCATGCACTAACAAATACCAAAAATAAAAAAATCTTCCTCCAAAAAAATTATGTCACATAGAATTTTGTTTATCAAATAAAAAATTAGAAATAAAATTTCCATAAATTAAAAATTATATATATATATGTATATATATAGATATATATATACATATATATACACTAAAACTTGAATAAAAATAAAATTATGAAAACTCAAACAAAAATAATTAAAAGTTAATAAACTTTAAAGAAAAATAAATGTTATAATCCTTACCCAAACAAAAATAATAATAATATAAATTCTATAGCAAATATAATTTAACTATACTTTATATAAATTTAAAATTCCCAAAACAACATCCTCATAAAAATTTCCCTAAAAATCCTTACCTTTTCAAAGGAATGTTTGTTAAATTTAAGGCATGCCACAATACAAATTGACAAATTGTGTATAAATGAAATGGCCGGGAATGCAAAGGATATACAATCATCTCTTCGTCCCTTTAACCACTTTAAGTAAAAATGGGTGTGGCTTATCATTTTCATGGGGATGTTTGTTGATAATTCATAAAGCAATGTGTTAAAATAAAGTAGATCACATTACGTAACAATGAACATAAATTTTAAGCGTAAGGGTTATAAAAATTATATTTAAAATAAATAAAAATAAATAAAATTTATAGTTAAAATTGATCATTTATTATATATTATTTATAAATCATCCATTTATAAATATTATATATATATATATATATAAATTGTTTGTAGAGGTTTAATTTTCCTTAAGTTTTAAGTTCAAATATTATAAGAGGGGTCGAGGAAGATTACAATGTTTCAAGGAATAGTGGAACTTAATAAGTTAAACATGTACAATTTTTCTTTAAAAGGAAGAAAAAGAATATATAAATAGAAAGTAGAGTAGTTGTTATACTTATCTTTATGAATCCGCTAACAACATGGAAACCATTTTGAATGTCCCTATAAAAGATGAGATATTTTATCTAGAAGACATTGAGTAACATGGAAAACATTTTAAATGTCCATATAGAAGATTAAATATTTTATCTAAAAGACATTGAGTTTGGGCTAAGAGACACACGATTGGGAAAACATAAGGAAATTAAAGGCTACCAAGCTATAATTTTGATGATAGGAGGGGGTATCCTCATCCCTCGCATATACAAGCTCTTCAATTTGAGAGTGAAGAAAGAATTCCCTAAGCCTCGATCACAAAGCCTCGTTGTAATTATCTTTAAAAGAGAGGATAAAAACATTCCTTCTTATTATAGGACCATTATGATTAGCCCAATTTTATTCAAGTTGTATGGGATTATTTAGAAAATGAAGATTAGTCTTGGCTAGAAAGCCATGATAAAAGAGTTAAAGACCAATTTGGGTTTAGGAGGTATCATTCAAATGTGTAGTGCCTTGTTACCGTTAGGATGGTTTCAAAGGAATGCCATAATAATTAAACTGATCCCTTTTGTTCTTTCATCAACTTTAGAAAATATTTTGATGTCATTCCAAGGATAAACATATAGAAGAGTTTGGAAAAGACAATGGTTCCTCTTGAGTTGAGGGTTGTTGTAGCATGGTTGTATGAGAACATTATTACCAAGCTTAGTACCATTGAGGGTTGGTTAGAAAAAATTAACTGCAATATCATAATCAAGCAAGAGTATCCCGTGTCGCCTACTCTTTTTGGCATATACATTGATAAGCTAGAAGAGTGTTTGGAAGATGAAGGTTGTGTTGGCCCCATGCTCACTGGAATAGTCATAGCTCTTCTCCTTTATATTGACGATATTATTCTTTCAATAAGGAGTCCTTACAATCTTGACAAACTATTAAGAATCCTCGAAGATTTATGTGCCAAGATGGATATGACTATTAATACTCACAAAATAAAAGTCATGATAATCAAATCCAAAAATATCATATCTCATGTTTTCATATATAACAACAATAGCTTGGAGGAAGTTCCTTCATACAAATATCTAGGAAGAAATATCCATCACAAGCTCAAATGGAGTTACAACATTACAAAAATGAAAATGGAGGAAGGAAAGTTTATTATGCACATGAAAGAAATTGTAAGTTAGTAGATCTTTGGATATGAGATAAAAATAAACTCCTCTTTAAGACTCTTGTCACCCTTGTTATGTTATATGGATGTGACATTTGGGATTGTAGTATCTCCAAAGAGTCATAGAAGAAGATAAAACATATTCAAAAGTAGTTTATAACCGACAACTTCAAGATTAAAATAAATTCACCATATCCTAAAGTAGTTTATGTTATGAAACCAGCTCACAAAAATATAGAAAAGATAGTTGAACGCCTTAGAATTCAGCCTCTTCGAGGGGGCAACCTCCTTTACATTACACAAATGAAAAATTCTTGGATGATTCAAATGACAAAACCTCCTTTTTATATATAGGAGTCTAAGGGGTCACAATATAACCAAGCTTACCTAACAATAATAATATAAAGGCACAAAAATAATAATAGAGGGATTCTATGGGGCACAGTAATAGCAATATGGGGATAATAGGGGCACAACAACATTAATAAGGGATACAACTACAATAGTAATGGGGGCATCACTAGTATTATAGGGACCTAACATGCCCCTCTCCTTCAAAAAAGTGTTGTCCTCAACGCTTGAGTAGTTCTGGATGCTTCTGTATAAAATTCTCATCCACATATAAAATTCTCATCCTCCCATGTGGAATCTTCAGCGGATAAGTTCTTCCACTTGATGAGATACTTCGAAATGGATCAATTTCGTAGCTGTCGAGTTCTTGTTTCTGTGACTGCTTTCGGTTCCAATATAATTTTTCCTTCCTCGTCAAGTTCTAGTAATATTGTCTGAACTGGGAGCCTGTCGCCTATAACCTTCTTTAAACATGAAACATGGAAAACTGAGTGCACTCGAGAATCTGCAGGAAGCTCCAATTTGTATGCCATAGTACCAATCTTTTGCAACACCATATACAGACCATAATACTTTGGTGATAATTTATTATCCTTCTTAGCTTTCTTGAGGGACATTTGTTTATATGGTTGTATCCATAGGAATACATAGTCACCTACATTAAAACTTCGTTCACTGCGATGTTGATCTGCCTGTTGTTTCATTCTATTCTGCGCCAACACGAGGTTATCCTTTAAGAGTTGGAGAACTTGTTGTTGATGCTCGATGTGATGTTCCACTGCTTGAACCTTATAATTTTCTCTTAAATACGATGTGATGGATGGTGGCTGATATCCATAAAGTGCCATAAATGGGTTCATTTTTGTTTCAGTATGGAAGGAAGTGTTATACCACCATTCATCCAAAGGCAACCATTTGACCCATTGTGTATGTCTATCATATACAAAGCAACGAAGATATCCTTCCAAACTTTTGTTTAATATCTCAATTTTCCCATCAGATTAAGGATGATAAGATGAGCTACAAGCTAACTGAGTACCAAGACAAGAAAATAATTATGTCTAAAAATTTCCAGTAAAAATGGGATCTCTATCACTTACGATAAATGCAGTAGAAACTGTACTGGCTTTAAATGGATGTGATAATGCACAAAAGTGTGCATACTTGGTAAGTATGTCAACTACCACCATGATGACACTCTTTCCCTCAGACTTGGGTAAACCTATGATAAAATCCATTGAAACCTCCTCCCAACATTGGCTTGGAATGGATAAAGATTGTAATAGAACTGGTGTCTTAATTGTTTAAAAATTATTTTGTTGGCAAACCAAACATTCCACCACAAACTTTTGAATATCTGATTTAAGGCCATCCCAAAAAAATTCCTTCTTAACCCTGTGGTAAGTTTTTAAAAATCCTAAGTGCCCTCCTAAGGGATAAGCGTGCAATTCCAGAAGAATCTTTTGTTTGAGTTGGGAATTCTTATAGAGGTATAAGTGATCTTTGTAGCATAACGAATCATTTTTCCAGCTAAATGTATTAGATGTGCTAGAATCTTGTTGTAACTTTCGAATAAGTGCCCACACTTCTTTATCATTCTTCTGTTCCTCCCTTGCTTTGTTTATCCAATCTGGTGGGATAATAGAAATGGTGCACAACAATGCTTCCACATCCTCATTCTTTCACAACATTTTGCTTCCCTTTTTTGTAGATGATTTCAAAGTCATAACCCAACATCTTTGTGACCCATTTTTGTTGTTCTTCAGAGGATAAACTTTATTCTAAAAAGTATTTAAGGCTATCATGATCCATTTTTACCTTGAAGTGTCTTCCCATTAGGTAGGGTCGTCATTTCTTAAGTGCATGGAGTATTGCCAACATTTCCTTCTCATAAATAGCTTTGTGTAAATACTTTCCCTTGATTGGACGACTTTTGAAAGCAATGGGTCTTTCATCTTGCATTAAAACAGCACCAATTCCATTTCCTGAAGCATCACATTCCACAATAAAGGCTTTTGTGAAGTCCAGTGTAGCTAAGACTGGTGCTTGGCACATTGCCTCTTTAAGATGTTCGAAGGCCTTTGTTGCTTCTGGAGTCCATGAAAATGCATTTTTCTTCAATAATGTTGTTAGAGGCGTTGTTATTTTCCCATAATTATTAACAAACTTGCGATAATACCTTGTCAACCTGAGAATTCCTCACAGATGCTTTATGGATGTGGGGATTTTCCATTCCTTAATGGCTTTAATTTTGCTAGGGTCTACCTTAACTCCTTCATGAGATACAATATGACCCAAATATTCCACCTCTTGTACTCCAAAGAAACATTTGGATCTTTTTGCATATAATTGTTTCTCCTCCAATAGTTGTATCATCCTGTCAACATGTTCAACATGATCCTTCCAAGACTTGTTGTAGATTATTATATCATCAAAAAATAATAACACAAATTTTCTAAGGAAGGGTTTGAAAATGGAATTCATCAAACCTTGAAATGTAGAAGGTGCATTGGTAAGGCCAAAAGGCACGACCAAAAATTCATAGTGACCCTCATGAGTTCTAAATGTTGTTTTCGGAATGTCTTCAGTCTTCATTCTGCTTTGATGATATTCTGAACAAAGATCCAACTTGGTGAAGTAAATTGATCGATGCAATTCATCCAATAATTCATCAATGGCAGGAATGGGAAACTTATATTTAATATTGAGCTTGTTGAGCTCCCTATAATCCAGACACATGCGCCATGATCCATCCTTCTTGTGCACCAATAATACTGTAGGAGAGAAAGAACTTTGGCTAGGTTGAATTATACCAGCCTCAAGCATTTCTACAACCATACATTCAATTTCACTCTTTTGGGAATAGGAATATCTTTACGGCCTTATGTTTGGAGGAACACTTCCTAGAATCAAATGAATAGCATGATCATGATCAGGAATAGGTGGGAGACCTTTGGGAGTCTCAAATACCTTGGAATGATTATCCAAGACTTTTTGAAGATCTGGAGAAATAGATGATTTCGATGTGGAAACATCTAGCGAACATAATTGTGCAATTACACCTCGTTGTTCCTTTTTTAGAAGCTTTTTCATATCATTAGAGCTTATTATCTTTCCCAGTTTCCCTGCAATACCCCTTAATTCAACTTCCTTTCCTTCCGCAAAAAATTTCATGAAAAGTTCTTGAAAGTTAAAAGCTATTGTACCTAAGGATTGTAGCCATTGGACTCCTAGTGCAACATCAGCACCTCCCATTGGAATGGAAAGCATTGGGCTATCCAATACATATTCTCCCATGGATAGCTTGATATTATGGCATTTTCGAAAGCAATTTATCGTTCCTCCACTTGCAACCATCACTTGACACTCTGGTGCTGGATATAGGAAGAAATTCAATTCTTTTTCTATCTTACAATGAATAAAATTGTGGGTACTTCCTGAATCAATCAACACTATTACCTTTTTCTTCTTGATATGTCCTTCTATCTTGATGGTTTGAGGAGTGGTAATTCTAGCCAATGCATTACAAGATATGGTCAGATTCATTTCTTCTTTATCTAGGCTTTGTTCCTGGAATATATCCTCTTCTTTTGACCTTTCTTGTTCCTTTTCTTCTTCCTCTTCACAATCTATGTAGAATGATTTCTTCTCAGCACGCTTATGACCTTTCGTGTATTTGCTATCACAACTGTAACAAAGCTCTTTGCTCTTTTTTCTTCCAATTGTTGTGGTGTCAACCTTATAGGTTGTGGAAGGCTAGGTGCAACAACACTTCCATCTTTATAGTTTTGAGTGGTAGGCTTCCTGGTTGCCATATTTTTTATTTCCATTTTTATTTCTAACCTGAATGCCTTCTCCAATGAATCTAGTTCCCAAAGGCAAACCTCATGTTGGATATTATCCTTTAAAGTCCCTATGAACACATCAATCCTATGCTCCTCTAGAACATCTTTTACCCTTATGTCCAATTTTTGGAACTCCTCAATGTGCTCCATCATTGAACCCTTTTGTTTGAGACTAATCAATTGGCTAAAAAAGGTGTTTCTTTTTGTATCCTCATAATGTGTTGTCATTTCTTCCATAAAAATTGCCCAAGTGACAATTTGTTTACAAGAGCAAAGCCATCGATACCATACAAACTGATTTCGTTCCAAATATAAATTTGCAATACGTACCTTTCATGTGTTTTCAACATTATGGAGATCAAAAAATTGCTCCATTTGAAGTATCCATGTTGCGGGATCCTTGCCCTCAAACTTACTCATATCAATTTTTGGAGTATGGTGGGTCTTCAATCCAACATTAGAGTCTATGAAATCATGATTAACATTTCTTTTGTTCTCATCATGAGTTTTCTTTACTACCCTTTCACCATTAGTGACCATTTCTTGTAGCAGCTTATTCAAATTTATCTTCAATTCTTCCATCTTGTAATCCATGCCATCCATCTTAGCGTCCATGCCATTCATCTTAGCTTCCATGCCATCCATATTAGCTTCCATGTCATTCATCTTAGCTTCTACGCCTTTCTTTAAACCATCCATCTTAGCTTCTACATCTTTCTTTAAACCATCCATCTTAGATTCTGTTACTTTTTGTGTGAGTGACATTTGTTGCACTTGGTCTCGTAATTTTGATATATCATGTTGCATTTCTTCCTCTTCTTCATGATTCATGCTAGAGCTTTCAGGTTTCTTACTAGGTGTTTGCATTTTCTTTCCTCAGGGCATCAATTATCGATAATAATGCTTTACTATGCCCTTTGAATTCCTTCAAACTAATTTTTCAAACCAAGCTTATGAAAAAATTTAAAAAAAACTACACACATTTTATCACTTTGTAGGAGCTCGATATTCAATCTGATGTATCTCTGTAATTTCGGATCATCCAGTTCTAAAATTGCGACTTGCAGTAGCACTATGTGTCCTCTTTCCAATGCCACCATTCTGATCGAATTTAGATTCTCCAAGGCAGAGTTATGCACAATCTCCCAAGATGACCTGATTATAGACCTTTCTAGAAGAGCGAACTTGTATGAAGTGCCACGTGTCACTGTTTTGACCTTAGTATCTAAAAAATATATACAGGAAACTACAGTCTGTCCTCTTTCTGCAACTTCTTACGAAATTTCAATCTGATGCTGAAAACAAAAGTTATGACGATTTTACCCAGGTCACCTGTTTGGAATGAAATTTGGGAGTTTGCAAAAAGGCCAACTTCCTTAGATCATATCTATGCAAATATAGTGCAAAAAGCTATGAAATTTAGACCCGAGGTTCATAACGATTTCGGCCCAAATGGGTTTTTTTTTTTAGCATCTGAAACATCACAGAAAAAAAGTTATAGCGCAAATGCCACGATGACCTGTTTGGAGCAGTGAAACCCTAGAATTCAAAGCTCTAATACCAAATGTTATGAAACTAGCTCACAAAAAGATAGAAAGATAGGTGAACACCTTAGAATTCAGCCTCTTCGAGGGGGCAACCTCCTTTACATTACACAAATGAACAATTCTTGGATGATTCAAATGACAAAACCTCCTTTCTATATATAGGAGTCTAAGGGGTCACAATATAACCAAGCCGACCTAACAATAATAATATAAAGGCACAAAAATAACAATAGAGGGATTTTATGGGGCACAGTAATAACAATATGGGGACAATAGGGGCACAACAATATTAATAAGGGATACAATTACAATAGTAATGGGGGCATCACTAGTATTATAGGGACCTAACAGTTTATAACCAACAATATCATACTTAAAGGAAATACACACTATCCTATCATCCTCGTCGAAGCAATCCTTTACCCCCATTAAAATCATGGTTATATCTAAGTATCTTGTGTATAAGAAGAGTTTAAATAACATGGAAGACAAGAGATTTCCTAAAATTTCTTCTAACTCTAACTAAAACACCACCTTTGACTTAAGTAGGCATGGCAAAAAGGTGCCTAGTCTTGTCTATACCATTAGGGGATAAAGGAGAAGATCATTATGCAAAATAATGATAGTGTTCAAAATATTATTACATCAAAATTTAAGGTGAATTTGTGGGGTGATAAGGAGTTGGGGGAAAAAGGAAGCTAAGATATTATAAAGAGGTGATTATTGCTTTATTGCCTGATGTTTTTGAGTATATATAGAATATCATTCATGAAAAAAATTTTGAAGCAAGGACATGTTGAATATATGATAATAGGTGTGTAAGCGAAAGATCCTAATGATCTAACATTTGGAAAATCAAAACTATTTTACATGTGTGAGCTTTAAGCAATAGTCATTTGATTAACAATTATTACAAAATATTATACTTCTCATTTTAAATGTAGTTATAGATGTTCAATTCAATATTATTTTTAATGAGAAATAATTTTATATTCTATATAAGAAATATACACATTTTGGTTTTCAAGAAATACTCATTATAAATTCAACATATCACACAGAGAAACTAAATGTAGACAAAAAGATAACAATATATCTCCCAACCATTAAAACTACACGAATTTACAACCTAATCTTTATTTATATTAACATACAATTTCAATAATAAAATTCATTTGAAACATAATATTTTATAGCTTTAAATTTTTATATCTTATGATAATGAGTAATTTTAAAGTTATAATGAGTAGTTTATTCAAATAACTTATACATCATATACATCATTATTTTAGTTTATTTTATTGATGACACAATGGCTTCTCCCTTCTCCCTACTTAGTTGAATAACAATATAAATAGATGTTTATGAACCTCATGTTCAAACTCTATAAAAGGAATTTTTTTTGGAGGTATTGAGAGCATGGACTTTTAGTTAAGTCATTGATAGAATGTATGGGAAATTAAAAGTTCATTATGATTTCAGAGGCATGTGAGCTTTGTCTAATATTACAAAGGAGGACCAATATTGTATATATTAATGATCTCAAAATTAAATTAATTAACATATTAATGATATTCACTAAAGGGATGTAATGTCAAACAATATAGCAATTGATTTTACAGTAGCTTATTAAGGAATATATACAATCTACACATAGTTTTACCATTTTACTATCTCATTCTCAAAAATAAATAAATAAACATTCTCAAACAATCCATGGGAAGATCTTTCTGAGCTATCTAGCGTATGATTTGATAAAAATGGCAATGTTGTATTAAAAGGAATAAAACCCACTGGTCAGCTTTATGAAAGAGAGTCTGAACCAGGAGAGTCTGGCTCTGCAGAATGCTCTACATTGCTCATGTACATTACAAAATATATAGTAATCATGGTTTTAGGGAAGTTAGAACAATAACCTAAGAAATAGAAACTAATTCCTATCCCAAGGTCACATGAACCAACTCACACTATTCTAGGATATTCTCCATTATCTCTAACACTCCCCCTTAACGGAGAAGGGGTTCACAAATATGCCTAACATCTCCCTAAACATTTCAAACTTGATTTTTCCAAGAGGCTTAATGAAAATGTCTGCAACATTATCACATGTGTTACAATATACCAAATGGATTTCTTTGGATTGCACTTTCTCCTTGACGAAGTGGAATTGTGTATCAATATGTTTAGTGTTTTTTTGGAACACCAGATTATTAGCAAGTTTGATTGAACTCTGATTGTCGCATCTGATTGTTGTTGCATCTATATGTTCTTCCCCGACATCCTGGAGAAGTCTCTGCAACCAAACTGCCTCACATGTTATTGCACACATGGCTTGATACTCTGCTTCCGCTAAGGACAAGGAGACTATGTTATGCTTCTTGCTGCTCCATGTGATCGCCCTGGATCCAATGTTGAATGCATAACCTATTATGGATCTTCAATAATCTACATTTCCAACCCAATCTGAATCTGCAAATCCTGTCAATCTAACATAAGAAGAGTCAATGTAAATAATATTGTAATCTACAGTACCTTGTAGATACCTCAAAACACTTTCTGTTGCATTCCAATGGCTTTCAAGTGGCTTGGACATATATTGGCTTAGCACACTGACTGCATAAGCCAAATCTGGTCTAGTGGTGGTTAGGTAGATTAAACTCTCAACCAGTTGTCTGTAAAGTGTTGCATTTGCCTCCTTTGAGCCATCTTCACTTTGTAGTTTGATGTTCTGTTGTAATGGTACTGATGCAGGCTTACAATGATCCATCCTAAATCTCTCTAACAAGATTTTTACATACTTTCCTTGGGACAAAAATGTTTTTCCTAAATCTCTCCAGATTTCAAGACCCAAACAGTATCTCAACTCACCAAGGTGTTTCATTTCAAATACCTATGACATCTATTGCTTGATTTCTTTGATCAAATATGTACCATTACCTGTAATGATCAAATCATCTACATACAGAGAAATCATCACTGTGCGCCCTTGTTCATCTTGCATGGTGTAAATATTAGGGTCATTTTTGCTTCTATTGTAGCCAAATTGTAGAAAAAATGAATCAATCTTTTCATACCAAGACCTAGGTGCTTGCTTTAGTCCATAAAGTGCTTTCTTCAATCTATAGACTAAATGTTCTTTCCCTTTCTGGACAAACCCTTCATGTTGCTCTAAATAAACCTCCTCTTTTAGTTCTCCATTTAAAAATGCAGACTTTACATCTAATTGGTGTATCATCCAATGTTTCTTAGTAGCTAAAGCAATTAACATGCTGATAGTGTTTATTTTAGCTACAGGGGTGAAGGTTTCTTCATATTCTATACCTTCTTTTTGTGAATACCCCTTTTCTACCAATATAGCTTTTAATTTGTCTATGGTTCCATCTGCATTAATCTTCGGTGTGTATAACCATTTACAACCTATGGTTTGTTTTCCTTTAGGAAGTGCAATTAGATCCCAAGAGTTGTTCCTGATTATTGATTCATATTCTTGTTCCATGGCTATTTTCCATTCTCTACATTCATTTGCTTCTTTATAAATAGAAGGTTCAACCACATTCATCATACTAGTTATAAAATCATTTTCCCTATATCTTGCAAGCAATTGAGTTTTCCTACCTGATCTCCTGAGTGGTGGGGTAGCCTCAAACCTTGTTTGATCATCATTCTATTTTTATTCTCGTTGCTTCTATTGTTGTTGTTGTTGTTCATCTTCTGCTTTTGTCTGTTGTTGATCCTGATTGTTTTCTGCTTCTTCTTCCACCAAGTACGGAATATCCCATTCCTCATTGTGCTTATTAGATTCTTCATGATCCTGCTCATGGAATATGACATCTCTACTAACAAAAATCTTGTGAGTAGAGGGATTAAATAATCTGTAAGCTTTATGTTGTGAACAATACCCTATAAAAGTACATCTGATGGCTTTCGAATCTAGTTTTCTTCTATCTTCCTTTGGAATATGGGAAAATGATTTAGATCCAAATACTCTTAAGTGTTTTATTGCAGGCTTAAATCCATATAATGCTTCATAAGGAGTTTTAAACTCAAGACTCTTTGTAAGACTCCTATTTTTCAAATAAACTACAGTATTCAATGCTTCAACCCAAAAACCATTCAAAATATTCTTACCTTTCAACATGCTCCTAGCACATTCCACCAGTGTTCTGTTCTTTCTTTAGTTACTCCATTTTTCTATGGAGTATGGGGTACTATGAACTACTACAATATTCCATGGTCTCTAAAATACCTGATAAGCTCATCTTTCATGTATTCTCCCCCTTGATCGAACCAGAGAATTTTTATTTGTTTCCCTGTTTTCCTTTCAATCATGTTTTTGAACTGCTTAAAGTATTCAAATGTGTGACTCTTCTTACTCAAGAAATACACCCAAGAAAACTTTGTGCAGTCATCAATAAACAGTAAAAAAATATAGTGCACCATCTAGTTATTTTGCTAGCATGGGTCCACATAGGTCTGTATGCACTAATTCAAGTATATCCCTTTGTTTCTTTTCTACTCAAGCAAGGAATTCTTCTTTATGCATTTTTCCTAATGTACATGCATCACAATCATTATGTACTTGCTTTAGCATAGGAAGATCTCTTACCATTTCCTTCTTCTGTAGTAACAGCAAATCATTGTAGTTGATATGGCCAAATCTCTGATGCCAGATCTCTTCTGTAGTCAAACTCGCAGTTGTCAAGGCTCGAACTGGTGCAGGCCTTGCATCCAACTTGTACAGACCTCCTATTCAGATTCTTGTAGCAATTAACTTCATGCCATCTAGCAGATCTTTAATATAACAGTTAGCTTTAAAAAATTCAACTTTAAGATCTTGATCTGTGATCATGGATACATAAATCAAGTTCTTTGTTACACCGGGCACATACATGACATTATGAATTTGTTTTACATTACCATTAGGTAGAATGACAGAAATTTTCCCACATCCTTTGCTTTGATGACTTCTATCATCACCTAGGTAAATCTGTGCTCCTTCGTTGATTTCTTTAAAATCTTCGAACCAATGCATGTTCCCTGTCATATGTGTTGATGCTCTTGAATCTACATACCAGATGTTTACATCAACTGTTGGGTCCCTATAATACTAGTGATTACCCCATTACTATTGTAGTTATACCCCTTATTTATATTGTTGTGCCCCTATTACCCCCATATTGTTATTTTTGTGCCCCATAGAATCCCTCTATTGTTATTTTTGTGGCTTTATATTATTATTGTTAGGTCGGCTGGATTATATTGTGACTCCTTAGACTCCTATATATAGAAAGGAGGTTTTGTCATTTGTATCATCCAAGAATTGTTCATTTATGTAATGTAAAGGAGGTTTCCCCCTCGAAGAGGCTGAATTCTAAGGCGTTGATCTTTCTTTTCTATCTTTTCTTGAGCTGGTTTCATAACATCAACATTCTCATCATGATCTGCCATGAACAATCTGTAATTCTACACATGATTTTCATTCGCGAGATGACCTGCATGTCGTTTATGCTTCTGTCGTTCTTCATGATATTTCTTCTTCCTGCACTCTCTAGCTATATGGCCCAATTTTCTGTAATAAAAACACTTAATTTCATAGTTGTTTCCATTCATATGCATACCTTGGGTCTGATTCAGTCTTTTCTATGAATGTCCTCTGTTTTGCTATTACAGATTTCCTTTCCCTTCGAAGAAGTTCTTCTTTGCCATCAATGCAAAATCGTCACTCTAGGGCTTCAGAGTCGATCTTCTTTCTTCTTCTTGCATCAGTATTCCTATCAGCTCTTCAAATTTTAGTATTTTCTCGCTCACATTTATCCCAGTGATGAACATTTGGTAGTCATCGGTCACACCATTCATGGTAATTGTTACAATATCTGTATCGTCAACTGTATGACCAATGTCTACCAATTTGTTCTTTAGATCTTTGATCCTTGCTATGAAGGCAGCAATTGTTTCATTCTCCTCCATCTTCAAGGATAAGATCTTGCTCTTCAGAAACAGAAGACGATTTGTCTTCCTGATCTCATACAGATCCTTCAAAATTCTCTAAATTTCACTTGTTGATTTACATTCTCTAATATGTGGTATGATGCAGTCTTTCACTTACATCTTCAGTAGCATCCTTTCTTTACCCTCACACTTCTCCCAATCTGGGATTGTTGCGGATCCAGCTGTTGGCTTCTTTTCATCCCCATTTGCAATCGACCAAGCACTCTGCACTTCTAGCAGAGTCTACGTCTTGAATTTCCAATTCGCATATTTGGAGCCATTGAGCTTGTTATGCTCATTCAAGCATGATTCAAACATATTATTATTCATCTTGGTGATTTAAACAAAAAAAATTCGACAGGTAAAAGAAGATGTTAGATTTACCATAGATCTGTGACAAAGACAGATCACTGATTTTCAATGTTGTTTTATATTGCAACACACCCATAGACATTGTGGCTTCCTTCACAGCCTCTAGACAACCTTCTATTGTCAACCTCTATAGCCTTCTTCAGGATGCAACCTTCTCTCGGAGCCTTTTTGTTGTTTACACGATCGTCGTAGATGTACATCACTTTCCTGAGACGTCGTCGCATCTATACACCTGAAACCTGCGACGAGTTTAATAAGTATGAACTCATAATCATCACATTTATTCTCCTAAAACTAGCAATGATTTCGCAATAGTCACACCCTCCTCTCAGCGTACAGGTTCCTTAGCCCTGACACTCTGATACCATGTTAAAAATTGTAATGTTGTATTAAAAGGAATAAAACCCACTAGTCAGCTCTACGAAAGAGAGTCTGAACCAAGAGAGTCTGGCTCTGTAGAACGCTCTACATTGCTCATGTACATTACACAATATATAGTAATCATGGTTTTAGGGAAGTTAGAAAAATAACCTAAGAAATAGAAACTAATTCGTATCCTGAGGTCACGTGAACCAACTCACACTATTCTATGATATTCTCCATTATCTCTAACACGATTTTCAAATGTCAACTTTAACAAACATATAAGGCTCTTCCACATCATTCAAATCAGAATGGACATTTGGAACGATATTGTTTCATTGGTCCACATTGACCTTGAGATTTTGACCTTCTTCCTATGATTCAAGCATTCAAAATTTCAAAGTTATTTTTGGAAAGGGGTTGATTCTTAGATTCGGCCTAAACTACCCAACAACAAATAATATAATTCATATAAATCCAAAAGTGTATTAATAAAAATTCATATAAATTCAAAAGTAATATATAAGGTTACATTACATAACATATAATTTTTAATTTTAAGGACTTCTCCAATTTTATTTGTTAATTTTTAATTTAAATTATCAAGTCGACATTAATAATTATTAATTTTATTTTTATAATTTTAATTATTAATCCAACGGTATATAACATTACATTACATAATAGAATGAATAGTGATGTTAAATTTTTTTGAGAATGGCATTGGTGTTTTGTGATTCCCTTCTCTGGTGGCTAGGGTTTCCCTAGCCAGTGTTGATTCTATCGCACACTAGTGTCAAGGCTATCGAGCCCTTCATCTTCAAAAGATAGAAGAAGTGTTCTTGTTCTTTAGGTTTGAATCCAAGCCATCTGTTTGTAGCTTTGTCATGCCATTATTCAATCGATTGTTGCCATCTCTTTGTTGGCATTATGTTTCTGGTATGGCTATATGTTACAGATGTTGTACTTGATGGCAACTCCCGTGGCAAGGCTCTCAATATGTTGAAAAGTAAGAAGTACGCAGGAGATCAGTTCAGAAGGTGCGTACCCGCAGGTACACCGTGAAGGGACCGCGGCCAGACACGCAGGTCAGCCGTTCAGGAGGTGCGTACCCCCAGTGCACTCATTTCAAGGCAGAGAAAAGCACACGTGGGGTTTCTTATGTTTAACCCTTGGTATTTAGCCGACGGTATTTGTGTTATTATGGTTTTGGCTCGTGGTATTGATCCATGATTTTAGGAGGAGCTTGCCTATATAAAGCAAAGGAGATCTCTTGGCTAAGTATCTTTTGCAATTGAATATCTTAAGATCTTGAAAGCTTGATCTATATGAAGTTGAAAGTGAATCTGTGAAGGGTGATCTCTCGAGCGCATGATCAGATCTGGGCATCTGAGCATCTGTGCCACTCTGGTGGACTGCCTATTCGGCCCTAATCAGAAGTACGCAGGTGTTTAACAGGAGAGCAGCGTGGGTACGCAGAGCAGAAACAGAAGATCTGCGTGGGTACGCAGAGCAGAAACAGAAGATCTGCGTGGGTACGCAGAGCAGAAACAGGAGATCTGCGTGGGTACGCAGAGCAGAAATAGGAGATCTGCGTGGGTACGCAGAGCAGAAACAGGAGAACTGCGTGGGTACGCAGAGCGACGAAGGTTCAGGTGCATACGCACAGTAACTATACGCGGCGCGATAGTATCTCTGGGCGCGTACCTGCAGCAATAGTACGCGGCGCAATAGTGTCTCTGGGTGCGTACCTGCAGTAACAGTAAGCAGCGCGGTTGAAGAAACAGTGCGTGGACACGCAGTGCGGCAGAAGGGTCTCTGCGGGTATACGCAGAGGAGCAGAAGGTGAAGTGCGTACGCACGCAGACCAAAGAAAGAAAAACTGCGTATCTGTCTTAAGACATTTTGTTTGGCTGTATTTTTCTGTTGATAAGGTGTTCTGGGTTTGGTTCTATTATTGTTGATCTGGTTACTACAGTTGACTGGGTGATTTTCTTATACTTGATGATCATTTGATGCTTATGGATCCAGTTTGAAAATTTATGAAAAGTGGTCCTTGTAAGAAGTAGGGGGTTGTAGCTCCCTTCCAGGAGAGACTGGAAAACGAGAGAGAGTTGTAGCTCTTTGCAGGTTGCAGCCTGCGTACTGGTAAAGGACTGCACCAGTACAAAACCATTGTAAAAGGAGTTTCTAATTTGAAAGAAGATAGAGACATATTGCAGTAGGTGGTTTTCACCCACATTGGGTTTCCACCTTACATCTTGTGTTCTTTGGTGTGACTATCTGTTTTCTTTGTTCATGCTCATTATTTTATGGTACTGACATGCAAAATAATTCAAAGAACAAATAAGGAAGATTTATTAAAAGAATTTGATAATACTGATTCACCCCCCCTCTCAGTATTATTTCCAACAATTGGTATCAGAGCAGGTCCTTCAGAAAAGCTTGATCGCTTGAAGGAAGATCATTCATCATGAGCAACTACGAGAGGGAAGCATCAATCAGGCCACCAATTTTTGATGGGACAAACTTCAATTATTGGAAGGTAAGAGTTACTGCCTATCTTCAATCTCTTGGTACAGAAGTTTGGGATATCATAGATACAGGCTACGCTTTTCCTTCAGCTACACCTACAGATGCGGCCGAAAAGAAGAAATATGAAACAAATGCTAAAGCAGTCAATACATTGCTGGGATGCTTATCTCAAACAGAATTCGTAAAGGTTATGCAATATAAATCCGCAAAAGAAATATGGGACAAGATTGTCTTGAGCTACGAAGGAGATGAACAGGTAAAGCGTGCTAAACTTCAAACTCTCAGGATTCAGTATGAGAATCTCAGGATGTATAATGATGAAAGTGTGGCTAACTATTTTCTTCGAGTTGATGAGATTGTTAATTGCATGAAAAATTTGGGTGAAGAAATAAAAGAGGCTATTGTGGTTGAAAAGGTTCTAAGATCATTGTCCCCCAAGTTTGAATCTAAAGTATCTGCAATAGAAGAAAAGGAAAATCTACGAATTCTTACTATGTCTCAGCTACATGGAATTCTAACCGCTTATGAAATGAGAAAGGGAGGTCCATCAGACAGAAGAGAAGCTACTTTCAAGGCATCAGGCAAAGGAGATTATTATGAAGCAAGTCACGTACCAGAAGAAGAAGAAGAAGAATCAAATTTTGTCAGAAATCTTCAAAGGGGTTCTGGAAGGTTCAGAGGTAAGTTACCTTTTAAATGCTTTGCTTGTGGAAGAGTAGGTCATTATGCTGCAAAATGTCCTTATAAGGATAAAGGAAAGGAACCTGCTAGATGGAACAAGAAACAGGGTACAAATAAGAAAAGCTACTACACTCATGAAGATAGTGATGGTCTATCAAATAGTGATGAAGATGAACAAGGTAATGAATATAAATTGTTAATGGCATTTGAAGATGATGATTATATGGATGCTATAGATGTGGATAACCTTTTTGAAGAAATTACTAGACTCAAGAGATGTATAGAAGAAAAGAATATGATCATTGATACTCTACAATTTCAAATTGATGAAAAAGAAAAACATCTTGAAAAATTAGAAGGTGAAATTGTTGCTCTTAGAAAAGAGATTGAGAAAACAAAAGCTATTAATCTTAAGTTTGTCAAAGGATCTGAAACTCTGGATGAGATTATCAATGTGCAGCGTTCTCCTCTAAACAAGACAGGTCTGGGCTATAATGGAGAAACTTCTCAAGCATCCACTTCAAAAAGTTATCTTGATGCAGCAAAAAGGAATGAGCAAAAGCACAATGGAGACTATCAGGTAAAGCAGGGACGAATTGCAAACAAAGACTATCAAGGGCAATCCGTCTTAAGAGTGAACAAAAGCTACAACCAGCCACAGGTAAAATCTTCTCAATTTGGTTCAAGAATGAATGACAATAGAGATTACAATCACTTGGCCGGTAGATTTGATAACCGCAGAAGTTTCTTCAATGGACAATGTTTCTCTTGTCATAACTTTGGTCACAAAGCAGCTCAATGTGTTGCATATAAAACAATCATGACTAGAGAAGCTCAAAAACAAAGAAGTATGACCGGGATTACAAAAAGGACCTATAACAACTTTTCGGCTCTTGAAAATGAAGTAGAATGTTCTATTTGCAATAACTTTGGTCATGAAGATTCTGAATGCAGGAGCAGGTTTCAACAGAAAAAGGAACAAGCCTCAAGCACCAAAACATGGAGAATAAAAGAACCACAAACAGAAAGATGTGGGATAGCATTTTATGCAGAGGGACAGGAAAATCTATGGTACATTGACAGTGGATGTTCGAAGCATATGACAGGTGATAAAGAAAAACTTGAGTCATATTCTGCTCTAGAAAAGGGAAAGAAAGTTTCTTTTGGAAATGATACTCCTGCAACTATAAAAGGAAAAGGAATTTCTCAATTAAAAGAAAAGGTCAAGGCTGGAAATGTTTTGTATGTTGATGGATTGAAGCATAATCTTCTAAGTGTCAGCCAGATGTGTGATCAAAGAACCGAGGTGATATTTAGATCAAATGGATGTCTTGTTCGTGATCTTGATACAGGTAAAATAGTGATCAAAGGCAAAAGAACCCCAAATAATCTGTACATATTTGAAGAAGGACAACAACAATGCTATCTGAGCAAGGATGATGAGCACTGGTTATGGCATCAGAGGTTGGGGCATCTAAGCTTTTCACAAATAAGGAAAGCATGCAAATATCAGGCAGTTCGCGATCTTCCAGATATCAAAATTCCTGACAACACCATATGCAAATCATGTCAGTTTGGAAAACAAACCAGAACTAAATTTCCAGAGAAGGAAGGATCAGCTAGCATGCCTCTTGAGCTAGTACATACAGATACATGTGGTCCATTCAGGAAAAGAACACCTCGAGGAGAAGAATACTTGATATTATTCATTGACGATTTCTCCAGGTTTGTCTGGTTAGGACTTATGAAGCACAAAGATGAAGCATTCGAAAAATTCAAATCCTTCAAAGCCTTGGTTGAAAATGAATCGGGTCACAAAATTAAGTGCCTCAGATCCGACAGAGGTGGGGAGTTTACCTCAAATGAATTTTTCGATTTCTGTGAAGAACATGGGATAAGAAGAGAATTCTCTACAGCTAGAACTCCTCAGCAAAATGGAGTTGTGGAAAGAATGAACAGAACAGTCCAACAAATGGCTCGTGCTATGCTTGATGAGTCAGGAACTCCCTCAACCTTCTGGGGTGAAGCTGCACATGCTGCGGTTGTTATTCTCAACAAGACAAATGTTCGGGTGAACAACACTCAAACTCCTCATGAGCTCTGGAGTGGTAAGACCCCTTCGGTAAAGCACTTCAAAATCTTTGGGAGAAAATGCTATATTAAGAATACTGATGAGCAGCTTGGCAAACTTGAACCTAGAGCAGATGAAGGTATTCTTCTTGGTTACTCTCCACATAGCAAAGCATACAAGTGCTACAATAAAAGACTTGGCAGAATTGTTGACAGGATTGATGTAGTGGTTGATGAGAAGGGATACATTCCTAGGAAAGTTCATCATGAAGACATAGAAGAAGATGAAGGCTACCCTCAACGATAAAATGATGAAGAACCTCAGGAAGAACCTCAAGAAGAACCAGAGGAGCAGACAAGAATAGAAGAAAAGACTCCATCCAGATATGTTCAGAAGAATCATCCAGAATCTCAGATTATGGGGCAGAAAGAAGCAGGTGTACAAATAAGAAGAAAAGTTGCAGAAGCCTCAAGCTATTTGGCATTACTCTCCTCTACTGAACCACAGAATGTGAAAGAGGCATGCAAAGATGAATGTTGGGTGAAAGCAATGGATGAAGAACTTGAGCAGATCGAAAAGAACAACACTTGGGAGCTGGTTCCTAGACCAAAGGATAAGAATGTTATCGGAACAAAATGGGTCTTCAAAAATAAATTGAATGAAAATGGAGAAGTAATTAGAAACAAGGCTAGACTTGTTTGTAAAGGGTATGCGCAGCAAGAAGGAATAGACTTTGAAGAAACCTTTGCTCCTGTTGCAAGACTTGAAGCCATCCGAATGTTCCTTGCTCTCTCAAGTTTTCAAAACTTCAAAGTATTTCAAATGGACGTGAAATCAGCCTTCTTGAATGGAGACTTGGAAGAAGAAGTATACATTGAGCAGCCAGATGGGTTCATTCTTGGAAATGATCCAAATCTTGTATGCAGATTGAAAAAGGCTCTCTATGGTCTCAAACAAGCTCCAAGGGCTTGGTACTACCGTTTGGACAAATATCTTCATCAACAAGGTTTTTCAAAAGGATCAGCAGATAGCAATCTTTATATAAAAGTTGAAAATGACAAATTGCTAATACTTGTTGTGTATGTAGATGACATTATTTTTGGCAGCAATGAAGAAGCTATGAGTCAAAGCTTTGCCTTGGTCATGCAGAAAGAATTTGAAATGTCCTTGCTGGGAGAACTGACATATTTCCTTGGTTTGCAAATCCAACAAAAGAAAGGAGGAATCTTTTTATCTCAAACCAAGTATCTCAAACAGATTTTGAAGAAATATGGCATGGAAGATGCAAAACCAGTATGTACACCCATGGTCACGGGATGTAGCCTCAGTGCAAATGATGAATCTGCAGCAGTACATCAACCAACCTACAGATCTATGATTGGAAGTTTACTTTATTTGACAGGTACCCGACCGGACATCATGCATGCAGTTGGAATAGTTGGAAGATTTCAGGCAAATCCGAAGGAGACTCATCTTCAGGCAGTGAAGAGAATTTTCAAATATCTTCAAGGGACTCAAAATTATGGCTTATGGTATCCTAGAGATACAGATCTCACACTTCATGCTTATACAGATGCAGATTGGGCCGGAAGCATGGATGACAGGAAAAGCACAAGTGGTGGTGCGTTCTTTATGGGTTCTAGACTGGTATCTTGGTTCAGCAAGAAACAGAGTTCGATTGCCTTGTCTACAGCTGAAGCGGAATATGTTGTTGCTGCATCTTGTTGCACTCAACTTCTTTGGATGATGCAGACTCTGCAGGATTTTCAAATCACTTGTACACCACCTATCCCCATCTTATGTGATAACACAAGTGCAATCAGCATCTCAAAGAATCCTGTCATGCATTCAAAAACCAAGCACATACCAATCAAGTATCATTTTCTTCGGGAACAAGTGCTTGAACAGACGGTCAAGTTGGAGTATGTTCCTTCCAAGGAACAAGTTGCTGATATTCTCACCAAACCATTGCCCAGGGACACTTTTGAATACCTCAGGAAAAAGCTGGGGGTTGTTGATGCATCATCTTATTGCTGAACCTCTTCTGATTGATGGTTGTATATGCATACATGTGCTGGGTGGCTGATTGGTTGAAGATTGATGGTATAGGTTCAGGGGGAGCTTATAATGCATTGTTGGCATTATGGAGGATGTACAGAAGGAGATCATGGAAGTAGATGCAATATGTCTCTATCTCTTTCATGGTGGATTATGGTTCTTCGCTGCAGATCTGGTTCATATTCAGGGGGAGCATGTTCTTAGGGGGAGCATAACCCTTTGCCCTTGATGTCAAAGGGGGAGAATGAAGCTGAAGTTTGTGAGGTTGCCATCAAGTCCAAAGGGGGAGATTGTTGGCATTATGTTTCTGGTATGGCTATATGTTACAGATGTTGTACTTGATGGAAACTCCTGTGGCAAGGCTCTCAATATGTTGAAAAGTAAGAAGTACGCAGGAGATCAGTTCAGAAGGTGCGTACCCACAGGTACACCGTGAAGGGACCGCAGCCAGACACGCAGGTCAGCCGTTCAGGAGGTGCGTACCCCCAGTGCACTCATTTCAAGGCAGAGAAAAGCACACGTGGGGTTTCTTATGTTTAACCCTTGGTATTTAGCCGACGATATTTGTGTTATTATGGTTTTGGCTCGTGGTATTGATCCATGATTTTAGGAGGAGCTTGCCTATATAAAGCAAAGGAGATCTCTTGGCTAAGTATCTTTTGCAATTGAATATCTTAAGATCTGAAATATTGGGTTATGGTCTTGAAAGCTTGATCTATATGAAGTTGAAAGTGAATCTGTGAAGGGTGATCTCTCGAGCGCATGATCAGATCTGGGCATCTGAGCATCTGTGCCACTCTGGTGGACTGCCTATTCGGCCCTAATCAGAAGTACGCAGGTGTTTAACAGGAGAACAGCGTGGGTACGCAGAGTAGAAACAGAAGATCTGCGTGGGTACGCAGAGCAGAAACAGAAGATCTGCGTGGGTACGCAGAGCAGAAACAGGAGATCTGCGTGGGTACGCAGAGCAGAAACAGGAGATCTGCGTGGGTACACAGAGCAGAAACAGGAGAACTGCGTGGGTACGCAGAGCGACGAAGGTTCAGGTGCATACGCACAGTAACTGTACGCGGCGCGATAGTATCTCTGGGCGCGTACCTGCAGCAATAGTACGCAGCGCAATAGTGTCTCTGGGTGCGTACCTGCAGTAACAGTAAGCAGCTCGATTGAAGAAACAGTACGTGGACACGCAGTGCGGCAGAAGGGTCTCTGCGGGTATACGCAGAGCAGCAGAAGGTGAAGTGCGTACGCACGCAGACCAAAGAAAGAAAAACTGTGTATCTGTCTTAAGACATTTTGTTTGGCTGTATTTTTCTGTTGATAAGGTGTTCTGGGTTTGGTTCTATTATTGTTGATCTGGTTACTACAGTTGACTGGGTGATTTTCTTATACTTGATGATCATTTGATGCTTATGGATCCAGTTTGAAAATTTATGAAAAGTGGTCCTTGTAAGAAGTAGGGGGTTGTAGCTCCCTTCCAGGAGAGACTGGAAAACGAGAGAGAGTTGTAGCTCTCTGCAGGTTGCAGCCTGCGTACTGGTAAAGGACTGCACCAGTACAAAACCATTGTAAAAGGAGTTTCTAATTTGAAAGAAGATAGAGACATATTGCAGCAGGTGGTTTTCACCCACATTGGGTTTCCACCTTACATCTTGTGTTCTTTGGTGTGACTATCTGTTTTCCTTGTTCATGCTCATTATTTTATGGTATTGACATGCAAAATCATTCAAAGAACAAATAAGGAAGATTTATTAAAAGAATTTGATAATACTGATTCACCTCCCCTCTCAGTATTATTTCCAACACTCTTGCGATCAGGAGAAAAATCTCTTTGATAGTTTAGTTGGCTACTATGGATTCATCTAGAGCTTGCTTTCAGATGTTGAGAATAGTTGTCACCACCTTGCTTCTGTAGTCATATCTAGGCTTGTTTTATGCCCCGCCATTTGTTTCTCGTGGTTTGATTAGAGAGCTTTCCTTCTAACATCCTTTGTAAAGGTTTTAGGATTGTTTTATTGGTTGTGCGTTTTAATGCAGACACAATCTGTAACCCAAATAAATTTGTGAAGGCATAAGAAACCCCTTTTGTGGATCCAAGGCTTTATCCTCAACAAAAAGGAATGTGGTTCTCTTGAAGGAACATGGGTTATTGGGAAATTTCACTAATCTATGGCCAAGGTATGAGGATTGGGTCTTTGACAATTGGTAAAATCATGAACTCTGGAACATTTACTATTGCATTGTATTTCTTTTTGAAAACTAGAAGTATAGATACTAGATGCATAAGTCACGTCCCTATTTCATGGAAACCAAAGGTTTTTTTCTCACTCATTGGTCTTTAGATTTTAATCCCATGATGGAAATCTCCTCTGCTCTTCTGTGGAATAGGTTTCCTTGTATCCCTCTTCTTTGCTGGGGGGAAGGACTTTTTAAGGAAGTAGGTGAGAAATTGGGGAGATTTATTTCTAATGATACAAAACAAGGGAACAATTTTTCATATCCCATATTTTGTGTTGAAATGGATTTCTCCAAAGGACCCCATGAGGTGATTCAACTAAATTTAGATGGTTGGTCTCATCCCTAGTCACTAGATTATGAGAGGATTCCTTTTAAATGTATTATGTGCCACAAGCATGGAAACTTTACAAAAATTTGTCCAAAATCTTTAGCTTCTTGAAGCTCTCCAAATCCATTGCCCCCTCTTAAAGAAAACCAAGGAGAAAATTCTCAAGGATTCATCCCCATGAAAAGAAAACATAAGAAGCATGGAAGTAAAAAGCAACAAACATGTAAGGTTGAATCTAAGCATCAACCCCTTTCCAAAAATAGATTTGAAGTCTTGAATGCTTCAGAGGAAGAAGGTGAAAATCTTAAGGTCGATGCGGACCAATGAAACAATATTGTCCAAATGTCCATCCTGATTTGAATGACATGGAAGAGCCAAATCAGGACCCTCTAAAAGAAACTCATGCGGTGGGAATGCTTTCCCCAAAGGTCTCTCATGGATTAAAAGTTGAAGAAGATGGTAAGGTGGTTGAGAAGAAGTCCTCCTCTTCTTCTGCTTCCTATTAAGATGCATGCCTAAAAAGCAGTGTCCCTCCCCACCAATAACAAGAAGCAAGAAATATCATAATAGAAATAACTCTAGTCCTAACTCCTCTGGGCCAAGTGGTCGACCATATTCTAGCAACTTATACAAATGTTGTGTTTCTGCGTTTTCTTATGCAAACAATTTGTTAAAATATACTCCTGCTCTCTTGTAGCAGTAGCATTTAAAATCAAAAGGCTTAGTTTTGGAACTTTTCCACACCTAAGGAGGAGGTTGGTTTCTTAGTTTTTCTGTAAATGTGTCATTAGAAAAAGTTATTGAAAGCGATTCACAAAAACAAGAACATATTATAACTCATTTCTCGAGTAACTACTACATCCAATTGTATATTTTAATATAAGCCCTTCTCATTTTTGTTTAAAAAAACATTACATTACATAACACAAGCCTAGATTCATCTTAACTTTAGATCTACCAAGCACCAAGATGGATTAAATCTTTTGATCTCAAGATATTTGATCACTCTTGATGATTGGTAGATTTGGAGTTAAGATGGATCTAGGTTGGTTTAATTATTAATTATAATTATTTATTTTATTATTATTATTATTATTATTATTATATATATATAATGTAATTTGACTGAGTCAAAATGTTAAACAAGACAGGGCATTACAACATATTTTCCATTCGGGGTTGGAGATTGCCTCTCAGTGCAACCAATGAATTGACCTTATTAAACATTTCACATGACCTATCCCATGTCAATATCCCAAAAGATATGTTAAATATCTTGATCATGTATTTTTGTTTTTAAATCATATAAATACCTAATAGTCAACAACATATCACCCTTATCATCACCATTAAGGGAAAAAAATAACTAAAGTAATTTCCTAATCCCAACCTTAGTATCCAGATGAATATAAACAAAATATGTTAAAAACAAACCATGTACAGAATTAATTTCCAGTTCTTGCTTATGACAATGGACTCTTTTTATCAATTTTATTTTTAACATACCCTAACAATGTTATATAAATATAACCACACAACTTAGAATCATTTGGAATTGGTACATATACCATCCTAGATCCATCTTAACTTTGGATCTATCAAGTGCCAAGTGGGATCAAACCTCTCAAGGCGAAAATCTCTTTTTTAAATGTAAAACTTGAGAAAAGGTTTGCACCTTGAGAGATTTGATCCCTCTCAGTGCGTGATAGTTTTGAAGTTAAGATGTGTCTAGGCTAGTTTAATTAAAATTAAAATTATTATTATTATTTTAAATGTTTATTTTATTTTAATTTTTAGCGAGTCAAAATGCTTACATAAGGATAACATTACAACATTTCTTCCATACTAAGATGGAGAATGCCTCTAGATACTATATATATATATATATATATATATATATATATATATATATATATATATATAGATATATATATATATATATATATATCTATATATATATATATATATATATATATATATATATATATATATATATATATATATATATATATATATGATTTCCTTATTTTGATTGATCCATGCCTTTATTTTATAGTGGTAATTTTTAAAAATGACATTAGTCTTGCATTCTAGGTCATTTGAAGTCATATGCTAGCATCAACTATATCATTATATGTTTATCAAGAATTATTCCTTACTAAAATCGATACGACATATAAAACCCTTTTAAACATTACCCCCAAACAATATAAATGATAAGGAGATGTAATATATATCTGCATGGAATGCAAAGGGGGATCAACTAAAATCTATTAATATAACTAATTTCATAGGGTTTTTGACTAATTTCTTATAGCTTTCTTATCATATGAAGTTTTCATCTAAGTTTTTAGGGATTTTTGGTTTCTTTAGGGGCTTTCAACTAACCTTTATAGGATTTGATGGCCTATTTTGGGTTTATTGGTTTCTTTGGGGATTTTAGGTGATCTTAATTGGATTTGATAGTTTCCTTGGGATTTATAATTGTCTTTTCTAGGGTTTTTGTTTTACTTAGTGTTTTTAAGTTGATTTTCATCAAATTCGTTATCTTCCTTAGGGTTTTCAACTCATGTTTCTCAAATTTTGTTTGTTTCTTTGAGGCTTTTTTGTCGATTTCCTATCAAGATCAAGCTAATATTCTCCAAATTTACTAGCTCTTTTTTTTAAAGTTACAGGTGATTTTTAGAGTTTGTTAGTTTCATTCTACTGCTTGCCTAATTAGTGGGTTTATTAATATTTTTATAAGATTTTATTAAGGCTTGACCTACCATGTTTTTGCTTTTTTGGTGAGTTAGGTAGAATTTCTAATTACATCATATCAAAAGAAAGAAGTGTTTTAGTCTTTCTTTATTGACTGGCCTACCAGTAGGGAAACTGAACTGGTAACATAGAAGTAGAGATTTAATTGTCATAAATTGTTTATAAATGTCACAAAAGTAACTACGTAAATTGAAAATGTTTGATAAACTATAAAGATATCGATGATCTTTCTTCCTTGTGATAAAAATCAAACTATTGTAACTAAACAAAGGAAAATATAATAGAAATACCATTTACTTGGAGGGAAAGTCAAAATAGATGGTCTCTAGAAGGCTTGTGTCTCCAATGGAGTCAGTAAGATTCAAATCTTCTAGTTATTTAGTATGTTAGGTCCCTATGCTACTAGTGTAGCCCCTTATTGTAATTAGTGCAACCCCCTTGTTGTGCCCATGTAGTCCCCATGTTGTTATTATTGTGCCCCATGGAAGCCCGCTATTTTTATTGTTGTGCCCCTACACTATTATTGTTATGTAGGCTCTGATTATGTTGGGACCACTTAGACTCCTATATATAGAAAGGAGGTATTGTCATTTGTATCATCCAAGAATTGTTCATTTGTGTAATGTAAAGGAGGTTTCCTCCTTGAAGAGGCTGATTTTGAAGTCGTTGATCTATCTTTTCTATCTTTTTGTGAGTTGGTTTCATAACATTTAGTATCAAAGCTTTGGATTCTAGGGTTTTGCTGCTCCAAAACAGGTTATCATGGAATTTTCTCTATAAATTTTTCTCTATGAAGTTTTAGATGTTAAAACAAAAACCCATTTCAGCTGGAATAGTTCTGAACCTCAGGTATGAATTTCAGACCTTGTCTCGCTATATTTTCAAAGATATAATCTGAGGAAGTTAGGGTTTTTACAAGCTCCAACACTCCATCACAAACAGGGCATCGTGCAATGTTCGTTATAATTATTTTCTACGAAGGTTCAGAATTGGAAATTAAAACACATTTGAGTCGAACTCTTGATGAAGCTCTGGTTGGAATTTCAGGTCTTGTATCACTATATTTTCATAGATATGATCCAAGGAATTTAGGGTTTTGGTAGGCTCCCTAATTACATCCCAAACATGTGACCTTGGGAAAATCGTCATAACTTTCTCTCTGAGTATCAGATTGAAATTTCCTAAGAAGTTACTGAAATAGGATGGACTTTAGTTTTGTGTGCATCGTTTTTACCGTCCGAAGGTCAAAATAGTGACACATGGCACTTCATACAAGTTCACTCTACTGAAAAGTGTATAATCAGGTCATCTTGAGAGATTGGGCATAATGTTTTCTTGGAGAATCCAATTTTGATCAGACTAGTGGCATTGGAAAGAGGACTCAGAGGGATACCACAGTTCATAGTTTCAGACCTTGGAGATCTGAAATTTCAGAGATACATCAGATTCAATATCGAGCTCGTACAAAGTGAAAAAAGGTGTGTAGTTTTTAAAAACAAAAAATTTCATAAGTTTGGTTGAAAAATTAGTTTGAAGGAATTCAAAGGGCATAGTGAAGCATAATTATCATTAGTTGATGCCCCGAAAAATAGAAATGGAAACACCTAGTAAGCAACCTGGAAGCCCTATCATGACTCATGAAGGAGAGGAAGAAATGCAATATGATATATCGAAATTATGAGACTAAGTGCAACAAATTTCACTCTCACAAAAAGTAATAGAAGCTAAGATGGATGGTTTAAAGAAATGCGTGGAAGATAATATGGATGGTATGAAAGACAACATTGAAGATTGGAAGAAAGACATGGAAGGTTGGAAGGAAGGTTTGACAAAGTTACTACAAGAAAGGCTTCCTAATGGCAAAAAGGTAGTAGAGAAAACACATAATGAGAACAAAAGAAATGTTAATCATGATTCGAAGAATGACAACATTGAAGATTTGAAGAAATACATGGAAGGTTTGAAGGAAGGTTTGACAAAGTTGCTACAAGAAAGGCTTCCTAATGGAGAAAAGGTAGTAGAGAAAACTCATGATGAGAACAAAATAAACGTTAATCATGATTTCATCGACTCTAACATTGGAATAAATACCCACCACGTTCCAAAGATCGATATGAGGAAGTTTGATGGCAAGAATCCCGTAACATGGATACTACAGATGGAGCAATATTTCGATCTCCATAATGTGAAAAACACACAAAAGGTACACATTGCAACTTTATATTTGGAACCCAATCAATTTGTATGGTATCGATGGCTTTGCTCTCGTAAACAAATTGTCACTTGGGAAATTTTTATGAAAGAAATGATAGCACATTATTAGGATACAAAAAGAAACATTTTTTTAGCCAATTGATAAATCTCAAACAAAAAGGTTCAATGGTGGATCACATTGAGGACTTCCAAAAATTGAATATAAGGGTAAAAGATATTCCAGAGGAGCATAGGATTGATGTGTTCATAGGGACATTAAATGATAACATCCAACATGAGGTTCGCATTTGGGAACCTGATTCATTGGAGAAGGCATTCAGGTTGTCAAGAAAAATTGAAAGAAAAATTATGGCAACGAAGAAGCATACCAATCACAACTATAAAGATGGAAGTTTTGTTTCCCCTAGCCTTCCACAACCTACAAGGTTGACACCACAACAATTGGAAGAAAAAAGAGAAAAAAGGGCTTTGTTACAGTTGTCATAGAAAATACACTAAAGGTCATAAGTGTGCTAAGAAGAAGTTATTTGACATAGACTGTGAAGAGGAAGAAGAAAAGGAACAAGAAACATCAAAAGAAGAGGATACACACCAGGAACAAAGCCTACAGAAAGAAGAAATGAATCTGACCATATCTTGTAATGCATTGGCTGGAACAACCACTCCTTAAACTATCAAGATAGAAGGACATATCAAGAAGAAAATGGTAATAGTGTTTATTGATTCGTTTAAGATAGCAAAGGAATTGAATTGCTTCCTATATCTAGCACCAGAGTGTCAAGTGATGGTTGCAAATGGAAGAACCATAAATTTCTCTGGAAAGTGCCATAATATCAATCTATCAATGGGAGAATATGTGTTGAATAGTCCAATGCTTTCCATTCCAATGGGTAGTGCTGATGTTGTACTAAGAGTTGAATGGCTACAATCTTTGGGTATGATAACTTTTAATTTTCAAGAACTTTTCTTGAATTTTTTTTCATAAGGAAAGGAAGTTGAATTAAGGGGTATCGCAGGGAAACCTAGAAATATAATCAACTCTAACAACATGACAAAGCTTCTAAAGAAAGAACAACGTTGTATAATTGCATAGTTATGTTCACTAGAGGTTCCCACGTCGAAATCATCTATTTCTCCAGATCTCCAAAAAGTCTTGGACAATCATTCCAAGGTATTTGAGACTCCAAAAGGCCTCCCACCTATTCATGATCATGATCATGCTATTTATTTGATTCCAGGAAGTGTTCCTCCAAACATCAGGCCTTATAGATATCCTTATGCGCAAAAGAGTGAAATTGAACATATGGTTGCAGAAATGCTAGAGGTTGGTATAATTCAACCTAGTCAAAGTTCTTTCTTTGCTCCAGTGGTATCGATGCACAAGAAGGATGGATCATGGTGCATGTGTGTGGATTATATGGAGCTTAATAATCTCACTATTAAAGATAAATTTCCCATTCCTCTCATTAATGAATTATTGGATGAATTGCATAGAGAAATTTACTTTAGAAAGTTGGACCTTCATGCAGGATAGCATCAAATCAAAATGAAGACTGAAGACATTCCGAAAACAACATTTAAAACTCATGAGGGTCATTATGAATTTTTGGTAGTGCCTTTTGGCCTTACCAATGCACCTTCTACATTTCAAGGTTTGATGAATTCCATTTTCAAACCCTTCCTTGGAAAATTTGTGTTAGTATTTTTTGATGATATACTAATCTACAATAATTCTTGGAAGGATCATGTTCAACATGTTGATAAAATGCTCAGACATTTGGAGGAGAAACAATTATATGTAAAAACCTCCAAATGTTTCTTTGGAGTACAAGAGGTGGAATATTTGGTTCATATTGTATCTCATGAAGGTGTTAAGGTAGACCCTCAATAACAACAAGTTCTCCAACTCTTAAAGGATAACCTCACTTTGGCACATAATAGAATGAAAAAACATGTAGATCAACATCACAGCGAAAGAAGTTTTGATGTCGATGACTAGGTATTTCTACGGCTACAAACATACAAACAAATGTCACTCAAGCAAGTTAAGAAAGATAATAAATTATCACCAAAGTACTATGGTCCTTACAAGGTGTTGCAGAAGATTGGTACTATGGCATACAGATTGGAGCTTCCTACATCTTACTGAGTGCCCCCAGCTCTCCATGTTTCATGCTTAAAGAAGGTTATAGGTGACAAGCTCCAAATTCAAACAATATTTTCAAAACTTGACGAGGAAGGAAAATTCATATTGAAACCCAAAGTATTCACGAAAAACAAAACCTGATAGCTACGAAATCGATCAATTTCAGAGTATCTTATCAAGTGGAAGAACTTACCCACTAAAGATTTCACATGGGAGGACGAGAATTTTATACAGAAGCATCCAAAACTACTCAAGCATTGAGGACAACACTTTTTGAAGGAGTGAGGCATGTTAGGTCCCTATAATACTAGTGTAGCCCCTTATTGTTATTAGTGCAACCCCCTTATTGCATTTTTGTGCCCATGTAGTCCCCATGTTGTTATTATTGTGCCTCATAGAAGCCCACTATTTTTATTTTTGTGCCCCTATAATATTATTGTTATGTAGTCTCTAATTATGTTGGGACCACTTAGACTCCTATATATAGAAAGGAGGTATTGTCATTTGTATCATCCAATAATTGTTCATTTGTGTAATGTAAAGGAGGTTTCCCCCTCGAAGAGGTAGATTTTGAAGTCGTTGATCTGTCTTTTCTATCTTTTTGTGAGCTCATTTCATAACATAGTATGCACATCGACCTTTTCATCCAACCATTTCAAATGTAATAGAACTTCATCTATGCTCAATGGAATTTCTTGTTGATCCCCTGAATTCTCAACTAGTACCTACCTCATGATGGTCTTCAACTCTCAAGATATATGTATTGTTTGCATGTATTGATTCTTTTTAGTATTTTGCCTTCCAATGTTTGGAATCTAACATTCAAAATCCTCCTCTACCTCTACATCAGTGACAAATATTCTTTTGGTACAAGCCTCCCTTCCAACATCATGAATTTATCTTCTAACCTCGAAGGGGTGAACTAGAATTACATTACAGCTGAATTTTCCCCCCCTCTTTGATCCAGGTAAATATTGGCAGTCACCCACCTATTCCACTTGGACCCCCAACACTATTTTATTTCAGCTTCCTATTTTTAGCACAATTTACTATTTTTGGAAATTTTTCGAGTCCTAAACTTCCAAACTCGTTTTGTGGCCAGGGAAAATTTTAAGAACCACTCCTAAATTTATAAATATAATAAATGGGCGAATCTCCATGGTATATAGGAAAAATGGAAGGTGATTTTATCAATAATATAATATGTATATATAATTTTTTGGCGAATCTCTCACTAGGCATGGCGAATATTTTACTCAATTATAAAACCTTGTAAGATCTTGGCGAGTCTTTCACTAAATAATAAAACTTTGTAAAGTCCTAGTGAATCTTAGCATAGGCTACATGTTGGTTTAATTCCCCCATTTAAATAGGCTACATTCAGGTGAATACCATGGGTCAATACCATGTGCCATTTTGGTGAATACCATGGGTCAATACCATGTGCCATTTTTATTTTTATTATTTCTAATATTAGGGTTAATAATGGTTTTTTGCATGGTATTAATAACAATCTAGTCCATGGTATTTGTCCCATAGTATTTTGGCCATAGGTTTCACCTAAATATAACCCATTTTTTGAGTGTTCGTAAATATAAGGTTACTTATGGAGTAAATATAAAAAAATGTTTTATTTGTTTACCATACCTCTCGTTTATTTATATTTTTATTAATTTACCATACCTCTTATACAAATATGGTATTTGGCCCATAGGATTCACTTAAATAAAACCTCTTTCTTGAGCCTTCATAAATAGAACGAGGGTTATGGACTAAATATAAAAAGAGGTTTTATTTATTTACGATACGTCTAGTTTATTTATATTTTTATTTATTTACCATACCTTTTGAGTAAGTATAAAAAGACGTTCTATTTATTTACCATACCTCCACTTTACCTATATTTTTATTTGTTTACACCCTTACATGTATATAAGGTGACTTATGGAGTAAATATAAAAAATGTTTTATTTATTTACCATACCTCTCATTTATTTATATTTTTATTAATTTACCATACCTCTTTTATAAATATGGTATTTGGCCCATAGGATTCACTTAAATAAAACCTATTCTTGAAAATGGGCGAATGGATTCACTTAAATAAAACCTATTCTTGAAAATGGGCGAATGGAAGGTTGTAAGTCCTAATTTCAAGGGCTAAATTTACCTTTTTTACCCTCTCCCTTAAAATAAGGTGGGCTATTTGAGGTGATTTGTAAAAATGTACTATGATACAAAATATTCACCCACTAAAAATTTAAAACCCCTTAATTTCACCAAAGGGCGAACATTCGCCCCTTGACGCTTTTTTGGAAAACAGGCTGACTCATAATTTACAATAGCAGTCTAGAGACAAAAAAAAAAATCCTCAGGTAAAGATTTCTAGCAAGGTATCGTATGCATCAAACAAAGATCATATGCCAAACTTATAACCTCACGAAGTTGATGTACCAACTAACCCCAAAAGGGTCCACAAACTTTTTGTACTTCATCTCCTCGGGTTAGGTTTTGTATGTTTAGGTCTTTTCATTGTTTCTAAATAATAAAAAGGCCTTCGAGCCTCATTGTAACACAATTCAGAAGGCATATAGTGGCAACATATCTTCTCACAAATAATCTACCATCGCCTAAACTATTTTGTTTCTCTTTTGTATTTAAATAGTTCTCTCTCATAGATAAGCTACCATCGTCCGAGCTAGTTCCTTTCTATTTTGTATGTAAACAGTTCTCAACAGTTTCTATTTTATTAATGGAAGTTTTGTTTTGCTGCATCTCTATGTTTTCTATATTTCATTTCGTTCCTTCATAAATTTGGATCTTGCGCTCTGTTGAGGTGAATAAATCTGGATCTTGGGCTCTGCTTTGCTGCATCTCTATGTTTTCTATATTTCATTTCGTTCCTTCCTTTTTAGTATTTGTCCTTCCAATGTTTGGAATCTAATGTTCAAAATCCTCCTCTACCTCTACATCAGGGACAAATATTCTTTTGGTACGAGCCTCCCTTTCAACATCATGAATTTATCTTCTAACCTCGAAGGGGTGAACTAGAATTACATTATGGCTGAATTTCCCCCCCTCTTTAATCCAGGTAAATATTGGCAATCACCCACCTATTCCACTTGGACCCCCAACACTATTTTCTTTCAGCTTCCTATTTTTAGCACAATTTACTATGTTTGTAAATTTTTCGAGTCATGAACTTCCATACTCGTTTTGAGGCCCTAAATGATGCTTTTTTGGAAAACGGGCTGACTCATAATTTATAATAGCAGTCTAGAGACAAAAGTTTTTTTTTTCCTCAGATAAATATTTCTAGCAAGGTATCGTATGCATCAAACAAATATTGTATGCCAAACTTATAACCTCAGGAAGTTGATGTACCAACTAACCCCAAAAGGGTCCACAAACTTTTTGTACTTCATCTCCTCGGGTTAGGTTTTGTATGTTTAGGTCTTTTCGTTGTTTCTAAATAATAAAAAGGCCTTCGAGCCTCATTGTAACACAATTCAGAAGGCATATAGTGGCAACATATCTTCTCACAGATAATCTACCATCGCCTGAACTAGTTTGTTCCTCTTTTGTATTTAAATAGTTCTCTCTCATAGATAAGCTACCATTGTCCGAGCTAGTTTGTTTCTATTTTGTATGTAAACAGTTCTCAGCAGTTTCTATTTTATTAATGGAAGTTTTGTTTTGCTGCATCTCTATGTTTTCTATATTTCATTTTGTTCCTTCATAAATTTGGATCTTGGGCTCTATTGAGGTGAAAACTCAACATGCCCATTTTAAACTTTTTTTTATTTCAAATAATGGGGACAAATTTCCGTGATTTTTTGTTAAATCTTCTTTTAATATTTTCTTTTGGTTAAGTGTCCTATAATTTTGATAGATTTTTATTTTCTTCAGATTTCCTTTTTGATTGTTATGGATTATGGTTAATCTTTTCTCAAGTGGTCTCTACAGAGGCCAGGGGACTGAAGCTAGGGACACTGAGCATCTGCTACAAGTTTGGGTCAAATTTTTGGCCTTCAATGTGGTCTCTGGAGGAGTATGCAGTCGAGAGGGGAAGTTGTGTGTTGATTTGTAGAGTTTTGATTGTCTGGGTGAGGTTAAGAATTGTGAGGATAAGCAGAGATGGGCAGGGGAGTTGGAGAAACCATCGCAGACTCTGGGTTAAGTGTCATAAACATTATGGAGTTAGAGGTTTGCGACATATTGGAAAAGATCATGAGCATGCATAGTAATTCAGTAGAGGAAATTCCTATGTCTAGTTCCTGGGGCCATCATTGGCCTAGGATAGGGGGATCGAGGGAGGGAAACGCTTGTGAAGCTGGAAGCAATAGGAATGCCTGTAAGGACTATGTGTAAGAACATTAGGAAATTTGGGAAGGTCTCGCTATTCTGCAGTAATGTATCCATCAGTAGCAAAACGAGGCTCTGACCATGCAAGAGTTGCAACTCGAAAAGAAGGAGTGCATCTGGAAACTAGAGGACGAGGTGGACCCGTTGCATCAGCAAATTGAGCATCTAAAGCTCAAAATGGAGGAGAACAACCAAAATAATGAAGAATAATTCACTATACAACTTGATCTTAATAGTCCAACATCGATGGAGTAATCTGTTCTCTCACTCAGTTTTTGAAAAAATGTTTTTGTATGCCAAACTATAAATGTATATATTTACTATTTCAGTATTGTTGAATGTATAGCAACAGGCTACCAGAAATGAGAAATTTTTGTAAGAATCATGGGGAAAAATCTTAGGGAAGGGATGGGGAACAATTGAAGTCTCAGATGCCCTTAGCAGGCTCAAAAATTTGATGTAAAATCTCGATTTTGCACATGAACGAGCATGATTTATATATATAAAAACACTACTCATTATGGTTAAAAAAAAAAATCCCCTTTTACCTTACTCTTGGTTGAGAGGACAACTAATCCTTCTTTCAATCGAGATAGATTTAGGATTTACTTTCTATTACTTAGAGTAGATTTTCATTTAGTTTTAATTATTGCATTCTAGAAGTCCTCTTACACAGGGGCAGATTTTAGAGTGGCTTGGTTGAGCCATTAATTCATCTTAAGGATCACTTTCTTGCACAAGCTCTACAAGAGGGCAGATCTAATGTCTCTCCTCTTTTGGAAAGTAACATATATACTATAAGGCAACAGAGTAAGGGAGATGGTAACTACACCTAATTGAACCAGCCAGAACCACCATTTTAAATGGAAAAGGAGTGGCATTAAGTTCCTGACTGGGTGGTCTCCCTTATAATGTTGACATGGTCATTTTGGGCCATCAATAGGCTTTGGAGGTTGAGGTAAGCCTATAACTTCTTCTCCTTCTTCTTCTATTAGATGCCAAAGCACGAGGAATTGTTGTAGGTGACCCAGGAAGGAACAAAGAGAGAGAGAGAGAGATGGGAATGTTGAAGCATGATAGATTCCTTGATAGAGTGATACATGAGGATAATAAGAGAGGGATGTCGAAATCCCTCGAGAAGAGGTCGGCTCAAGAAAAGAAAGAAGGAAATAATAAAACACAATGACCCCCAAAACGTTGGACCACCAAAAGCATGGATAATAGTGGCTAATTTCATTTCAACGAAGACACAATCTACTAAAGAGACCACAAACACAAGAAATGAAAACCAATAAATCCACCTAGACTTAAAAATGTTCAAATGATAAACCTAGAATGCTGATAAGAGTGGAAAAACAAGACCAAAACCACAAAGACCGAAATACCATCTACTCATAACAAGAATGAGATATTGTTGTAGCTCTAATACCACTTGTTATAGATCTAACCCAAAAATATGTGAGAATAGAAAATAACCCAAGAATAACAAGATCAAAATAGATAGAAATGCTTCACTTTATTGATCAAACCCTTAAGGTAGGGCAACACCATACATTCACTTCCTTGACTCTATTCCTTTACATGGAGTCTCTAGCCTCTATATAGGCCTCATACATACAATACCATGGATCATTACCATGGTTCCCTCATACCATCAACTAATACCATGGGCCCATTACATTATTGTAACTACTTGTGGTCCCTTACATGATATGGGTTAACCACCTTATTTATTACTATGGCCCATCCCATTATTACATTATTACCTTGGGTACCTCCCTTGGTACCCCATATTATCCCCCCTAGGTATATAACACTCCACCCCCCTTAGCATGTTTCATCCCCGAAACATGGGAAGAACACAAATAATAAGATCTACTCAAAAGAGTAGTCCACTGGTACCATGCACGTGCATCTAGCCATCCAAGAGAAAGGTGAACCTTCGATATCGCCGGTGCCTTGCTCCCTTGAGATGGAAGTTGACTGTGGCAGCTCTCCTGTGTTGATGTGTAGTAGGTGGATCGTCGCTCCTCGCTATCCGTCATACGGGGGTTGTTGTCCTTATGACTAATTGGTTGCCATCTTGTTGGTTGTTTTCTTGCGGGGTGATGTGGGTGATGATATGTTGAAGTTTTAACCCACGGTGCCTTTTTCTTTAATTCACCCTGTTGTGGTGCCTATTGTGGTGTCTTTGTTTCCAATATGACTTCAACCACTGAATCCTCATCAGATGTGTCAACACCTGTTACCTTTTCAACTTCAGCCTCTGTTTGTGTTTGATTGTTGACCATCATATGCTCATCATCTGATATGTCAGTCCCTGGAACATCTTCTGCGTTAACCTTTGTGGACTCTACCTGTTTATTGATGGAAATATCCTGTAATGTAATTTTCTTCTTTTTATACCAGAGCTTCAGGAATTTCTTTTGCACATTAATATTGACCGTACCCACAGATTCCATCCAAGGATATCCCAAAACAACATCCATGTTATCCATATCTGAAGTATAAAAGTCACAATGCAACACATACTTATCCATAGAAAGCTTCAAATCTTTATAAACTTGAACATCCTCATTATCAACCTGTATGTTTCAATGTCTTTTGTTGGAACTTGCAATTTTTTTGCCAAATTAACATTGATAAAATTATGCTTACAACTAGGATTTACAGACACAACGATCTTCTCCTTTTGAATGAATCCATGAACCTGCAATAAGGAGATACTAGCAGAAAATAACCCTTTAGGTTCCTTGGTTTCCTTCTTTCCTGTAAAAATAAAATCTTTGCTAGGTTGTGTGTCTGCCTGTGTGAGCTTATCCACAAGATTAGGTTTACGGTCAAATTGGTCCATAAGAGCTTTTGTGAATTTGTCCCAAGTCAAGGGCCTTCGACAGCAACGTTGATGCCCTTGCCACCATTGCAATCTTTCAATGTCCAAGTACATTATTCCCACACTCAGCTGAGTCTCATCATCCATGATGTAATTCAATCTAAAACATTTCTCCATTTGTGCTATCCATTTGGCTGGGTGAGAGCCATCAAATGGATACAAGTCCCTCAAATTCAGATCTAGGCGCGCCATCACAAAAAATTGGTGAAAATTTGAAATGGTCACAATTCCGTCAATATTGCTCAGAATCCCTATTATAACCTACTTCCATAAATGGAACAATCATTTTGCATCTTCCCATGTGATAGAAATCTTGATCCAGACACTAGAATTTCATATCTGTGCTGCAACTCTCCCGTCGTCACCAAAATTTCTGCAAAAAAGAGCTGATTTTAAATCAGCGATATCTCCCTCATCCAGACTCCGATTCGACTGATGTTTTTTTGAATTTGGGTATTTTTTCACAAAGAATCCAGATCTACAATTAGATTTTGCAGATATTGCACCAGGACGTCCAGATCTGCGCCGCAAACTCGCTGCCCTGAAAAATTGTCTGCAACCCCACTGATTTTTAGATCAGCGATATCTCCTTCATCCGGACTCCGATTCAACCGATTTTTTTTTGAAATCGGCTATTTTTTCACAAAGAATATAGATATGCAATTATATTTTGCAGATTTTTCACCAAAACATACAGATCTGATCTGCAAACTCGCCGCCCCTGAAATCCTGCAAAAAATTAAAAAAAATTCTCCACTTTTGTGCCCAAGAAAGTGCTCCGATACCACTTGTTGTAGATCTAACCCAAGAATATTATAGATCAGATACGAAAATATAAGATAATGCAAATAAACCCAAAAATAATATGAAATGATTCTTTATTGATCAAACCCTTAAGGTAGGGCAACACCATACATTCACTCCTTAAGGAAGGAGAACACTCCACAAGCCATATGCCTATTCATACAATAATCCTTCACTCTCCCTCCATGTGGAGTCTCTAGCCTCTATATAGGCCTCATACATACAATACCATGGATCATTACCATGGTTCCCTCATACCATCAAAATAATACCATGGGCCCATTACATTATTATTAACTACTTGTGGTCCCTTACATGATATGGGTTAACCACCTTATTTATTACTATGGCCCATCCCATTATTACATTATTACCTTGGGTACCTCCCTTGGTACCCTATATTATCCCCCTTAGGTATATAACAGATATAAAATAGATACCAACCCTAAACATAATTCAATAGGTGAACACCCTTGCAAGTAGACTAATAGAGGTTTGCAATTCTCATAGATCATACTGGAGGTGGAGGAAGCCCTACAAGTTTTACCCAACTTGAATTTTTTGTTTTTTCTAGAAGAGTAATCACCATCAAACTTAGCAAAACAAAAATCCATGACCTTTAAAAATAAAATGGAGCTAAAAATTCAATTAAACCATGGCCAATAAATGCAATACTACAAAACATGGTGTGATATCTTACCCATATCTCTTGTGTACTATCGAAAAGCCAATTGAAAATTCCTATCATCGCCATTAGTATTTGGATTCTCGATCTTTAGTATGCATTCTAATTGATTGTGGTGGAACCATTGACCAAACTTGATCCTTCGAACACTCCTGAAGCCATTAAACTAGACATATTGTTTGCATGATATACCGTATGGATTGGATGCCAAGTGGGTGGATCTCTCAACTCCCACTCCCCTTGATTGTCAAATCCCTTTGTTATCCTAATTTTCATTATGATTTCTTGCATGTTGTGGCAAGTTAGACCTTTCATGTTTTTTTCCATAATTTAATTGGAAACATAATCAACAAAAAAGTTAATGCTGGAGATGATGCATTCAACACCTTTTTCTATGGGAATGGTTCCATTAAGCGCATACCTCGTGACAATTTTCTATACTTGGATCTGACTATCATTGATAAAGTTTGAACTAGCACATATCTAAAACTATTTCACCTGGAGTACCTCATTAGTGGTAAAGAAAACGTTGCCAACAACTTCTCTTATGACCAATATACTAGTAAGCCAATAGCCCTCTCCGTTAAGAATTTTCATCTAATGATAGTCATTTTATTTGGTAGTACATAAAGATGATTTCAATGTTTCTTTTAGTATTGTTAGCAAGGAAATCATGGAACTATGCTCAAATCAAATCTATAAGTTGGCAAACAACTACACATTCCTTAATGGTTTCTTGTACTTCCACATTATGGGCATGAAGTAGAGGATTTGGCTATGGGTCCCTTCTATTGGAGAAACTTTCTTTCAATTATGGAAAAAAATTCAAATTGGTTTATTTCGTTACACATTTCGTTCCATAGGTAACTACATTTATAGTTAATCCCTTCAATAGTGGTTTTTCAAGACACTTGTTATTGGAGCATATTGATGGGGTTGTGTTGCTAGCTAATACGTATATTTAAAATATTTGTCATCATTCCCTAAATATTGATCACCCCACAAACACTATTCTTAGTATACTTGTATATAGGTAAGCTAGGGTTTAGTTTAGTCTAGAGTTCCATTTTATAGCTTCTTTCGTTTTTAGTTTTAATGGCTACAAATTACTATTTTAATTACAATGGATGTGAGTATTTTTTTTCCACCTTTCATTGTCTAAGAAGCTAGTGGTGATTTGTGTTTGATTTTGGAATCTCTGATACCATAAAAGCTCTAGTACCATAGAGGATTTGAAGCACAAGTATAAGAATAAGAATCTAGTTATGAAAATAAAACTACACTATCAATTCCAAGACAAAAAAAGAGGATAGAATGAGAGATCACTTTATAGAATAAGACAATGAAAAGGCCAATTTGAATTCCTTATATTACATTACTTGACTTGATCACAATTAAATAACATTCTCTTGATAGAGTAACAATGCACACTAAGTTGGAGTTCCATAGTCCATGCATACAAGCAAAAAAGCAACTCTTCCTTAGTTATAGTTAACTAGCCCAAAAATGGAGTTGTATAGTGAAAAATGGAGTTGGATTCAATAATAAATTTGATTAAATATGGTATGAGCAATAATTAAGTGTGAATTGAAGAAAAAACTCACACATTCAACTCTTAACTCTATAAATATGGATGAACCCAAAAATATGACTAAAACCCTGGAGATAAGGTTTCCAAGAATAAAAGGATAAGTGGATATGGTAGATAAATAAGGTTTTCTCCTAAAACAATAAATGAAGTATACACTTGCATAGGAGGAGAATAAGGGATCATAAGGAAATGCACTCTAGATTTCATGTCACAAAAATGTTACTCCCAAGTCATTGCCTAGTCATTAGCACATGCCATCATATAAGGCAACACCTACTTAAAAATAGAAAGTGTTATAAATAGTAGGTTCCCTTAAACAGTAGGAAATATAGGGTAGGTAATGTGCATGTGATCCAACACTTTGGTACCTTATATTTGTCTATTTATTTATGATTTACATATAATTGATGATATTAGGATTTGTGTATAAATTCAGGCACATAATTAGGATCATCAAGTGAAACCTTGCGGATAAGACAATAACATGAGGGTGGCTACCTATAGCTTTCATACTAGGTATACATAGATGTATACATGTGCTATATTCACTTTTTCAAATAATTCCATTTCATTTTCAAATTGAAATTCATTTTTCTAACTATTAGGCATTATAAGAATTGAACCATGTTAGATATTAACAACCTTGTGCATAGTTGTAAATTTGGTTAAGCATTTGGTAAATATCATCTACCTTCCCAATGTATAAGCTAAAAATATAGGAAAAACCTTATAAGAACATCCTTCACCCCATCCCTTTTTGGAGGATTTATGGTTGACACTTTCTTTGGTAGATACGTGACTTTTCATATTTACATCAACTCAATCATTGGTATGATGTTACTACATGCTAGTTACAATTTCTTCAATATAATGTTTCATTAATAGCCTTTGTTTTATAATCTTTGTTATATTTTGGAAAATGTGCACTCAAATTATATTTTGACAAATTAATGGGGAGTTGTGAAGGCCACAAAACTCAAATGGGATAATATATGCAAGGAACTAATTGCAAATGACTAAAATTAGATTTAAGACTATAAAAATGGAAAATGCTTAAGAATTTAAAGGAAAATATTGAACACATATAAAGAGATAGAATATTGAAAATTAGAATATTTATTTTTTTACATAATGAATATCAAGAATAATGTTGAAAGAAAACTTAGGAATTGAATATAAAATAGTGACATATATAGCATACAAGATGAGTAAAAAACTACTCCCGCTAATTGCAACAATTTAAATAAAAAAAAGATAAAAATTAAAGAGATTTTAAAAATGTGAAATTTCAATGTTCACATGAAAGGCACAAAAGAGAAATGGGTTGAGGCTAAAATCCAAATTCATATATATATTAGAAATATTGATATTAATAATTGTGAATAATACAATAAGCCATATTAACTCCTAGGGAGAAGCTCAACTAGTAATAGCCATGGCATCCTTTAAATCCCCTAATTTACCTGTGCGTGTGGAAGGAGCATAAGTATGTGCCTAGAGGTTATAGTGGTAGCGATTGGAATCAACCCCATGTCACATGAGTACGAGACTGGCCTAGTTGTTGATTCCTCTAAATACAAACAAAAAATGAACAATAAGACACATTAAAAAATCTTAAAGCCCAAAACATGAAGCTACTTGGAAAATGTATATACATAATCATTTTTATTATATTAGGCCAAACATAAAATAATAAATTTCCCCAACAAAGAAATGATCATGAATATATGTACATGGTTTCCTTAGGCTAGTTGTATTTAAAGGTTCCATTACTTAGTGTGTTTTGACATTCTACATTTTATAACTCTATTATCTAGTCGTACCAAACCAACAAAAAAACACATCTAGTTAGTTTCTCTACATTACTAATTACAAATCACTAGTTCCTTTTTGTTTTGTTGCAAGACACTCTGGAGGACATATTCAATATTTATAAATAGTACCTTTCAAGTTGTTTAGGGCTTCTTTCCTAAAACAATTCTTCAATTTTTCATGTTAGATGTTCATTCTCACATTTAATATATATAACCACATTCATCGATTTTCTTAAAAAACAAGAAATCACCAAATCCGAAAAGCATATTTTTTTTAATATATATTTTTTTTCCTTTTCAAACTTAGAATAAAATTTATGGGATTTTTTTAAGTAAGAAAAAAACATTGCTTTTATATATGAGAATAAAGAACAGTACATGTATCCAGCAATTTTACAGTTCATATGCATTTTCTCCCACATATTGTTCTGTTCATTGTCAATCTATACCTTTATGCCAACTGTTCCTAGGAATTTCTAATATAACTTCCTATGTATATAAAATTGAACATTAGAGGAAATTAAAACATAAAAACATAAAAACATGCAATATTTTTAAATGTCCCACTTATATCAAAACATATTTAGTCCATCATATCACCTCATAATATAAAACTATGCATATTCAAATGTAAAACCCAACCTCAAAACCGACTCTTGGAAGAAATAAAGACACCAGTTTTCAGTTGGTAAGATCCCATCCACGAGGGAATGTTATCCCGGGAGTGGGAGGATCCCAACGTCCAGTATGTTGTCACCCAACTTAATCTCAATGTGCATCCCGTCTAGTGCATCCAGTAGACCCATCTTTGACATGTTGTCCACATTCTGGTTGTATTCCCTTCCAATGTGTTGAATCATTGAGTCTCTGAGAGATCCCCAGATGATCTCAATTTGTCTGAGCCATCCATGAAGTTGTGGTTGATTTATTTTAGTGTTGCCCCATACATGGTCAATGATAGTCTGTGAATCTCCATAAATGTGGATGGTGGGAATGTTCAGATAGGAAGTGAACCAAAGGAGTCCCCATAAAGCTATAGCTTTTGCCTTCATATTTGTGCCCCTACCAGCACCCCAGTGGACCTAGTATTCTTGTTCCCTCGATATAATGATCCAAAAACCACACCCACATGTGCCCCTTTGTGTTGCGCCATCAAAGAACCCGACCAGGTAATCATTCCTAGGGCCTGTCTTCCTATGAATTGGTCGCCTGGGCAACTGTTGTTGTCATTTGCAGAGGTATACCATCCAATAATGCGGTCAACCACATGTGTTTCATTTTCCCTATAGTTCTCAAAGATAATTTTATTGCGCCATCTCCAAATTTCCCAAAAAAATGTTAATGGGATTGTCCTCCATTGGGATATTTGTTTGCTCCACCAGCACAAACAGTCAGTGATGCTATCATATTGATTGTGTGGAAAACCAATGTTCTGAGAAATATTGCTCCAGATCTGAATAGTAACGGGGCATTTCAGAAATATATGGATATTGTCTTCCATTGTGTTCCTACATAATGCACATACTCCAAGCCCCTGCCAGTTCCTCTTTTGTAGGTTTTCCCAGGTCAAGTTCTTGTTTTTCCAAACAAGCCAAAGAAATAAAATGATCTTACTAGGTATTCTAGATTTCCAAAACTTATAAAACCAACATACCTCTGAGTTTTGTACCTCATAGTTGCAGAAAGTATTATAAACATCTGCCACCACTACGCCTCCTTCCTTCATTTTTCCAAGCCAAGCAATCTGATCACCACCAGCCTCCCAACTGACACCTACCAATTTCATCTCAGACCTGATCTGCTCCCATTCCTGTGCCATCAGGCCCTCCAGGCCCATCTCCCTCGATCTTTTCCAGATAGGTAAATAACCATGCCATTGCCTAATGGCTTGATTCCAATAGAAAATACCCTTATTGTTTATACATTGGATGAGCCCATCTGATGGACGTAAATCCCATCCCATACCTAAAATTTGGTCTTGGCCAATCAATATCTTATGCCCAGATCCAAAGATCCAATATAAGTTTTGCATAAAACTATGCCTGATTTTGTTTAAGCTGAGCCATATGGCCAAACCTGAAGTAGTCCCAATGAGCTCCCTACACATCCAAATAGTAAATTCTTTGTCTTTGAGGTATTTATGTCTAATAATATTCGCCCATATGCCCTCCCCAAAAATACCTCTCCATAATGTTTTTTGTAGCAACGCCCATCCAAAATGCCTCAAATCCAGGATCCCCCAACCACCCAGTCTTTTTGGTATTGTAATGGAGACCAACTTAACCAAATGGTATTTGTGTGTGGTGGTCGATCTAGACCAAATGTATTTTTCCATGATCCTGTTAAGTTTCTTGATAATGGTACTCGGGAGGCAGTATAGATGGGCCTAAAACACTCCCAGTTGTGTGATCACCGATTGGGTGAGAGTAATGCGTCCACCTAGTGATAAACATCTGTACTCCCACACAAAGATATTTTTATAGTAACAATCCACAAACGACATCCAATCATTTATCCTGTATTTATTGGGTTTGATACAATATCCCAAGTATATTTTATATTATCTATCCTTTGCCAAATTTCATATTTTCTAATTAGAATTAAGTTACTCAACATTTAATAATACAAGTTTATTAGCAAAATAATTGTTGATTCCCATGTTTATATTTTATTTTATTATTCTCTATATTAAAACATTAGAAAAAAACTAAGTTGGTAAACAGTCCAATCATTCTGTTCACCAAACCGAACTTTAGCCTTATTATTTTATTTTTCAACATTTATTCCAAGTGGTTTTGGGATGCTATGTATTCAAAGTGTATTGTAAATTATGGTTTTGGGGTGATAAGGATTCAAATTAAGTGGTTTTGGGATGCTAAGTATTCAAAGTGTCTTGTAAACAATGGTTTTTGGGTTGGGTGCTAAGGGGTTGGGTGTTAAGGACTCAAAGTAAGTGGTTTTGGGATGATAAGGATTCACAGTGTGTTGTAAACAATGGTTTTGGGGTTGGGGTGCTAAGGACTTAAAGTTTATTGTAAACAAATGTTTCTCATGAATATAGGTCTCAAAGTTCTAAACATAGACATATTTTATTGTTGCAAGTTTGTAAATTGAAAAATGTGATAAAAAATGGAAAGTCAAATTAGAAAGAAACTTGCAAATTGAAACTTGTAGCTCACAGATGAGCCAAGCTACACTTGGAGACTACCCAAGAAGTACCGCTCTATTCCATTGATCATAAAATCATAAATAAATAAGATTACATTCAATTTAGGGAGATCAAAATTGTCTCCTAGAAAATAGGAACTAAGTCTAAAAAAAGACACACACACAACCGTGAAACAAAATTTCTCCATTAATTTCAACTCTCCCCTTTAATGGAGAAAGGATTCATTTGCACACCTAACATCTCCATAAACAATTCAAAATTGACCTTCACAAGAGGCTTGGTGAAGATACCAGCTGCATTTTCATAGGTGTTACAATATTCAAGAAAAATCTCTTTGGACTTAACCTTTTCTCTAATAAAATGAAATTGAGAATCTATGTGTTTTCTGTTTTTATGAAAAACAAGATTATTTGCCAAGTTGATTGATATTTTGTTGTCGCATTTAATCATTATAGCATCCTTTTGTTCTTCTCCTGCATCATGAAGAAGTCTTCTCAACTAAATTGCTTCGCAAGGGGTTGCACATACAACTTTATACGCTGCTTCATCTGATGATAAAGATACAATACTCTACTTTTTACTGCTCCAAGAAATTACTCCGTACCCAATTTTAAAGCATACCTAGTTATAGATCTTCTATCGTCTATATTTCCAGCCCAATCTGAATCTGAATAGCTTGTCAGTTTAACATCAAAAGAATCAATATATTTAATGCCAAAATTTATGGTTCCTTTAAGATACCTTAGGACACCTTTTGCTGCCACCCAATGATTTTCAAGAGGTTTTGTCGTAAACTGACTCAACACACTGACTAAATATGCTAATTTAGGTCTAGTTGTAATCAAATAAATCAAACTTCCAACTTTTTGTTTGTACAATGTAGCATCCACCTCTTTAGAACCATCATCACTTTAACATTATGTTGTATAGGTACTAAAGCAACTTTACACTGATCCATTCTGAATTTATACAACAATTCCACAACATACTTTCCTTGACTAACAAAAGTCTAGCTAGAATCCCTCCAGACTTCAAGACCCAAACAATAATGCAGTTCTCCAAGGTCCTTCATTTCAAATACTTGTGACATCTGCACTTTAATTTCTTCAACCAATTCATAAAAAATTCCAATAACAGTTAAATCATCAACATACAAGGAAATCAACACAATCTGCCCCTTTGAATCAAATGTGTTATACATATTTGGATCATTTTCACTTCTCTTATAACCATGATGTAAGAATAAAGAGTCTATTTTCTCATACCAAGATCTAGGAACCTATTTCAAACCATACAATGTCTTCTTTAATTTACAGACCAAGTGTTCCTACCCCTTTTTAATGAACCCTTATGGTTGTGTTAAATATACTTCTTCCTTCAACTCTTGATTTAGAAAAGAAGATTTTACATCTGGCTGGTGTAAGATCCAGTGGTACTTTGTAGCTATATCTATTAACATCCTAATGGTATTTAACTTAGCTCTAGGAGAAAAAGTTTCCTCATAATCTATCCCTTCTTTCCGTGATTACCCTTTTTCCACCAACCTAGCTTTATACTTGTCTACACTACCATCTTCTTTGAACTTAGATTTATATAGCCATTTACAACCTATGGGCTCTTTTCCTTTTGGAATTTCAACTAATTCCCAGATTTTATTTTTAATTGACTCATATTCGTCTTTCATAGCTGACCTTCATTCATCATACTGATTTGCTTCATTATAATTCACGAGCTCAACAACTTTTAAAATACTAATCATAAGAGCATAATCTTTGTACCTTGCAGGTAAGTGAGTATGTTGTCTTGATCTCCTTAGTAGCGGGATTTCCTCAATTATTTTCTATATGATTTCTTGCTCACCTATGAATGGGCTTTGGCTGTTGAATGTATCCACATCACTAGATTCCACTTTCTATTGCTGTTGTTGTAGATTATTGTCTTTTGCTTCATCAAAACTATCATCAATCACTAAAGGCACGTGCCACTCCTCATAGCTTTTGTCCTTATTCCCTTCATCAGCCTGCTCATAGAAGATAACATCCCTACTTGCAAACACCTTGTGCGTAGATGGATTAAACATCTTATATGCTTTGAAATTAGAGAAGTTCCCTACAAATATGCATTTTATAGCTTTAGCATCTAGTTTATTCCTATCTTCCTTAGGAATGTGTGCAAAATATTTAGAACCAAATACTCTCAAGTGATGGATTGCAAGTTTAAAACCATACAAAGCCTCAAATGGAGTCTTGAGATCAAGAAACCTAGTTGGACTTCTCTTCTTTAAGTAAACTGCAGTACTAATGGATTCTACTCAAAAACCATTGGATAGGTTCTTACCTTTCAATATGCTATGTGTACACTCCACCAGAGTTCTGTTATTTCTTTCTACAACCCCATTTTGTTGTGGAGTGTGGGGTACTGTAAACTGTTGTGTTATTCCATGATCTCTACAATATTTTATGACGTTTCCAAGTCTATATTCTCCTCTTTGATATGAGCGGAGAATTTTAATGAATTTCCTTGTCTCCTTTTCAACCATATTTCTGAATTCTTTAAAGTACTCGAAAGCATTACTTTTCCTTCTAAGAAAGTATACCTAGGTATACCTTTTGTAGTCATTAATAAATAACAAGAAATAGTAAGCTCCACCTAAGGACCTTGGTTCTATAGGTCCACAAATATCAGTATGCAAAAGTTCAAGTATATCTTTCTTTCTCCTATTTAAGCTAGAGGGAAATTCATCCATGTGCATTTTTCCAAGTGCACAACCTTCACAATCAATATGTTCATTTCTTAAAATAAGAATTCCATCAATCATACCTTGTTTCTGTAGCAACAATAAATCATGAAGGTTGATGTGACCCAACCTTTGATGCCAAAGATTCTTTGTTGTCATAGTCATTAAATTTAAAGCTTTATGTGGCATGCTTGTAACACTCAACATATATAGGCCTCCAACTCATACTCCTAATGCAATTGGCTTCGGATGATCTAGCAAATCCTTTACAACACAATAAGTTTTGAAAAATTCTACCTTTAAATTCAGATTTGTAATAATGGAGACAAAGATCAAAATCTTTTTAATACTAGGCACATACATGACATTCCGGATGCACCTGATGTTACCACTAGGAATATCACAGGAATATCTCCATACCCTTTAATCTGATCTGCTCTGTCATTTCCCAGGTAGATGTTTGCACCATTGTTGGTATCCTTGAAATTTGCATACTAGTGTTTATTACATGTTATATGAGTGGATGCTCAATAATCCACAAGCCAAGTTCCATCCTCATCGGTCTCAACGGAAAGAAAAGCATCAAACACAAATAATTTAAGATCATGATTCAGATCTTCACCAGCGAAATGCCCTGTATGCCTCTTGTGTTTATGTTTGTGATCTGAAAATGGGGCTCTTAGGCTTCTTGTCTAACTTACAAGAACCTCTCCCACTTCTAAAGCTTTAAATTTTCCCAAGTCTTAATGATCAACCAATGTGGAATTAAGAAATGCTTGAAAACAATGGTGTATGCTTATGTTTTTTTTTTACTGTTCATGTGCTGTAAATTAATGTGTTGAAACTGATATATAAATGCATATAACAGTGAATAATGCAGTAGTAACATAGACACATCAGACAACAATTTAATTAGGAGTTCACCCACACTTCTTGGGCTACATCTCCGTGAGCTCTAGTCAACTCAACTAGGCTCTCTGGGATTATGGTATAAGTCTTTTTACAAGCTCTTTGGCTCAACTCCTGTTGTTCTACACATAAACAGTGGGTTCAGAGACCATTTTATCCCTTGGCTCTCGAAGCTCTGGCTTTTGGCTCTGGCTCTTGGCTCTTAGTTCTGGCTCTTGGCTCTAACTCTGGCTCTTTGGTTCTTGGTTCTAGCTCTTTGGCTCTGGCTCTTGGCTCTTGGCTCTTCACTCTGACTTCTTTCTACCTTCTATCAAGTTACAGCTCTCTCTCTAGGCTTTTCACTTGAACTCCAAGTGACTCCCTCAATTGCGCGTGCTTTTTCTTTTGCTTTCTACACTCTCTTGCACTGCTCTCTTTGGCTTCTACCTCAGCAGCAAACCCCCAACAATCAACAACAACAACCAACTACTCACCAACAACTTAGCCAACCCCCCACTGTCTTTGACATCCATGACTTTTTAAGCCAAATTGCATTGTGGATTCATTTCCCTCTCGGGCTCTTCGTCTCCCTGTTTTGGTCCGCTCGCATCCCTTCTTTGAGAGTTAGCAATCATTGCTAAATGCCCTCGAGGATGAATGCCACCTATACTGTAACGGAAGGGGCAATCAGCACTTTCAATCCTTTGAAATAGACATTTTTTGTTAACATAGGAACTTGTTGCAGAACATGGAAAAATCCACAGACCACTGTTCATCCGAACTTGAAAAATTCATAACCCCGCTTTATATCCCTATCGAGTCCACCTGGGAGTCGCTATCGCATACCGCAAATGGCATAGTTCCAAGGTTTCCCTTTGTATTTCGTTTGATAACGAAATATACGAAAATACATTGAAATTGTCTTTCAGAAGATCTCAAATCTTCTGCAACAATGTTTATATTTCCATCGGGTCCATAATATCACTGTCACATATCGGGGGAGGGACCCGAGGGAAGCCATATGGCATGATCAATGCCAACGCCGACTGCGATCTGTCGATATCAATTATCATCACATCACTCGGCTTGATCCCATTGCATATATATATATATATATATATATATATATATATATATATATATATATATATATATATATATATATATATATATAGATATAGACACACACACACAAGGCCCCGCTCCAATGTGTTTGCCGATTACAATCTGTCGATATCTGCAATTGCAGTATCGTATCGGCCCGATTCCATCGCATTATGCCTCCGACTGCCTCCCAACTGCCTTCGTCAATTGTGATCTGTTGATTTCGGTGATCACACCATCGCATCGGCCCGGGACACTTGCCTTGTATACACTGCCCAAGCCATTGTTTTGCCTCTTTTTCCTTTGAAAAATGGCAGCTTCATTTTATGATAGCTTCTGCATTTGAAGTCCGTTTTTGTCCATTCAAGTTGCATTGGATTCAGAATGAAGGGATCTCTGCAATGAGACTATTTCTGACAGTAGCCAATGACTTTCATTTTCCTCTGATTTACAAAGGATTTGTGCCATTTGGCACATTTTACCTCTTATCTGAAGTCTTTTAGACTTAGAGGTTTATCCAAGATCCATTTTTGGATCACGCCTTCCCACTAAGAGAAATTTTGGTCTCTAAAACACTAATATATTGATCTGAACAGTAAATGAGACTGACTCACCCTCTTCTTTCAGCCTCCCTACACTTGTCTTTGCATAGTGCCTCTGAACCAATGTTTCTGACCACTTCCCTTCTTGGATGGGCTGGTCTTCCTGGGAAGAATTGTCTTCCTCCTTGCCTTTCTACAGAACTTCTTCCGAACTGGTCATAGAAGGTGGTTTGAACTTCTTTGCCTTGATCATTGATCCAAGGTGGCTCAAAAAAATGTGAAGTACATCTGCTCCACAAAACTTTCATTTGTACCTATTTGACAAGCTGCCAACAACAACTGTTAACGACAACATGCATACAAACAACAACTGGATGGACTAAACTCTTGCTTCAATAAAAGAAATATATTTTCACATCCTGTGAACACCTCCATGTCTTACATCTACATACAAATGATGGACTAGATAACAAGCCCACAAAACATGCCTTTAAACAAATGACCCTTCAAGTCAAGCATGTAGAAAAAGACCATTGGGACTCTTTCTCCAAAGATGAAACACTTCATCATTATCTCCATTTGGAGACCAAGTTAACTTCTCCTAATTCAACACTGCATTACATGCATGTCAAAGCAATCAACCCTGCAAGTTAGTTACACATACATGTTCAAATAAAAGGAAATCATTAACATCCCTGTGTTCATGCATCTCATGCTCGTGCATGCATTTGATCCTTCAACTTTCACTTAAGCACATTGTACTTTCAAAGCTAAAATGAAATATAATGTAGATGCATCAGTAGAAATGCAATCTCAATCGGGTAAGAACTCTAACCGTTCCTTACCAATCCCTTCCAAATGTACTACCTTTGTTTGCACATCAGCATCATCATGTGAATCATTCTGAGACACATCATTCATGGAATCTTCACTTCCATTTCTGCCATCTTCTCTTTCCACTTTCTTCAGCTTTTGTGGAAGAATTGTTGGATTCAAAGTCCAACATTTTGCAGCAAGATGTCCTTGCTTATGGCAATAAGTGCACTGCATGTGCATCCTCTTGACAGCGTGATTTGCCTTGTCTAATGGACCTTTGGATTCTTGCTTCTTTTCCTTCTTCTTCTTCCTGTATGTGGCCATTCTCTTCCAACATCTAGAAACATCATGGTTATCCAAACCACAAAAGGAACATGCAATTCTTTTCCCATACATATGTGGAAATTCATCATGCTTTGCAAAATCAAAAGGAATATGTTTAGAACCAGATTTATACCTTTCTCTTTCACCTTTATTGCCTTCATGAGGAGGTGAAGAAAATGAAGAAGTGGCTCCCTTTGGAACACCATCAATCTCTTCAAGACTGTTGGAGTCTCCCAAACTCTCTGGTTCAAGTGTGTGCTTCTAAACGCCTGCATCTTGCAATTGATGTTTCAAACTATTGCATTCCTCCTTAATACAACCTTCACACTACTAAGGTAGAGGACTGTCTAGTCAATTTAACGTCTTAAATTTCTCTACATAAATTATAAATCTGGGTATCGTAAACAGATGAAGTGTGGTGCACCATATGTGCTTAGTTAACCTTTTTCTTACTTCGTTGTTTTATAGATTTTATTTTGTTTTGGGGTTTTGTTTTTGTTGGTTTCCTAAAGTGTCTAATGCAAATGGAAATCTTATTCTAAGGTTTTAAGAATACTTTTAAAGGACAAGTATGGATGTAGATTTCAAGACAAAGTCTATGTCCCTAATGGTAACTTCCAAAACTTAGCACTTCAAAAGATCTTAAAACATGTTATTGATGGAATTAGTACTTAAACAAAAGTGTAAATATGCAGCTACTTCAATCAAAATAGAATGCAACAACCAAACAATGAGCTAGTGACTATGGAACCCAGTATCCTTACTGTTGTATAAAAAGAAAACTAAACTTAAAGCAATTCAAAAACTGTAAGCAAAGTAAACTAAATCATATTACATCAACTCATATTCTGACCCCTCACCATTCGACTCACTCTGGCTATAGGAGGTAATCATAAACAAATTGAGCAATCTGATATATAATTTGCATAAAATGAAACTAATATTAAACTACACATTCATACTTCAATCCCTCACCATTCGACTCACTCTGGCTATAGGAGGTAACTGAAAATGACATGAGCAATTCAATAACTATCTTGTAGAAAAATAAACTAATATCAAACTACACATTCATACTTCAATCCCTCACCATTTGAGTTGCTCTAGCTATAGGAGGTAACTGAAAATGACATGAGCAGTCTAATATCTATCTTGCAGAAAAGTAAATGAACAAAACAAAACTGAAAGAAATAAACAGTGCTGGAATTAGAACTAAGAAAATAAATCAGCAGAAGGACAAGATAATTCCATCATGTCATTAGTCATTAAAAAGCTATGTGCACTACTAATCTACAATCAATCGGTTGAACACACTTGCATGAATTAAAATTGCGTAAATGAAAAATCTAATCTATCAAACTTGAAAGCAATCAAATGACATAATGAAATGAAAGAAAAAATTTACAAAATGAAATCTACTCTACCTTACATTCTAATATGCTCCATGACATCTACTTCACATCTCCTTCCGTGTTGAGAACATCAAAGCTTTATTCAAATTCTTCAAAATCACAAAGTACAACAAAGTTCTCCAAAGATTTCAAAAGCCATCAAGGAAGAACTACAAACTCCAAGCTAAAGAACTCACAAGCTAAAAGACTTAAGAACTAACAAATGAAGGAGAGTGATCTCCTATTTATACAAAAAGATGAGAAGCCATCTCATTAATGAGAGTCCATGAATCTCTCCCTCTACCTCTAGAGTCCTAATCAAAATAGGAACTGATAAGACACGTCTTCTTAGAGTTACAATACAATTAGGAGATGTGACACATATCCTCATGATCCCATGATTCTTTCCACTCAAATTCGAATTTAGCCTTAGAGTGCCACATAAGGGTCTTCTAGAAACCTCCTTTCAACCTACACATGTCAACAATCGCAACCCATTTGTTAGGTATAAGAATATGCACATTATTTTCTAATTTTTAACCACAAATTCACTTAAAAGGCTTAGAATTAATGAAGATTGGAAAAACATAAATGTGGCCCAATGATAATGAAAGTGGGATGAATGTGGTGACATAGTAGTGAAATGGAGGTGAAATGGAGGTGATATAATGGACATAATAGTGAAAGTGTAATGAAAATGAATGACATTTTCAAGACTCAACAAGGACATGAAATGAAACTCCTTCTTGGGACTATTTCAATGGCCTTCATGGCAGCTTTGGAACTCTATCCATAAAACTGTCCATAGCCAAGACCCAAATACTTAGGCCTTTCCTCAACCATTATTGGTTCAACAATACCTTGTGCATGCTTTCCCAAGCCCTTTCCTTCATAGCCCATCTTAGACATTAGCTTGGAACCTATGACTTTAGTATGTTTTTCAAAAGAACCAATATATGCATTCTTAGAAGAATTTGAAGACAAATTGGAATGGCTTATCTCTTCTTCAAGCTGATACATGACTAAGGCTTCTTGGGCAAAAAATCGTTGTGTTTCCAACTCATGCATCCTTTTCACGTTCATATTTGTAATATGAAGTTGCCTCTCCATTTCCTGCAATTTGTAAGCAAGCAACTGCTTCTCTTCCTTTATGGAATTCAGCTGCTTTCTAAGCATGATGCTCCTCCTTCCATCCTCATACATTTCTCTCACCATATCCATCATGGTGGACAATTCTTGCTTCATGTCTTCATCAAGAAATCTTGTGAAGAATGTAGAATTTGAGGACCCACTTGTAGAAGTTGTCATTATGCCAATGGAACAAAAAATTCAACAAGATAAATAAAGAGCTTATTTAAGCAACCTCTTGCAACAAACCTCTTGTGATTTGGATTGTTGGGATAGAAGAATGCCTTCGGCCCTTCTTCCTATTTTTCCTTCCTGGACTAAGCTATCAACAGATTTCCCTTTACCTCTGCAAACTCAGAAAATAGTCAGTCTACAAAACAAGCATACAATCAGCCTCTTGCTATTCAAACACCTTTCATACAAGCAGTCTCTGCTCTGTCAATCAAGCATTCTGATATAACCTTATTTGAAGGTGAGGTCAATCAAATCTCAGGCTCTGATACCACCTAATTTGAAAATGAGGCTCTTAAGCTTCTTGTCTAACTTACAAGAACGTCTCCCACTTCCAAAGCTTTAAATTTTCCCAAGTCTTAATGATTAACCAATGTGGAATTAAGAAATGCTTGAAAATAATGGTGTATGCTTATGTTTATTTTTTTATGTTCATGTGCTGTAAATTAATATGCTGAAACTGATATATAAATGCATATAACATTGAATAATGCAGCAGTAAAACAAACACATCAGACAACAATTTAATTAGGAGTTCAACCACACTTCTTGGGCTACATCTGCGTGAGCTCTAGTCAACTCAACTAAGCTCTCTGGGATTATGATATAAGTATTTTTACAAGCTCTTTCCTGTTGTTCTACACATAAACAGTGGGTTCAAACACCATTTTATCCCTTGGCTCTCGAAGCTCTAGCTCTTGGCTCTTGGTTTTGGTTCTTGGCTCTAACTCTGGCTCTTTAGCTCTTGGTTCTGGCTCTTGGCTCTGACTCTGGCTCTTTGGCTCTAGCTCTCAGCTCTTCACTCTTCGCTTTGGCTTCTTTCTGCCTTCTATCAGGTTACAACTCTCTCTCTGGGCTTTTCACTCGAACTCCAAGTGACTCACTCGGTTATGCACGCTTCTGCTTTTTCTTTTTGCACTCTCTTTCTGCTACTTCCTTTTTTGCATTGCTCTCTTTGGCTTCTGCCTCAGCAGCAAACCCTCAACAATCAAAAATAGCAACCAACTACTCAGCAGCAACTCAGCCAGCCCCCCACTGTCTTTGACATCCATGGCTTTTTAAGCCAAATCGCGTTGTTGATTCATTTCCCTCTTGGGTTCTTCATCTCCCTATTTTGGTCCACTCGAATCCCTTCTTTTCATTGCTAAACGCCCTCAGGGATGAATGCCACCTATACTATAACGAAAGGGGAAATTGACACTTCCAATCCTTTGAAATAGTCATTTTCTGTTAACACAGGAAAACGCTGCAAAACATGGAAAAATCCACAGACCACTATTCATTCGGATTTGAAACATTCATAACCCCGCTTTATATCCCTGTCGGTTCCACCTAGGAGTCGTTATCACATATCACAAATGACCTGGTTCCAAGGTTTCCCTTTGTATTTCGTTTGATAACGAAATATACGAAAATACATTGAAATTGCCTTTCAGCGGATCTCAAATCTTATGCAACAATGTTTATATTTCCATCAGGTCCATAATATCACTGTTGCATATCGGGGGGGACCCGGGGGAAGCCATATGGTGTGACCGATGCCAACACCGACTGCGATCCACCGATATCGGTGATCGGCACATCGCTCGGCCCGATCCCATCGCATATATATATATATATATATATATATATATAGATATATATATATATATATATATATATATATATATATATATATATATATATATATATATAGATATAGATATAGATATAGATATAGATATAGATATAGATATAGATATATATATCTATATCTATATCTATATCTATATCTATATCTATATCTATATCTATATCTATATCTATATATATATATATATATATATATATATATATATATATATATATATATATATATATATATATATATATATCATAAGGCCCCACTCCAGTGCGTTTTCCAGTTGCGATCTGTCGATATCGGTGATTGCGGTATCGTATCGGCCCGGTTCCATCGTGTTATGCCTCCGGCTGCCTCCCAACTACCTTCACTAATTGCGATCCACTGATTTTGGTGATCACACCATCGCATCGGCCTAGGACCTTTGCCTTGTATACACTGCCCAAGCCATTGTTTTGCCTCTTTTTCCTTTGAAAAAGGGCAGCTTCATTTTATGATAGCTTCTGCATCTGAAGTCCATTTTCGCCCATTCAAGTTGCAGTTGATTCAGAATGAAGGGATCTCTGCAATGAGACTATTTTTTGATAGCAACAAGCAACTTTCATTTTCCTTTGATTTACAAAGGGTTTGTGCCATTTAGCACCTTTTACCTCATATCTTAAGTCTTTTAGACTTAGAGGTTTATCCAGGATCCATTTTTGGATCAGTTTGTTTTCATCATTCTTCTTTTTATGACAATCTCTATCAATATGACCAGTTCTATAATAGTAAAAACACTTAATTTCTAAATCATTTCTAGCGAATGACATACCTTGAAATGGATTTTTCTGAGATGGACCACCACTTTTATGTCCTCATCTTGGTTTCCCTTTGAAGAACTTTTTCTTTGCCACTAATGCCATATCTGCATTCTTAGGCTTCATATTCATACGTCTCTCTCCTTCCTGCATCAAAATCCCAGTCAACTCTTCAAAGGTGGGATCTTTCTCCCTTGTCACAAGCCCTGTAATGAACATTGGATAATCCTTTATCATACCATTTTAGGTAATTGTGGCAAGATCAATGTTGGCCACTTTCTCCCCTATGTTGCCTAACTTGTCTCTCAGTTCTTTAATCCGTGAGATGAATGCAACAACAAATTCATTCTCTTCCATTCTAATGGAGAGAATCTTACTCTTCAGAAACAACACACGATTTGTATTTTTCATTTCATACAAATCCTTGAGTGTCACCCAAATCTCATTGGTGTTTTTTCATTCTCGGATATGAGGGATTATGTTGCCTTTTATCGACATCTTCAACAACACCTTCACTTTATTTTTCCTCTTTTCCCAATCTTGAACTGATGCGGTTGTGGCACCTCCGACTACAATCGAATTTTCTTGATCTCCTTTTGCAATTGTCCACACACTATAACCCTCAAGAAATGTCTGCAACTTGAAATTCCAGTTGGCGTAATTTGACCCATCGAGCTTATTTCTCTCATTAAGGTATGTCTTTGCAATGTGATTATTCATTGTGACAAAAAAATTTCAACAGTGCCCTGCTTTTAATTCACGAGCACCACTGATCAATAGATCCATTACTCCAATAACAAATCCACTGATTCAATCTAAAAATATAGTAATCTAGAAACTGATCTCTAGATCCAACACTAAATCCTCCAACAATCGATCTACAAATCTAACACCAGATCCTCTAACAGCCGATCTATGGATCCACCTCCATATCCTCCAACAATAGATTTGTTAGCATTATGACTCAGGTTTGGCACTATGACACAGGTGTTGTCCTTGATGGAAACTCACTCAGATGACAGATAATAGTTCAGGCTCTCAGAATAAAGGAAAAAGAGATATACGCAGTTTCCACTTAACCAAGGCACGTATACACGCGGAATCACCAATCAAAAGTCGCGTATGCGTATGCATGCACTTTCATGCATGGAAAAGTGCATACATGTGGAAAACTTATTTTTAGTCCATGGTATTTGGTCCTTTGTATTTGGACCTATGGTTTTGGACCATGGTATCTCATCCGAAGTGTTGAACCCAGGTATTTGGACCCAGGTATTGATTCTAAGTGGTTTTGGACCATGGTATTGAGTAAGGCCTAAGACTATAAAAGGGGAAGGAGATAATTAGGCAAAGGCTCTCACTCAAGGATTGAATATCTTATGAAGAGCAAGATACAGAATACTGGTCATTGGGTTATGGTGCATAGCTGGATCTGAATCAAGGAGGAACTTGAGCGTAAGGAGAAGGATAAGTTCTATTGATGGGTCAAGATCTTAATGCTTGAAGAGAAGTATCTTTGTATGATTTTGATCTGTTATATTTGGTGCATGACTTGATCTATAAATCTGATAATCTGAGTATATCTGATGTCTAAATAATTGAAAAGGGTCAATTATCTTTTATAGATCTGTACGCAGGTTCATCATAGCATAGGCGCGTATACATGCTGGTTAGGTGATTCAAAACAGCGTATACACAATATTCTGGGTTTAGGATTGGTGTCTGGTTACTGTTACTGTATTTTGGTTACAACATTCAGAGAAGTGATTGATTGATTCAGTTTTGGTTGGTGCAAAGGGTATTGGTTGATGCAAATACATTTGCTGTTTGATTTATGTTATTTATGGATCCAGTCTGAAAATTTATGAAACATGGTCCTTGGAAGAAAAGAGAAGGTTGTATCCTTCTGTAGGTCAGGACCTACGTACTAGTACATCAGCTATTACAAGAGCTAAGGGGGTTGTAGCTCCCTTCCAGGAGAAGCTAGAGAGCGAGAGAAGGTTGTAGCCTTCTGCAGGTAGAAGCTTGCGTACTAGTGTAAGACTGCACCAGTACAAAAATATTGTAAAAAGAAGTTTCTTATTAACAAGAAGATAGAGAGGCATTGCAGCAGGTGGTTTTCACCCACATTGGGTTTCCACCTTATATCCTGTGTTCATATGTGTGATGATTTGTTCTGTTTACTGCACCTATTTACTATTCTTATGGTTAATGAAGTTCTGATGCACTGATTAAAGATCAAATGGATTAATTAAATCTTAAGTTTATAGGTTATATGCTAGTTGCTGTAGACACAATTGCATGTATACACTGGTTTCCATATATGAAGTAGCGTATATATAAGTTTGAGAATGAAAAATTATTTGACATGATAATACTGATTCACACCCCCTCTCAGTATTATTTCCAACAATTCGGATCAGAGCAGGTCCTTCAAAAGAAGTTTGATCGCTTGAAGGAAGATCTATCATCATGAGCAATTATGAAAGGGAGGCATCCATCAAGCCACCAATATTTGATGGGAGCAACTTCTTCTATTAGAAGGTAAGAACCACAACCTATCCTCAATCTCTTGGTGTAGAAGTTTGGGATATCGTGGAAGGAGGATACACATTCCCATCAGCAACTCCTATAGATACAGCTGGTAAAAAGCAGTATGAAACAAATGAAAAGGCTGTCAATACTCTATTGGGGAGTCTATCTCGATCAGAATTCATCAAGATTATGCAACTCAAAACCACCAAAGAAATATGGGACAAGATCATTCTAAGCTATGAAGGAGACGACCAGGTAAAACGTGCAAAACTACAATCTCTTAGAATTCAATATGAAACTCTCAGAATGCACAATGATGAAAGTGTGGCTAATTATTTCTTATGTATAGATGAGATTGTTAATCACATGAAAAACTTGGGTGAAGAGATAAAAGAAGTTACTTTAGTTGAAAAGGTTTTAAGATCTTTGTCTTCTAAGTTTGAATCAAAAGTTTCTGCCATAGAAGAAAAGCAAAATCTTCAGAGTATTACCATGTCACAGCTACACGGAATCCTAACTGCTTTCGAAATGAGAAAAGGGGGTCCATCAAACATTAGAGAAGCCGCATTCAAAACTTCAAAAGGAGAATACAATGAGTCAGGACATACGTCAGAAGGAGAGGAAGAATCAAACTTTGTCAAGAACCTTCAATGGGGCTTCGGAAGATTCAGAGGTAAGCTACCTTTCAAATGCTTTGCTTGTGGGAGAGTTGGTCACTATGCAGCCAAATGTCCTCATAAAGATAAGCTTGATAAAGGTAAGGAACTAGTTAAATGGAACAAAAAACAGAATGTAATTAGGAAGAGCTATTATACACATGAAGACAACGATGGAATCTCAAATAGTGATGAAAATGAACATGGTAATTATTATAGACTTTTGATGGCTTTTGAAGATGATGATTTCTTAGATGCTATAGATGAAGATGATCTCTATGAAGAAATTTCTAAACTTAAAATCTTTTTAGAAGAAAAGAGTTTGATCATAGATACTCTGACATTCCAACTTGCTGAAAGAGAAAAACATAATGAAAAGTTAGAATGTGAAATTGTGGGACTTAGAAAAGATATTAAGAAAAAAAGCTCTTAATCTTAGATTTGCTAAAGGATCTGAAACTTTAGATGAGATTATCAAAGTGCAGCGATCTCCTATAATCAAGATAGGTCTTGGATATACTGAAGAAGCATCTCAAGCACAGAAGCCACCCACCTCCAAAAGTTATCTTAATGTAGCAAAGAGAAGTGAACAGGTTGACAATTGTCAACAAAGGCATAAAGCAAATCACCAGGTAAATCAGGGTCAATCTACTTCAAGGATGAACAGAGATCACCAAGTAAATCGGGGTCAATCTACTTCAAGGATGAATAGAAGCTACAACCAACCACAGGTAAATCATTCTCAATTTGCCTCAAGAATGAATGTCTATGGAAACTACAATCACCTGGATGGTAGATTTGATAATCGCAGGAATTTCTTTAATGGCCAATGTTTTTCATGTCATAACTTTGGACACAAAGCTGCTTAATGTGTTTCCTACAAGACCATCATGACTTGAGAAGCACGAAATCAAAGGAGTGTGACTAGGATCATGAAGAGGACCTACAATAACTTTTCTGCTCTTGAAAATGAAATAGAATGCTCTATTTGTAACAACTTTGGTCATGAAGATTCTGAATGCGGGAGTAATTTTTGGGAAACATCTCAGAAGGAGCAACCTTCATTGGGTCCAAAAACATGGAGAAAGAAAGAACCACAACCAGAAAGATGTGGTATGCCTTATATGCGGAAGGATGAGAAAATTAGTGGTACATTGACAGTGGATGCTCGAAACATATGGCAAGTGATAAAGAAAAACTTTAGTCATATAGTGCCTTAGAAAAGGAAAGGAAGGTCTCATTTGGAAATGACACTCCTTCACTCATAAAAGGTAAAGATTTTGTTCTTTTGAAAGAAAAAGTCAAAGCTGGAAATGTTATGTATGTTGATGGCTTAAAGAATAATCTATTAAATGTTAGCCAAATGTGTGATTAAGGAAATGAGGTAATATTCCGATCAAATGGATGTATTGTTCGTGAACTTGATATAGGAGAAACAGTGATCAAAGGCATAAGAACTCCAAATAACTTATACATACTCAAGGGAGGACAATGACAGTGCTAGCTAAGCAAGAATGATGAACACTGGCTATGGCACAGAAGATTGGGGCATCTAAGCTTCTCTCAGATAAGGAAAGCATGCAAATATCAGTTGGTTCATGGTCTCCCTAACATCAGAATTATAGACAATACAATATGAAAATCATGTCAGTTTGGTAAGCAAACTAGAACTAATTTCCCTGAGAAGGAAAGATCAGCTAGTAAGCCACTTGAACTTGTCCATACTAATTTATGTGGTCCATCAAGGAAAAAGTCACCTCGAGGAGAAGAATACTTTATATTGTTCATTGACGACTTTTCCAAGATGTGTTGGATAGGACTTCTGAAGCATAAAGATGAAGCATTTGAAAAGTTCAAAGCCTTCAAAGCCTTGGTTGAAAATGAATCAGATCGCAGAATCAAATGCCTCAGGTTTGATTGAGGAGGGGAATTTACCTCGGACGAATTTTTCGACTTTTGTGAATAACATGGAATAAGAAGGGAATTCTCTATTGCAAGGAATCCTCAGCAAAATGGAGTAGTGGAAAGAATGAACAGAATGGTTCAACAAATGGCTCATGCTATGCTTGATGAATTTGGAACTCTTGCAACCTTCTGTGTTATGCTTCTTAACCTGCAAAGCGAGACCCAGACATAGAAATAGCGAAGAAAAGATACCGAGACACAAAATATGCGAAGAAAATATACCCAGAGCACAGAATAGCAATGATTTTATTATCCAGAGAGAAATGTTCACAGGCCTCTTCGAGGGGGCAACCTCCAATAGAGCAGAGCTCGATTACAAAACAAGACACAATGCTCCTCGCAGGGAGTCTCTATCCTTTATATATGACTCATACATGCAATATCTATCTAATACTACCGCCCATTTGCAACTAACTGTGGTCCCGTCATTAACTGCGGGTTAACCACTTACAATTATTAATATGGGCTTTATTGACTCTAACTAATACTACCGCCCATTTGCAACTAACTGTGGTCCCAACATTAACTGCGGGTTAACCACTTACAATTATTAATATGGGCTTTATTGACTCTTGACTATGACGTGATCCCATGACATAAATAAGGGGGTTAGGGTGCGACCCTAACATGCCCTCCCCCTTAAGACTAGCCTTGTCCTCAAGGCTGAAGCTGTGGAAACTGCTGAAGAATAGCAGCTGGTTCCCAAGTTGCATCTTCCGGCGAGGTGTCTTTCCATTTGACTAGGACCTCCTTAATCACGCGGCCACGCAGGTGCTTGTCTCGTGTGTCTAGAACCTGTTCAGGTTGAAGCCATATTGATCCTTCTTCATCCAATTCGGGTAGACTGGTTTGAATTCGGAAATTGTTCCCAATCACTTTCTTGAGGCACGATACATGGAAAACTGGATGGATTTTTGCTGTAGGTGGAAAAGCTAGCTTGTAAGCCACTTCTCCAATGCGCTGAAGTACTTGATATGGTCCGTAGAATTTTGGAGAGAGATTTTGACAGCCCTTGTCTTTGAGTGAGGTCTGCTTATATGGTTGCAGCTTCAAGAAGACCTGATCCCCTTCTTGAAATTGGCGCTCTGAGCAATGTTGGTCAGCCTGTTGCTTCATACGGTTCTGAGCTTGATGAAGATTCTCGCGCAAGTGTGCCAACATGGTTGCACGGTGTTGTAAGAGTTGATCCACTGCTTGTACTTTGGAGCACCCCGTTAGGTAAGAAGTAGGGGACGGCGGAAGTTGTCCATAGACTGCTTCATAGGGAGTCATTTTGGTGGTGGCATGATAGTTGGTGTTGTACCACCATTCCGCCAGAGGTAGCCACTGTGCCCAAAGGTGTTGTTTTTCTGAAGTGAAACACCTAAGGTAGGTTTCTAGACATTTGTTGACTGCTTCGGTTTGACCATCTGTTTGTGGATGATATGAGGTACTGAGTTTGAGTTGAGTGCCTTGTATTCTGAAGAGCTCCTGCCAAAAATTACTGGTGAAGATTGGGTCACGGTCGGACACAATCGAAGTGGGCATGCCGTGCAATTTGAAGATTTGATCCATGAAAGTTTGAGCAACCAAAGTAGGTGTGAATGGTTGGGGTAGAGCGCAGAAATGAGCATACTTCGATAGTCGGTCTACGACCACCATGATGACTGATTTGTTCCCTGACTTTGGAAGACCTGTAATGAAATCCATGGAGACCTCCATCCAAATTGATGCCGGAATGGGCAATGGTTGTAATGTGCCTGGTGTGTTGACTGTTTCCCCCTTGTGGCGTTGACAGACGTCACATTCTGCTACAAAAGTAAGGATGTCCTGTTTCATGCCAGTCCAAAAAAATGTTCGTCTGGTGCGAGCGTATGTCTTCTGAAAGCCCGAATGTCCTGCAATGGGGGAGGAGTGCAATTCTGCCAAAATGCGACTTTTGAGGGTGGAGGTTGGTGATATGACGACTCTGTCCTTGTAGCGAAGAATATCATTCTGCCACGAGTAGCCCTTGCTGGAATTAGGATCTGCCTGTAATTGAGAAATGAGTTGGGAGAGCTCAGGATGCGAAAACCATTCCCCACGAGCCTCTTCAATCCAGTCTGGAATGGGGAGGGATATTGCGAGCAGAGTACTTTCCTCCTCAAATTGGCGTGACAATGCATCTGCTACCTTGTTGTCTTTCCCTTTCTTGTAAATGATCTCATAATCATAACCCAGCATTTTGGCTAACCATTTATTTTGTTGGGGGGAAGATAGGCGTTGCTCCAAAAAATATTTGAGACTGTGATGATCTATGCAGATTTGGAAACGTCGCCCCAACAAGTAAGGTCGCCAGGTCTCCACTGCATGTAAGATGGCCATCATTTCCTTCTCATAGGTAGATTGGCCCAAGTTCTTCCCACTTAGTTGTTGGCTGGTGAAGGCCAATGGTCGCCCTTCCTGCATTAATACTGCTCCAATACCTGTTCCCGAACCATCAGATTCGATGACAAATGTTTTGGTGAAGTCCGGTAGTGCTAAGACCGGAGTGGAACACATAGCGGTTTTGAGAGCGGTAAATGCCTGTTGAGCCTCGTCGTTCCAGAAGAAAGAATTTTTCTTGAGAAGTTGCGTCAGGGGCTTTGCTATGCGGCCATAGTTGCGGACAAATTTACGATAATAGCCTGTGAGACCCAAAAATCCTCTCAAGCTTTTCAAGGTCTTAGGTTGAGGCCATTCTTGCATTGCCTGAATCTTTTTGGGATCAACCTTGACACCTTCACGGCCCACAATGTGGCCTAAATACTCAACTTCTTCCCTGCCAAACGCACACTTAGACATTTTGACAAATAATTTATGCTTGCGGAGCAGTTGCAAGAGGATATCTACATGCTTAAGATGTGCCGCCCAAGTGCCACTATAGATGAGGATGTCATCGAAGAAGACCAGGACAAATTTTCTGAGATATGGTTTGAGGAGGTGATTCATAAGGCTCTGAAAAGTGGAGGGGGCATTACAGAGACCAAATGGCATGACCAAGAACTCATAATGGCCTTCATGAGTTCTGAAAGCTGTCTTGGGAATGTCCACTTCCTTCATGCGAATTTGGTGGTAGCCTGAGCGAAGATCCAATTTAGTGAAGAATTGAGCCCCATTGAGTTCGTCCAGCAAATCGTCAACCACTGGGATGGGAAATTTATCTTTGACTGTTAACTTATTGAGGGCCCTGAAGTCTGGACACATCCGCCACTCCCCATCTTTCTTGAGGACCATGACGACTAGAGATGAGTAAGGACTAATACTGGGACGAATGACACCTGCTTCCAACAATTCCTTGATGATTTTTTCTATTTCATTCTTTTGGGTGAACGGATGTCTGTATGGCCGTACATTTGGGGGTTGGGCCCCTGGGACCAATGTGATGCTATGATCATGTTCCCCTCGCGAAGGTGGAAGTTCATGAGGTTTGTCAAAGACCGTCTGATGTTTATTCAAAATTTGTTGCATCTCAGGATGAATTGGCGCAGACATGGTATCTACTACCTGGATGGCATTCAATTGAGCTACTACTCCATGATGGCCCTTTTTTAACAATTTTTCCATACGATGTGAACTTATGATAGAAGGGGCTCCTGCTTGTAGCCCACGGAGGGTATGTGTGTAGTCGTTCTGCTTAAAACTCATATATAACTCCTAGAAATCCATTGTGATTGGCCCAAGAGTGCGGAGCCATTCCGCCCCTAGGACAATGTCGCAGCCCCCCATGTGTATTGCAAACATGTGGGTTTTCAATTGATAATCCCCCATTTGAATTTTGACATTTTCACAGCGACCTTCACATTTCATTGTGCCTCCATCTGCAATCTGGACTTGGAAGTTAGAAACTGCTCGTACATAACAATGCGCTGCTTCAGCGATCTTTTGGTGGATGAAATTATGGGTACTTCCACTATCAATCAAAACTATTACTGGCCGATGTTTAAGAAAACCCCTGATTTTAAGAGTTTGAGGGGAAGAGATTCCAGCTAATGCATGCAGCGAAATCATTGGTTCATCAGATACCATCTCCTGTTGGTTATCTTCTTCGGTTGCCTCTGGTTCCTCAAGTGGTGGATCTTCCTCGGTGGAGCTGTATTCAGTGGCATCGATTTGAAAAAACTTGTGCTCTTTGCATTTATGACCCGGGGAGTATTTTTCATCACAGTAGTAACATAGTCCTTGCCTCCTTCTTTCGGCCATTTCTGCAGGTGACACCTTTTGAATCTTAAGTGTTTGGGTCATATTGGGATCCTGTGAGGGACGACCTTTAGCGGAAAAGTTGAGGCGGCTGGATTGAGCTGTTAATGCCCATTCCACCTTACGGGCTACCTGGCAAGCCTCGTTCCATGTGGGGGGGTGGTGGAGTATAACCTGAGCTTTGATGGCTTCTTTAAGACCGCTGATAAAGCATTCCATGTAGAATTCATCTGTGAGAGCCTTAGTGCGGAAGGCTAAGGCTTCAAAAGCGGTAATATATTCATCCACTGTACTCGTCTGTCGGAGCTTAGTCAGACGCCCCAAGAAGGAGTCTTCCTGTTCAAAGCGATTTCGTAGAGCTTTGGTAAATTGGCCCCAATTCCGAAATTGTCCATTGCATCGCTGATACCATTCCTTCCATTCCCATCGTTCACTGTCCAAGTACATGGTGCCCACCATAAGCTTAGACCCCTCATCTACAATATGATTCAATTGAAAATACTGCTCCATTTGTGCTAGCCATGCTGACGTGTGAGACCCGTCAAATTTATGCATATCCAACTTGGGAGGTCTCTGATTGGGTGGTGGGTGGGTGTGCCATATGTGAGGAGAGTGGCTAGATTCCCCCTCAGGGTCTTCATGGCCCTTATACTCCTCCTCGTGGGCTGGCATCTTGCCCTTGTCCGTTATGAGGCCCTCTAATCCTTTAAGATGAGTTTGGATCTGTGCCATCGTAGAGTTGATGAGGTGCACCTCTTCTTCTAGTTTGTCCATCCTTTCAGCGGCCATTGCTTGAGCGCGAGTTTCTACCATACACCCGGCTGACAAAAATTTGGGACCGCCGAAAAATTTTTACTAAGAATTGAATGGTACCACCTTGCTCAGCTCGTCGTCCTGATTCTGATGGGCTAGGTCACCAATAAACACCCCGGCAGATCTCAGACTTTTTTTTTTTTTTTTTTTTTTTTTTGGAAAACTCCTAACGGAGTTTTACTCCTTTCTGATCAATACTGCAATCACCAAATCCTCAAAATGTCAATGCCACCAAAAGTCCTGCGAAAATCGTATGCAGGTACAGGAACCCTTCGCAACTACTCCAATCTGATGGATCTGAGATATCTGAATGGTGGAACACTACTGCTGCTGATCTGAAATATCCGATCCGTTGGATCTAAGAGATCTGAATGGTGGAACAACTGCCGCTCCTGAACTGGAATAGATGATGTGTGATCCCCCAATAGAAAAGGGAACTATAGTCTTGGGGAGTGTCAGGTGCTACAGATCGCAATATACATAAGGGTCTGACAGTAGTACTCGGCCCAATGTTTCAGGGCTCTAACTAAGGAGGATCGACCGTACCCTTAGCCGTACAACCCGACTACCCTATCATACGGGCGAGTAATCTCTCCGAGTGCTGTTCTCGGTGTACTGTAGCAACAAGACGGCCAAAGTTTTATCTATGGCGAGGTTTCAAGGGAGCTAGGGGGCTTCCTATATACCCAGAGGGTACGTGGAAGACAGTCCGTGCGCGGTTCTGTCTAATGCGCTAGTACTCGAAGGGGTACCCACAGGGGTTACAAGGGAGTCCAACAGACGTGACCACCTCTTGTATTTCTTGCGTGCATGCCTCCCCAAATCCGCAAGTTTATGCGCTTAACGACAGATCCCGTGGTTTAAAGACGCCGGAACACGTCTCTAGCCTAAAAAAAATTTTGCTAAAATTTGGAGATCCCACCGAGCCCTGGAAAGTGCTCTGATACCACTTGTTATGCTTCTTAACCTGCAAAGCGAGACCCAGACATAGAAATAGCGAAGAAAAGATACCGAGACACAAAATATGCGAAGAAAATATACCCAGAGCACAGAATAGCAATGATTTTATTATCCAGAGAGAAATGTTCACAGGCCTCTTCGAGGGGGCAACCTCCAATAGAGCAGAGCTCGATTACAAAACAAGACACAATGCTCCTCGCAGGGAGTCTCTATCCTTTATATATGACTCATACATGCAATATCTATCTAATACTACCGCCCATTTGCAACTAACTGTGGTCCCGTCATTAACTGCGGGTTAACCACTTACAATTATTAATATGGGCTTTATTGACTCTAACTAATACTACCGCCCATTTGCAACTAACTATGGTCCCGACATTAACTGCGGGTTAACCACTTACAATTATTAATATGGGCTTTATTGACTCTTGACTATGACGTGATCCCATGACATAAATAAGGGGGTTAGGGTGGGACCCTAACATTCTGGGGTGAAGCTGCATTTGCGACCGTTACTATTCTCAACAAAACAAACATTCAGGTAAACAGCACTCAAACTCCTCATGAACTTTGGTATGGTAAGACTCCTATGGTAAAATACTTCAAAGTTTTTGCAAGCAAATGTTACATCAAAAGGACTATTGAGAATCTTGGCAAGTTTGAACCTAGAGCAGATGAATGCATTCTCCTTGGTTACTCTTCTCAAAGTAAAGGATATAAGTGCTACAATAAAAGACTTGGAAAAATTGTTGAAAGTATTGATGTAGTGGTTGATGAAGCAGGTGACAATCCAAAGTAGATAAAAACCGACAATTTTGAAGATGAAGATGACTATCCTTCAACTTCAAATCAGACTAATGATGAAGAAGAAACCTATGAGGCACCAGAAGAATAGATAAGGGTAGAAGAAAAGACTCCATCCAGGTACGTACAAAAGAATCATCTAGAGACTCAAATTTTGGGGCAGAAAGAGGTAGGTGTTCAAACAAGAAGAACTATAACAGAAGCTTCAAGCTATCTAGCATTGCTCTCCTCCATTGAACCACGAAATGTAAGTGAAGCATGCAAAGATGAATGTTGGGTCAAGGCCATGAATGAAGAACTTGAGCAAATTGAAAAGAATAACACTTGGGAATTGGTTCCTAGACCTAATGATAAGAATGTCATAGGGACCAAATGGATATTCAAAAACAAGCTAAATGAAAATGGAGATGTTATTAGAAACAAGGCCAGACTTGTTTGTAAAGGGTATGCTCAACAAGAAGGCATAGACTTTGAAGAAACTTTTGCACTGGTTTCTAGACTTGAAGCCATAAGAATGTTCCTTGCTCTTTCTAGCTTTCAGAAGTTCAAAGTATATCAAATGGATGTGAAATCTGCCTTTTTAAATGGAGACTTAGAAGAAGAAGTGTATATTGAGCAACCAGATGGATTCATCCTTGGAAATGATCCAAAACTTGTATGCAGACTTAAGAAGGCACTCTATGGTCTTAAACAGGCTCCAAGGGCTTGGTATTATCGTCTGGACAAATACCTCCATCAACAAGGTTTTTCAAAAGGATCAGCAGATAGCAATCTATATATAAAAATTGATAATGATAAATTGCTAATACTTGTTGTGTATGTTGATGATATCATCTTTGGTAGCAATGAAGAAGCCATGAGTCAAAACTTTGCTTTGGTGATGAAGAAAGAATCTAAAATGTCCCTACTTGGTGAGCTGACATATTTTCTTGGTTTATAAGTCCAAAAAAACAAAGACGGTATCTTTCTATCACAAACCAAGTATCTCAAGCAGATCTTGAAGAAATATGGAATGGAAGATTCGAAACCAGTATGTACCCTTATGGTAACAGGATACAGCCTCAGCGCAAATGATGATTCAGCAGCAGTACATCAACCAACCTATAGATACATGATTGGTAGTCTGCTCTATCTGACAGGTACCTGACCAGACATCATGCATGCAATGGGAATAGTTGGAAGATTACAGGAAAATCCAAAAGAAGAACACCTTTAGGTGGTTAAAAGGATTTTCAAATATCTTCAAGGAACACAAAACTATGGCTTATGGTATCCTAGAGATACAGATCTCACACTTCATGCATACACATATGCAGATTGGGCAGGAAGCGTGGATGACAGAAAAAGCACTAGTGGTGGTGCATTCTTTATGGGTTCCAGATTAGTATCTTGGTTCAGCAAGAAACAAATTTCAATTGCATTATCTACAACTGAAGCAGAATATGTGGCTACTGCATCTTGTTGCACACAACTCCTTTGGATGATGCAAATTTTGCAAGACTTTCAAATCATTTGTACTCCACCTATCTCCATTTTATGTGATAATACAAGTGCAATTAGTATTCCAAAGAATTCAGTCATGCATTCAAAGACCAAGAACATACCTATCAAATATCATTTTCTCCGTGAATAAGTGCTTGAACAAAAGGTCAAATTGGAGTATGTTCCCTCCAAGGAACAGGTTGCTGATATATTCACCAAACCACTGCCCAGGGAGACATTTGAATACCTCAAACAGAAGCCGGGAGTAGTTGATGCATCATCTTGCTGTTGAAACTTATCTGTTTCAAAGAAAAGTGGTTATACGCGAGTTTCATAAGGAGCATCCACGTACATATGCCGGTTTCTGTGGACATAGTCGCGTATATATTGATTTGAAGAAAAACTGTGGGCTAGACTTAGGATGAAAAGAGTCTGACATGGGTCTGACAGAGACCATCTGGCAAAATTTCAGGGGGAGCATATACTTCTAATAATGCATTGTTGGCATTATCTTAGAAACTCTTGGTTCAATTTCACAGTTGCTTTTGGTTTCAGGTGGAATAGGTGTTGAGGGAAAACATGGTTGTTGGTCTGAATGATGATTGACAAATGTTGCTGATGATAGTTATTAATGACTATCATAGTCTTGTTGTAGATATTTTGTCTCTATTTCATGTATATATTTTATCATCAAGGTCATGTAATGACCTATTTTGGTTTTCCCACTATGCCTGGGATGGATGATGTAATGTTCTTGTTTTATCATGTGTAAACTATTGGTATGTCCCCACTTGACTAGGAGATGGATTTATGTATGAGTCTTTGGTGATAGGAAGGTCATTTATGATGTCTAGAGTCATGTTCTTTCTTGTAGAACATCTTTTTGCAGACCTTGCCTACAGTCAGGGGGAGCATAAATAGCACAACAGAGCAAAGATTTCAGCATGTACTCAGGGGGATCACAACCCTTTTCCCTTGATGACAAAGGGGGAGAATGACTTTGAGTGACTTGGGGTTGCCATCAAGTCCAAAGGGGGAGATTGTTGGCATTATGACTCAGGTTTGGCACTGTGACACAGGTGTTTTCCTTGATGGCAACTCACTCAGATGATAGATCACAGTTCAGGCTCTCAGAATAAAGGAAAAAGAGATATACGTAGTTTCCACTTAACCAAGGCACGTATACATGCAGAATCGCTGATCAAAAGTCACGTATGTGTATGCATGCACTTTCATGCACGGAAAAGCGCGTACATGTGGAAAAATTATTTTTATTCCATGGTATTTGGTCCTTGGTATTTGGACCTATGGTTTTGGACCATGGTATCTCGTCCGAAGTGTTGAACCCAGGTATTGATTCTAAGTGGTTTTGGACCATGGTATTGAGTAAGGCCTAAGACTATAAAAGGGGAAGGAGATCACTAGGCAAAGGCACTCACTCAAGGATTGAATATCTTATGAAGAGCAAGATCTAGAATACTGGTCATTGGGTTATGGTGCATAGCTGGATCTGAATCAAGGAGGAACCTTAGCGCAAGGAGAAGGATAAGTTCTATTGATGGGTCAAGATCTTAATGCTTGAAGAGAAGTATCTTTGTGTGATTTTGATCTGTTATATTTGGCACATGACTTGATCTATAGTTCTGATAATCTGAGTATATCTGATGTCTGAATAATTGAAAAGGGTAAATTATCTTTTATAGATCTGTATGCAGGTTCAGCATATACACACTAGTTCTGTGATTCAAAACAGCGTATACGCAATATTCTAGGTTTAGGATTGGTGTCTGGTTACTGTTACTGTATTATGGTTACAACATTTAGAGAAGTGATTGATTGATTCAGTTTTGGTTGGTGCAAAGGGGATTCGTTGATGCAGATACATTTGATGTTTGATTGATGTTATTTATGGATCCAGTCTGAAAATTTATGAAATATGGTCTCTGGAAGAAAAGAGAAGGTTGTATCCTTCTGTAGGTTAGCACCTACATACTAGTACATCAGCTAGTACAAGAGCTAAGGGGGTTGTAGCTCCCTTCCAGGAGAAGCTGGAGAACGAGAGAAGGTTGTAGCCTTCTGCAGGTAGAAGCTTGCGTACTAGTATAAGACTGCACCAGTACATAAATATTGTAAAAAGAAGTTTCTTATTAGCAAGAAGATAGAGAGGCATTGCAGCAGGTGGTTGTCACCCACATTGGGTTTCCACCTTATATCCTGTGTTCATAATCTGTTCTGTTTACTACACCTGTTCACTGTTCTTATGGTTAATGAAGTTCTGATGCACTGATTAAAGATCAAATGGATTAATTAAATCTTAAATTTACAAGTTATACGCTAGTTGTTGTAGACACAGTTGCGTGTATACGCTGGTTTCCATATATGAAGTAGCGTATATCTAAGTTTGAAAATGAAAAATTCTTTGACATGATAATATTGATTCAGCCCCCCTCTCAGTATTATTTCCAACAATATCTACATATCTAACTCCAGATCCTCCAACATTCGATCTACAAATCCAAATCCAAAGAGATGACCACCTAACACAGGTACATCTGGTCTCAGGATGCCTCTAACATGCAAAAAACACCAGCGCCAGTTCACCTTGCTACAAGTCGCGTTGAAGAAAATTCTCTTAAGTTTTCTGGTATCAATGCGAGAGTGGCACTAACCATTAGCGTTGATCGGCACGGTTTCTCTGTGTACTACCAACGTTGATCAGTGTGTCCTCTCTTTGTTCGTGGCACACTGATCAAGTTTATTCAAAAGATCAGTGCTTTGTCACACAAAAAAAAATTGTACCAATGTACCTCTCACATACAATCTTCAATTTGAGCCTGTCCCTGAGCAATTCCTCTTGTGATCCTCTGTTGCCTCCAACAACAGCTTCACCTGTGCTCACTAGCAAAGAAGGCTTACTCGCTCTCCAATCTCAACCACCAAGGCTCTCAGCCACAAAGGCTCAACTCACCACAAACCCAACTCACACAGAGCTCCTTCTCTGTGCTCTGATACCATGATAAAAAATGGAAAGTCAAATTAGAAAGAAACTTACAAACTAAAACTAGCAGCTCACAGGTGAGCCAAGCTACACTTGGAGACTGCCCAAGTAGTACCGCTCTATTCCATTTATCATAAAATAAAAAATAAATAAGGTTACATTCAATTTAGGGAGATCAAAATTGTCTCCTAGAAAATAGGAACTAAGTCTAAAGTTAGACACACACACAACCGTGAAACAAACATTCTCCATTAAATTCAACTAAATATTGTCAATCATTATCCCATAATGATTGACAATATTTATTGTGATTATGGTATCTACATAGGCAAGTAATCAAATTCCATCTCGTTTGAGGTCTTCACTTCATAGATATTTTCATGCTTGATGATTTTAATTATTCATAGTCATAAAGAACTAGTTGACAATCTTGGCCTTCTTCACTTCTAAGAAAATGTAAATCCTTCAAAGGGCTAAGCATAAAGTTCACATTGTGTTATTTTACTCATCTTTCCAAATGTCATTAAAGTGCGTGAGTGAAAAGTGAAAGAAAGTATAATTCCAATATAAAAACAAAGGATTAGTATATTGGACAATGGGGTCTTTAACTTGTATAATTATAGTTGTGCTAATCTTTAGTCAACACTATTGATAGTAATATAGTATTTTAATTTATTTTTAAATGTCCATTTTGCAAAACTTTTGAGGAAATTTTCATTGATGGGCCCACACATTGACCATTCTATAGGCCGATCAATAACACTCTTATTGACCTTTTTTATGCCCAAAATGCATATAATTTGAAATTATTTGATATACACTATGATCATTTTGCATATTTATCGTGAGTCGAGTAAGGTTGTTTAATTGACCAGGCCATGCTTATGATTTCATTTGATTTTTTGTACAATTAGTGTATTAACATGGTAGGATAGTATGAATACTTATGGCCAACAACCTTGAGATAAAGTAGGGCTCCCTTCCCCACCCACCCCCCCCCCCCCCCCCCCCCCCCCCCCCTCTAAAGTTAGCACTCTATGTAACAAAACCCTAATTTGCTCGATGTTCACTCAAATCTGCTTTGACCAATAGGAGACTAAATTTTGTTGAAGAGACATTAATCTTAGAAACAAGGTCCTGCAACTTTAGGATTCATGGGGATAACTAGTCCATCAATCAAGGGGTTGGTCCCTAACTTCTATGTATAAACACGAATTCAAGGTTTAGCCTCAAGGCTGGTCGAATACTTTTTTCTTCTTTTTTTTTAATTTTGTTATAGCTCCCTAGAACTCTCAAGCTAGTTATTTTCAAACTTAACAATTCATTTTGTTTTGTTTGTTAAATTGATGAAGAAACTTATTATTTAGTTGAACATTGTTATTCTTTCTAGGTTCCCTAAGAATCTTTAATAGGGCCCACCTAAGGATACTCGAAGGGACACTTTTGTATTCTCATTTCCTTACATTTGATTTATGTTCTATCATTTTTCTAGTATTTTTCTTACACGGAAATGGTGCATAAGTTAGATTTATCAATTTCTTGTAGGAGTAATTTTATGTTGCAATCATTCATTTTTCTATATGAATATGTTATGCATGGATTAAATTGAGTTAATTTATTATTCTACATGGTTCAACAGCCCTTTTACCCCTTTTTGTAGTTCGTTTTGGATTTCTATGAATATTTTCAGTAGGATTATGAATGTTCCTATAAGATAGTGCAAAAGTCAATTTTTATCATATTTCTAACTCCACAATGCATGTTTTCTCCATAAGATAATGGTGATATATGGCAATTGTGTTCTTCAGTGGAATTAGGAGTTAGATAGGATTTTGGTTTTCCTTTAGTTTTTTATTTATGTTGTTACTCTTTTTATGCAATCCAATTTATAATTATGAATTTTGCAATTAGTCAAACAAGAGCACTTTCCTTTCCTTTTCTTCAATGGTTTATTTCTCTGGAATTAGTTAAATGATTAGGGTAAAGCTAAATTTTCAAGAATTTTTTATTTTATGCAATTGATATATAAGTGAATTTTCATCCTCGGTATGTATTGGTCATGATTTTCTTTCATTAATGATTTTCTCATTTACCTACACATACATAGTAAGACCTAGGTTGTCACTTGCCCACTATTAGATAGAATCTTAAGCATAAATAACTACATAAGGGAATAAGAGAAGTGTGTCTTGCACATACAGTGAATAACATCTTGGAAGTTAATACGACCCCAAGTTGATAGTTAGAGAAGGGAGTTGAAGGTAGCATTTTTTATGCATTTCTAAGGCCCATCAATCATATTTTCATTGTTCAATTTACTTAGATTACATTATTAATTACTAGAAAGTTCTATCATACATGACCAAGGGCCATGATTGAGTGGATATCTTTTATGTAAAAGAAATATATATTAAGAACTTGTTTTCCTTTAATTATCTTGTTGATTCCCCATTAGGTATAGGACTTCCAGTTTTTAGGAATATAACTCAAATTATCCAAAATGCCAGTTGAATGTTTTCGACATTTTGAATCCGAAAGAGGATCCATCTTTGGGGCACTTTGTTAAAAGAGGATTCATCTTCTTATTTATCTATAAGTGAGAGAGGAAAGTCCATGCATTGAGGTGACATTGGGCAGCTTACCTAGTACTTGCTCCTTGGCTCTCACTTGTAGGACTGACTTTCCCTTTAGTGAGAATTTGAGAAACAACAAGGTCATCAACCAATCTCATGTAGTTTATTTTCCTTGAATAGGTAATGCTTCTATGAATGTGTTGGATCTACCAAGGGCCTCCTAGTGGTAAAGAAAATATGGAAGATGAAGGCTCCAAAGAAGACAAGGGTTTATTTATCGTTAGTCTTGAAGAAAAAAATGTTGACTTGGGATGTTCTTTAGAAAAAATATAAACAAGGTCCAAGAATGTGTTACTCCTATAAAATTTAGGAAGGATCTAATTCCCATTTACTCCTATAAAAAAAATATAAAATATAAAATTAAAACCTTCTTCATCCTCACTAATAAATCTATATGTCAATATATACGAGTAATATAATGTCAATAATGTCAATTTAACAATATAATTAACATTAACATATTATATTGAAAAAATTAGATTTTTTTCTTCTTTTCTTAACCTGATGAACCCTAGAAGCTCTGCCGACGCCGCCTCTCCTTCGGCCGCCATCAGGCCCCTACTCAGCCCTGCCGATGTTGCAGAAGCGTGTTTCAGTCAGGGATTGCTAGTCCATGCGATCATCGTTGTTCCAAATGTCTTCAAGCATCTTTCGAGAGCTCCCCTCCCTCTGATTTATTCTGCTATGGACTTTGGGGCCGCCAGCTCTCAGCCCTCTGCCGCTGCATCTGGCTACAGCTGCCCCCATCAGACTGCAGAGGCATTGGCCAAGAACGAATTCGCAGAACATGCTCTCAGTTTTCCCCAGGCGGCGGCTCTTGGGAAGAAATTCTTTACCCTGGAAGGTCGCTCATTTCTATTAGCTTCTTCTCTGTCCCCCCAGAACAGCCAATACTCTGTATTTGACCTTCAGAAATCTTTAACCTTCCTGGATCAGCTTGGACGGAGCATCTGGAAGCCCTTTTGGGCGGATCGCAATGACAGACTCGGCGACCCTAGGACTCTCTCCTCTTCTCCTCACAATCCCCTGCGGCAAATACAGGAAAAGAAGGCCCTTCAAAATTCCAGCCTCCTCTCGTCTCAGATCTGCAGAGGCAAGCAGAACTCTGGTCTCTCTGCCTCATTTCAGATCCTGATCAAGCTTATCTCAGGCAAAACTCTGCTACAATGGGTGAGAGCATCGGATCAAGTGCAAGACCTCAAGCAGGCTCTGGAACTCAAGCTGGGGATTCCCTCTGCAGCACAACGACTTCTCCACGAAGGTAAACAACTCGAGGATCTTTGCCCCCTGTCTTTTTACAGCATTAAGAGAAATGCCTCCATTGCTTTAACCCTTCGTTTGAGAGGAGGAGCTGTAGGACAGCCATCCTCAGCTGAGGCATTTTCATACAAGGACGTTGTCCATGCTAAGTCGTCTAAGAGAACAGCTCCACCTGTTCAGGCTCCCAAGCCTTTCCTGGTGGATAAACTGGAGGAAACCCCCTCCATTGAAATAAAGCATCCAACGCTGGATGAGCAAACCCAACACTTTGCAGAACATGGCATTATTTGCAGGTTTAATGGGCTATGGCCACGCACAGCAGACCTCTTTCAATGGATTCACTCTAACTGGACCAACAATTGCAAGGTTCTGTTATGCTCAAAGGGCTTCTTCATTGTAGTGTTTGCTTTCGTTGAGGACTATCAAAAAGCCTTAACTGATGGCCCATGGTTCTGGGGTGCAGCTGGTTTATTCCTCACCCCTTGGTTCCCAGATTTCGATCCCTCTACAGCAGTCATCACCAAACTCCCCATCTGGGTCAGACTTCCAAACCTCCCGGCGCATCTATGGCACTTTGCTGTATTCCAAGGGATTGGCAACTCTCTAGGCCGCTTTTTAGACACAGACATCTCTAGAGGGGAAAAGGGCTTATACACCTTTGCCAGAATCTGTGCAGAAATAGACATGAGCAAAGGTCTCCCGGACCAGATCAATCTCAAAATTGGAGACTTCCATTGGACTCAAACTTTGGATTATGAAAACACAGCCTTTCGCTGCCGAAACTGCCATCATACAGGTCACCTTCAGAGCTCTTGTCCCACGATGCCGGCCCAAAAGAAGAAAACCAATCCTAAGCAGAAATCCAAAAGCTGGAAGCCTCATGATCCTCCCCCCATGGACGATTTTGATTTCAGCTCGGATGAAGAGGAAGAGAATAAGGAAGGTTTGGCAGAAGCGTCGGCATAGGATCCGCCCTCGACTGGTCCTGTGGATTCGTCCGTCCCACCAGTCTCACAGAAAAGGAATCATGAATCCTCCACCTCGGATTCAGACAAGGAGACCTCTCCGTCAGCACATCTCAGTTTGCAAATCATGCCAGCTCAGCAAAGTCCTCTTGATTGGGTCAAAGTTGGTAAAAAGAAAGGGAAAAAATGCCGAATAGTTGATTCTACGCATGTTGGGTAGAGTCCTCTATTCTGTTCTTGCTCCTCTGTTCCTCTTGTTTCTTCTTGCTCAACCCTGCTCTCTTCTCTTTCTCTCTTAAGAACCGAGGTGGATAGCCTATCCTTTCCGGCTGCGTGTGTTCTTGCTTCTCTTGTTTGTAATCTCTTTTGTACCATACGTTCTCTTAATAGAATTAGTTTTTACTGAGGAAAAAAAAAAAAAAAACATTAACATATTATATTAACATTATCACTAATTCATATAAAACCATACATCTTACACACATGTTATACATATAATAAAATATATATATTTTATTTATATTATAATAAAAACTAATCAAATATATAATATCCTATAAATATAAATACTTATCCTAAACCATGGCATGGAATACAAAGAACATCAGAAGATAAGTAAAAGTGGGCCCATAAGAGAGTATCATGATGTCCCTTGCGGGGGTGTCATGGACGGTACGCCATGGGATTTGGGCCTTTTTTCGCGTGCGTTCAAATCTTACGAAATGATTTTTGGTCAGGTCGGGTATTCTAAATTTATACATATCGAATTTTTTTTTATATAGTATGACCTTTTTCATTAAGTACTGGAAAAATATATTAATATAAAATGATATTAAAGTTTTATTGTAAATTATAATATGTTAAAAATATATTTGTTTGGGCTATATATTTGGGAAAGTTTTTGAATAAGTAGTATTTTAAATAAGTTTTATCATGTTTCGGCTTTGTTGAACTTTGATATAATTAAATAATATTTTATACATAAATATAATTTAAATAATTATAAATGTATAAAATAATTATTTGATAGATTAATAAATATTAGTTTTAATCTTTATTTATTTTTTAGATTAAAAGATATATAAATTTCATAATCGAATTATTTAATTAATTATAAATAGTTATATAATTAAAGACATAAGGGCTTGGTTAAACTATTGGGAGATCAACGAGAATGATGCATTGCAAAATATCAATAACATTAAAGATATTGTTACTTCTAAGTTCAAAGAAAAAATGTGGTGTGAGAAAGATTTAGCATCTAAAAGAATCAACCCCACCCTAGAAGATCAAAAGTATCTCTCTATTTTAACTAGCTCAAAGAGGAAAATTAATATAGCAAAGATTAGAACGAATTCTCATGAGCTCCATAGTGAAACAGGTCGTTGGGCAGTTCCTAAAACACCATGGATGGAAAGGATCTGCCATCTATGTGAGAATGGGAACATCGAGGATGAAAACCACTTCCTCTTAGAGTGTCCCGCATACAACCACATTAGATCTCAATTTCACAATCTAAACCACTTCCTCTTAGAGTGTCTCGCATACAACCACATTAGATCTCAATTTCACAATCTTTGTTACAATACTAACCTTCCTAGCCTTTTACAATGTCAAAATTATAGTGAGCTCGGGAGGCTTCTCTCCAAGCTTTTTGAGCATAGGAACAAAATCTTAAATCAAAATAAATAATTTGTTTCTTTAGGTCCGATAGACCAATGTTTGGTCTCAAGCGGACGTTAACCATCATCATCATCATCGATAAAATTAACATAATTTCATTTTATTTTTATTTAGCTTTTAGTTAGTAGAAAATACTCCATATTTAATTACAATATAGTTAAATAAATAGACTTATTTAATTAGTCAATTATTTAACTAAGTTATCCAATTAATAATCATTTATATATCCTATAATAATTCTTATAGTTTATATAGTTTTAAAATAATATAGAGTATATTAATTCATGAGGTTTTAGTTTTAGTTTAAGTTAAAAGAAATAAATAGATCTAACAACTAACTAATTGTTGTTTTGAGGCTTATCTGATTTGTAATGTGTGTAGAATTTTCTTCCAGAATTACTGCATCCATTGTTTTAGAATCGACGTTTTGAGCCATCCACCGTGGCTCATCATCAGGATAGATCTATAAATGTGAAGGACAAATCTCGCGAGAGCTGGATAAATAGAGGAGTGAGCTATGTGGAGAGTGAAATTTTGTGTGCCGACCATGCCATTATTTATAATGATAATTTTAATTAATTTTTCAATGAATTTAATAATTTTAATTAATGATAATCTTAATGATTTTAAGTAATTTTCCTTTTTCCTTTTATTACTTTTGTTTTTAATTAATTTTGTTTTACAATTTCAATTAATTCTAATTGATTTTAATTTTATTTTAGAATTTTAATAAGGATGTTTAATTTTCCTTTTAAGATTTTAAAATTATTAATAATGTTAATATTTACGAATCATATAATTTATGTTGAATTTTAATTTTGAAAAATTCTTTAAAAATTAATGGTAAAGTTGATATTGATTTTAATATAATTGTGATTGAGATTATTTTAACTAATTTTAATTTAGTTAATTAATGATGATAATGATGATGATGATGGTTAACGTCCACTGAGACCAAACTTTGGTCTATCGGACCTAAAGAAATGAATTATTTAGTTTGATTTAAGATTTTATTCCTATGCTCAAAAAGTTTGGAGAGAAGCCTCCCGAGCTCACTGTAATTTTGACATCGTAAAAGGCTAGGAAAGTCAATATTGCAACAAAGATTTTGAAACTGAGATCTAATGTGGTTGTACGCGGGGCACTCTAAGAGGAAGTGATTTTTATCCTCGATGTTCGTATTCTGATAGAGATGGCAGAACCTTTCCATCCATGGTGTTTTAGGAACTGCCCAATGACCTGTTTCACTATGGAGCTCATGAAAGTTCGTTCTAATCTTGGCTATATTAATTTTCTTCTTTGAGCTAGTTAAAACAGAGAGATACTTTTGATCTTCTAGGGTGGGGTTGATGACCACCTTATAATATCATAATTTTCTTTTAGCTGCTAAATCTTTCTCACACCACATTTTTTCTTTGAACTTAGAAGTAACAATATTTTTAATGTTATTAATGTTTTGCAATGCAACATTCTCGTCGATCTCCCAATGGTTTAACCGATCCCTGGTGTCTTTATACCAACCTCATTTGAGCCTTAGGTGGTTTTGGCTGGAATTTAAAGCTAGATTAGGAAGTCTATGGTCTCCTATGTTATTGAGTTTGTGCTTGTACAACAGAAGCCTAGTCATAGCTAGGCTCTCGATAGGGGAAAGACCCACTTCTATAAGAAGAATAGGATACAGTGTGTTGCTTTTAATTTTGAGGTTATACGTTGTAAAACGCTTCTGGATTTGCTCAATCTTTCTCCAGGATTCTCTAGAGATGCTACAACCCCAAACCTCACATCCATATAAGATAACTGGAGTGACTAAAGTTTCAAAGAGGAACTTATTTCTATTCCACATTACGAGGTTTGTCGTTTTACAAGTATTTTAAAGACCAAAATAAGCTTTCCACCCCCCATTATTCCTTTTCTCAATGCTATAGTTCTAGTGGAGCTTGTGATGAATATCAATTCCTAGGTACTTGTAGGAAGACACTTCCTCCAAGTTACTATTGTCATACATAAAATTAGCATAAGTGTCCTTCTTGGATTTGATAATCATAACTTTTGTTTTGTCAGTGTTAACAATCATACCCATGGTAGAGCAGAAATCCTTAAGAAGTATAAGTTGCTTATCAAGATTAGATGGGCACCTTGTGAGAAGAACAATATCGTCAACGTAGAGAAGAAGGATGATGACTATCCCAGCTAAGATCGTGCCAGCACATCCTGCTTCCTCTAAACAACCTTCTAGCTTGTCGATGTAAATGCCAAATAGGGTAGGGGAGATGGGGCAACCTTGTTTAACTCCGATATTACACTTAATATCTTTTGACCACCTCTTAATATTTTTTAACTTGGAAATTACATTCTCGTATAACCTTATAGTGATAGCTCTCAACTCAAAAGGAACCTTGAGCTCTTCTAATATGTTCCAAAGGTTGTTTCTAGGAACCATATCGAAAGCATTTCTAAAGTCCACAAAGCAACAAAAGAGATTGGATTTATCATTGCAGCATTCCTCCACAATGATCCTAAGTGTAACGAGGTGGTCTGTTGTTGAGTGTTGCTTTCTCAAACCCGCTTAGCCTTTAGCCCGCTTACCTTCACTCTCAAGCCATATGCTCAACTTCCTTTCCAAAATAATACCATATAACTTGGCTAGGAGAGGGTTGATCATAATTGTCCAATAATTAGAGGAGTTATTTGTATCCCCACTTTTAAAAATAGGGATAATGAGGCGTTGAGTCCATGGTTTAGGGAACCCTTGCTTGACCGCTTGATTGAAAAGCTTGTGAATGTGGGGGATGAGGACAAGACCTCCAATTTTTAGTTAATTTTTATTTTAGAATAATTCTTAAATTTTTAGAATAAATTTGTCTTTCGGATTGATTTCTAATTTTGTTAGATTAAGAAAATAATTTTTAATTTGCAAGTCCTTTTTTAATTTTTAAAATTATTAATAATGTTAATATTCATAATCATATAATATAGGTTGAATTTCAATTTAGAAAAAATCCTTAACAAGTAATGGTAAAGTTAATTTATAATCATATAATATATGTTGAATTTTAATTTAGAAAAATTCCTTAACAAATAATGGTAAAGTTAATTTTAATATTAATATACTTTTGGTTGAGTTTATTTTAACTAATTTTTCTAATTTAGTTAATTAATGTTAATTTAAATTTAGAATATATATAGATATATATATATATAAATAATAGATTTGTCTTTCAAAATGATTGATTTTAATTTTGTTAGTTTAAGAAATAATGTTTAATAATTTATTAATATTAATCTAAATTTTGAAATTATCTAGTTTAAAAATAATTTTACTTAATTTTAATTTTTAACTAATAAAACCTTATATTTTTAGTTGAAATCTGAATTAAAAATTTTTAGATTAGGGTTAGTGATTATTTAGGATATGAGGTGTGGGGGTTGAAAAGTAAGGATAGGAATGGAGGTGACCAGTTTAGTGAAAAGAGGGGAGGGGGAGATGACAGGAGAGGGCGATCTAGGAGGTTAAAGAAGGAATCTAGTTGTCACTTATTTTCCATCCTTCATCCCGATTGAGGTTGTTAAGGTGTTTACCTATTTCTATGGCTTCTATAAATTTTCTATGGTGATAATGATTGATTTTGGCCACCACACTAGAGTTTTCTATACATACATGATGATTGGTTTTGCTGGAATGTTCAGCTAGGGCTGAGGTTTTAGAGCGGTTGTGTTTTATGTCGGTGGCATGTTCTTGAATCCTGGTAAGGATGGATCGGTTAGTTTCCCCTATGTAAGTTTTTTTGCATGAACAAGGAACCATGTACACTCCTTTGTGGCATTTGGGATCAACTGGATCTTTGACCGATTTTAGGCAATTGTTGATGGTATTCATGGGTTTAAAGGTGGTTCTAATATTGTTCTTTTTCAAAATGTACGCAATTTTGTCTGTTGTGCCTGATATGTAAGGGAGGTGAACTTTGCCTACATGGTCATTTAGAGGTTGTTTGTTTTTGTGATTCTCAACATTCTTAAAGGCCCTGATCACTTGGTGTCTATTGTATCCATTCTTTTCGAATACATTCATAAGGTGGTTCTTCTCTTTTAAATTATAAGTGATCTTGATCGGAAATACGTACAGCCTTGGTCGCTAGAGTGTTGAGAACACCAATTTTTTGGGATGGATGGTGGTGAGAGTTGGCATGTAGGTAATGTTCCGTGTGGGTTTTCTTATGATAGACCTGGTGGGACAGGGTACCATCTTGGTTTCTGTTGATTAGGATGTCAAGAAAGGGGAGGCTGCCATTTTCCTCCATTTCCATCGTAAACTTGATGGAATCAGATTGACTGTTTAGGTGTTGTAAGAAATTGATTAATTTTTCTATACCATGAGGCCAAATAATGAAGGTGTCATCTACAAATCTCTTCCAGAGTTTGGGTTTTAATGGGGAAGATTCAATGGCTTTGGTTTCAAAATCCTCCATAAAGAGATTAGCAATGATAGGGGATAGAGGAGATCCCATGGCTACACCACAGGTTTGTTCATAAATTTCATTTTTAAAGCTGAAGAAAGTTGATTTGAGACAGACTTCAATTAATTTGGCTGTGTCAGGGTTTGTGATTTTGTGGACCACTTTCATGGCTTCGTCTATGGGAATGTTGGTGTAGAGATATTTAACATCAAAACTGACTAATATGTCACTTGAATCAAGGTTTAAATGTTTAATCTCATTGATGAAGTGGGTGGAGTCTTTGACAAAGGAACTTGTGTTACCAACTAGAGGTTTGAGTTTCTTGGCCAGGTATTTTGCAAGATGGTAAGTGGGACCCCCTATGGTATTGACGATGGGTCTTATGGGGATATCTTCTTTGTGTATTTTTGGGGCTCCATAGATCCTAGGGGTGTAGGGGTTGTTTTCTATTAGGTTTTTAATGTTATGTTCTCTACTTGTTTTTATCAGATTTTGTATATTTCTGGAGATCTTTTTTATGGGATTCTTTTTTAATTTAATGTAACAACCACTATTGGTGAGGTGGTCTATCATCTTTTCATTGTAATCGTTTGTGTTCATGATGACTGTTGCACCACCTTTGTCAGCTTTTAGAACCACAATATCAGGGTTTTGGTTTAAGGTTTTGAGGGCTAGATGTTCTTGTTTATAAATGTTGCTTCTGGATTCCTACTTTAACCTCCTAGATCACCCTCTCCTATCATCTCCCCCTCCCGTCTTTTCACTAAACTGGTCACCTCCATTCATATCCTTACTTTTCAACCCCCACACCTCACATCCTAAATAATCACTAACCCTAATCTAAAAAATTTTAATTCGGATTTCAACTGAAAATATAAGGTTTTATTAGTTAAAAAATAAAAATTAAGTAAAATTATTTTTAAACTAGATAATTTCAAAATTTAGATTAATATTAATAATATTATTATTAAACATTATTTCTTAAACTAACAAAATTAAAATCAATCATTTCGAAAGACAAATCTATTCTAAAAAAACAAAAAAAGTAAAAAACAAAAAACAAAAAATTGTTCTAAATTAAAATTAACATTAATTAACTAAATTAGAAAAATTAGTTAAAATAAACTCAACCAAAAGTATATTAATATTAAAATTAACTTTACCATTAATTGTTAAGGAATTTTTATAAATTAAAATTCAACATATATTATATGATTATGAATATTAACATTATTTAAAATAATAATAATAATAATTCTGTAAATTTATTGCAAATTAAAAATTAATTTCTTAATCTAACGAAATAAAAAATCAATCTGAAAGACAAATTTATTCTAAAATAAAAATAAAAATTAGTTAAAATAATCTCAATCAAAATTATATTAAAATCAATATCAACTTTACCATTAATTTTTAAGGAATTTTTCAAAATTAAAATTCAACATAAATTATATGATTTGTGAATATTAACATTATTAATAATTTTAAAATCTTAAAAAGAAATCTAAACATCCTTATTAAAATTCTAAAATAAAATTAAAATTAATTAGAATTAATTGAAATTCTAAAACAAAATTAATTAAAAACAAAAGAAATAAATGGAAAAAGAAAAATTAATTAAAATCATTAAGATTATCATTAATTAAAGTTATTAAATTCATTGAAAAATTAATAGAAACTAACAAAAATTTAAATTAATTAAAATTATCATTATAAATAATGGCATGGTCAGCTCACAAAATTTCACTTTCCACATATCTCACTCCTCTATTTATCCAGCTCCCGCGAGATCTGTCCTTCACATTTATAGATCTATCCTCATGATGAGCCACGGTGGATGGCTCAAAACGTTGATTCTAAAAACTAACTAATTAATTAATTAATTAACCAATTAATTTTCCTGTCCCTATCTCTTGGTCAAGTCAATTATAGTTGTTGCCGAGTCCATTGTAACCATTTCCTTGGTCAATAATAGCTATTTTTTCTAGTCGTTGATTGATCTGCTCTCTCTATTTAACTTGTAGCCATGATCTGGTTCTTCATCTTGTCCTGACGATGAACCACAATTGTTGGTTCAAAACGCGTCGACAAATGAATTTTGATGTTATTTTCACCGAAAACTCGCCTCAATAAACTTGATATGGATCACAAAAGCAAAAATTCAATAAGTTTTATCATTTTTAAAGTATAATGTTAGTCTTAATTATTTAAGTTAAGTTTTTTATTTTTTAATTAGTGGAATTGGTAAATCTATTGCTTGTCACCGAGGAGATTTTGGATTGATTTAGTGAGACTACCACTATATTTTTGAGCTTAATAGCCTAACACAACTGTCCACCAGCCTTATTAGATGGCTAAGTCTTGGGATCAATTTAGTGGGACTTCCAGTACACTCTTGAGCCTAACGAAACTACCCACAAGTCTCTTTAGACGAGTAAACCAAGTTCTGAACCTGGCAGGGCCCCTATATTGGTTGGAAAACATATTTTTGTGTGGGACATTAACCATTCAGCCCAAATCCATGGGCTATGTCAACTGCCCACATTAATCTCTACTTTTTCTTTTTAGGTTAGACAGGCAGAACTATATATGGGTTTTGAACTAGTGATCTTAGCATTAAGGAATGCCTTAACAATACACCCAATAACCATCTATTTAAAGCTCGATGGACTAAAAATTACCTATATTACACCAATTATGTATAAAAAAAGTATTTATAAGTAAACTTAGTTTTTAAATATTTTTGTACGAAACTTATTTTGAGTTTAAATAAATAATTTAAAAATATTTATTTATTTATTTGAAAGGGTAAAATCTATTATAACTCAACTATTAATCGATAGTGAAGGCCAACTATTATTGATTGTCATTTAGGAATACAAGTCGGCTCATTACTATTATTTAAAGAAAACTATGCCATTTGAGATAACTTACTAGTGATCCATAATTTCAATGATGATCACAAGGATACCAACTTTCACTTGTAATTGGTTTAAAGGTGAAAGCTAGTATTATTGTGATCATCATTAAAGTTATCTTCATTGGAGTTATTTTTTTTTTAGTAGCATATAATGTTAAACCCATACATGAAATAAATATTGTTCTCAATTATGATTTAACATCTTACTAAAAATCCCCATGATGGGTGATATTCATGACAAATCAAGGGGTAATAATCAACGCAACAATCGATAGTGGTGGAGGTGTGTCCTTATTCCCACTTAGCACTGGCATTTGTTTCCTTCCCTTTGCAGGCTAGGGAATATAAGTTACAAATATTGGGAATATTTTGGTGGTATAATGTGACAACCTATTCATAAGCAAGTGGTCATTTTGCCACAAATGTGTTTGTATGAAATGGTTTCATGGCTAAGATAGGAGTATGAGTGTGGCGACTTGGAACTCTCTAGAGGAATCTAGTAAGAAGTCCTATAGGATTTTGGTTAACTAGAATCACATGCATTTTTTTGGGTTTTTCATTTGAGTCAAAAAGTTTATTTCTCATTTGAAAATTCATCATGTTCCTAGCTAGATTTATCTTAGGCTAGTGGAAATCCTTGTAGATGTTTTCTTCAAGCTTATTAATGAACAAAAGGTGGAGGTGTTTAATTTCTTCAAGATTTAGGAAATCGCCTCCATCTTGGAATCAAGGGGATTTGTCTATGTTGTGGTCAAAGGAATTCACTCTAGTTTTAGGTGATTTTAAGAACAAGTTCAATCATCCCCTCTCAACTATTCCTTCAAATCCTTTACTTCATGGATTCAAGTTCGATATCTAGCTCTTTCGTCCTAGATCTCATTTTCTATGGTTTCTCTCCTTATTGGCAATTTTGTCTCTATCCCTCTAAGTGTGCTTCCTTGCTTCCTAGATTTTTATAATCAAAGGTTTTACTATCATAGTTCTTGTCCTTTTTTCAAGTCTACTTTTAGCTCTTTGTATGTTGTTTCTATTATATAAGGCTCAATGTGGGTCTTTTTAAAATTATATTCTTTTTGGACTCTCTTGTGCCTTAGGTCAGATCATCTTGTGTTGTAGCGGTTACAACCACCCTCCAAAATTTTGCCTTAGCTTCATTTTGGAGCCTCCCTACCAACCATCCTCGGCAGCATGTCTTGCGTACTCAAGTACACAAACTTCAGTGATTTTCTAGCAGATTACCAGCTTGTGCATTAGAGCTTGTTGCATCCCTCTCATAGGTTGTTTCTCCAGATTTGGTCCAGCTGCAGGCTGAGCAACTCCCTCAAGCAATTGCGCAATTCTGGAGGAGAACTAGCCTTCACTCCAAAAATTGTGCAATTATGTTTGGCAGCCTACTAGGCTCTAGAATTGTGCAAATCTGCCTGTCAAGCTTCACTGAGAAAATTGTGTAATTCCTCCCAGCAGGACTGCTCAGCCCAGGAATTGCGCAATTTTGGGCAGCAGTCAGTTGCTCAGCCCAGAAATTATGCAAACCTTCTAGGCAGCCAACCCAACACCCTCCCAGAAATGTGCATTTTTCCCCTCAGCTGAGCAGGTTGTTGCTTGTGCCATTGAGTTGACCGGTTCCACCCGGGACTAAGAAAACTTGACTTACATGCATGGGCTAATTTTTCCCAGAATAGAAAAAAGCAACATGAAAAAAGCATCCCTAGATTTTAGGGATCTATTTTTAGCAGCTGGAGGTTACATGCAAAGATCGTTTTAGAATCTTTCCTCCAAGTGTCGCTTTTTCCTATATTTGTGGCATGCGCGTCATGAGCCTCAAACTTATTTATTCGATGCTTTAGAGCTCACTTATTCACATCGATCTTGGAGCTCTGACATCCCATAGCACATCCAGGAGTCTTCGACACATCCAACTCAACTATTCATGGGTAAGTCGTCTTAACTTGTCTTTTGCAACATTTCTGTCGCTTTTTGTGTTTTGGCTTGTGTGAGTGCTGTTTGCTTGATTTCTATGAACGCTTGTTGTCGTTTACATACATACTAGCTTGTACTAGCACCGGTTTAGTTTTTGTTAGCATCTCATTGTTGTCGCATGCATGAAACTATTTTGCACGAACGGTAGCCAATTCGGCGACTCACTTCATCCACATGCATGTTGTTCCATTTTCTGAATCTTTCATTCACTGTTTGCATGCATGATCTTTCACTCCTAGTTACACTTACTATCACCATGCATTCACATTTACATTTGCTTTTAGCTGCCCATCGGCGGGTCTAGGTAGCTTTGGCCTGGACTCTGCCTCACCAAGACAGCATTGCGCAATCCTGAGTGGGAAGGCTCTGTCTTCCTCTTAGGAAATGAGCATTTCTTCCCAGTAATTGTACTCCAGTCTTACATTGTGCAATTCTGAGGGACAGTGACTGTTGGCCCAAAATGCGCAATGCAGTCACTGGGCCTGCAACCACTACCAACTGAAATTGCGCATTGTGCAGTTCCAGCAGTCAGCATGCCAGCCTGGATTGCGCATTGCGTAATTCCAGCAGCCAACAGGCCTCCCCAGACATCCTAGATTGCCTTTTGCGTAGTTCTGGTAGCCAGCCTCCCAGGAAAAATTTTGCAATCCTTGCCAGTTAATCCCCAGGTATGTTGCATGTTGTTCCTCAAGTTTGCTTTGTTTTTCGCTGACAGATTTCTTGCCATGCATGTCGCTTTGTCTCTAGATCTAGTAGGTGTTCATCCGCCTCTTAGCAGTTCAAGATTAATGGCCTCCAAGAGAGCAAGATCAAAGGACACTAACGGAAGTGCAACTGGAGCAGTAGTTGAGCAAGTGTCTACAAGTCTGTCGATCTATGAAGATACCAAGTTGATTGTAGACAAGGACATCAAGCTGAAATTGCAAGAGGTCAATGATGCATCCAAGTCTATGTGAACATCCACAAGTCTGACTTGTACCAGATTGCATGCAGGTATCTCATTTTCCCATGTGCAGACATGATACATTGGATCGTTTCACACACTGATCCCGAGACAATGACGTTGAGCAGTGTTAGCAGCACAAAGATTGCTACCTTCAGGAACAGGATTATGATGAGATGTATCAGATGTCAAAGCCCGTGATCACCATGGAGACTCCCTTTAGCATACCCATCAATAATGCCAACTCCATAAATATCTTGAAGAACTGGGTGAAGGAGTCGGCTAAATTCAAGATGACACCCAACTAGGTCTACAAGACGAAGATATTGCGGAAGGCATATCAATACTTTGTCATCTTCGCATGTTGTCTGTATGGCCAAGAAAGCACGGAAACCTTCCCACAGAGTTGGGTGATCACGTTGGACCAACTAGCCAGAGAAGGAAAAGCATGCAATTGGTCCGACATGTTGCCTCATCAGCTGAAGGAATAGGTAACAAGGGCTCAACAACCACCCAAAGGTATGAAAACAAAAATCTACATGTCCACTTACATCTTGGATGCAATCTGTGCCCATCGGGAATTCCTGGGCTTGAAGTGGGCATGGACACCGGCGAAGACCTCTGTGAACACTTATTGTAAGATGTTGTCTGAATGTAGCTTCAAAGGAGTTATCACACATCTGTCTGATCTTTTGGTCACCCCGGTTTACAAGATGATATTCGAACAGGATCCATCCTACATGTCGAAGGTAGAAATGGAGGCACTGATCGACATAGCTGATTGGTATGCCTCACTGTCGAACACCTTCATACATATGTACATCGTGGAGAATCCTCCACATGTTTTATTGAAGTTTGCCTTAGACAAGCTTGTCATGGAGGAAGTATCATATCACATCTCGACGGGATTGACAGCTAGGCTGCATCGGAAGAAAAAGGAATCCTTGCTCACTCTTCTATTGTGGATCGGGTATACAAGATATAGAGTTTCAAGCATGCGGATGTCGAAGCAGAGCAAATGAAGAAATATCCATTCGAACTCTGAAGTTACAATCTGTATGACCTGCATTGTCTTGTGAAATATCACTGCGCGAGAGTACAGTTTAACTAGATCCATGGAGCATGTCATTGAGCAGAGGAACACCCATGGAGATATTATTACAACTCCTCCAGACCCAATGAACCAATTGGCCTCACTATAGAATGGTTAGTGAAGCAGCATCCCGGAGAGCACCAAAAGCAGCAGCAGCAGAGACAAACTTAACAGTGTGCAACAAGGGAAAGAGGAAGATTGCAACAACATGGAGGAAGAACAAAGCTGCAAGTTCCAAGCATATCCACTTGTGCATAAAGAAGCTTTGGCAATAGAGGCAAAGAGACAACAATGCGACAAGAGAAACATGCAAAGGCAAAGAGAGAAACAAAGAATGGAGGAAACAGAGAAGGAGTTGCATGAGTTGAAGGATCAACTCCAGAAGGAACAACAACTGTGTGGACAAGAGAAGGAAGCGCAATAGGAACAGGTATAATAGGGGGCGCAACTTGTATAGACAGATGAAACTGCACCCGTATAGGTAGTAGACTCATCAGAACAGTTGGTATCAAGCAGACAGGGTGAACCATCATAGGAGCAGGACTTCGCTCAAGAGATAGAGCAAGCACTTGAACAGATGGATACAGATATGGAGCAATAGGAGTTAGAGAAAGACATCGACCTCATGCCTCACCACCAAGAGGTCGACCCACTAGCTTCACCGCATTTAGAAGAGGAGCATGTCCCAGGCAACCAAGGAGACACTAAGATCCTTGGAGATCATATGGAAGGAGAGATGCACAGCATCTCATTCGACAAGTCTCAACATAGATTTGTGTAATCTCGCAGAGTATTGACTCCGAATGATCATACATCTCCTACGTAGTTTGAGGAATGAGTGATCGTGTCTAACATGCACAAACATCCAATAGCATTGGTCGATGCTATGAGAGAATATGTCTAAGCCACTAGCTCGAGTGTTCTCTTCCAGATAGTTGAGAACGAGCGAATGGCTAAGGAGCTACAGACGGCCAAGAAGGGAGGAGAATTGGTTACAACATTTTCCCAAGTAGAATGGAAGAAGGCAATACTAGATGATGTATTGTCCCTTGGCACAGTCATGTGGGCATTGTATTCCAAGTTTGGTACCGTGCATAAGGCAGTCGTCCATCTCAACGATTGGCAACAACGATGTGCTAGAAGAGCACGTATCCTATCAAACGTGCATGCTACTATTGATTACATGCAAACATGGACGATGAGATACAAAGGAGCCCGCTTCACTTGCCTAAGATGATGAAGCCCAGAGCAGTTGAGCTGAAGGCATGCATCTAAAGTCATATCTAGAACTATGAAGAGATCATGTAGCTCATCACTAGTCTATAGGCTTATCATGCACGGATATTCAAGAGTATGGATGTTGTTGTGCATGCACATGCGATCCCATCTATTGGGACTCTCACCCAGGCGAAGAAAAAGGCACTGGTTTGACTAGAGCTTGACTCATACCTTGACGAGTTGATGTGCATAGCCACCAGCCCAAACTTGTCCATCAGTGTAGACACCAAGCACAAGTATGCTTTTGGTCCGACCACACTCAAGACAATGATGCGCATGCTATCAGAAGAGTTGGATAGAGGAGCCCGAGTAGTGTACTCGAATGCTACGGAGACAAGAGTTTGGTTCGAGAAAGATGTCACCTTAGAGTACAAAAACACCATTGCGAACTACCAAGCTTGGAATTAGTTCGCTACCGTCGACCACTATGAGAATGTCGAAGAGCTGGTCTTCCAAAAATTGTCCGAGTCATAGTGATGTCTTGCATGGCTTGCTCAAGACATTTTTTCTGACATGGGTACATGTGCATTGTCATGTAACGTCTTGTCAAGTGTAAGATCAAGTGTCGATAGTTGGATGTAACAGTCATAGGGTAGATGAAGAGTCATGAGGGTAGATGAACTGTCAAAAAGGGGATGTCAAGGGCCACCCCACCCTTTGCTATAAATAGTCTCTCATAACTCATTGTATAGGATTTTGGTAAGACTAGCTTCCAATAGGAGTATCTTAGAGAAAGCTTGGACAGTATTGTAATGAGCCTTGGCTTCTCAACTACGCAAAGCTATTATATCTCTTTGGAGGAGCAGGTGGTTGTGGTTGTAGCATTCCACTTTCGGAACTAGAAGTTGGAAATGGATGTATTGTATGATTGGAACTTACACTTCTTAATATAACAGATCCAACATGTTTCATGCATATGTTGTATTGTATTTCAATTATCTTGAGTACTCTAAATGATATATGTATCTATTTTCTTACGCATGCATGTGTAGGTATTTCTGTATATGTATGTATGAATCTTTCTAAAATGTGTTGTTGGTTTAACCATCACTTTGGATTGCTCGCTAACTTTCCTTCCATGTTGTGATGCATCTTTTCTCGTGTGCTCCCTTCTTAACTCTGTGCTATCACAGATTTCCAAGGGGTGCACTCACCTCACCCTCCATGTGTTAGAACCTCTCATGCACCTTCCTTGACTTACTGAATATGTCACACGCTTGCTACCAACATGGACATCTTACTTGCCTCTGTGCAAAACTGCGGTCAAGGCATTACCGTGTGACCCACTGCTGAGACTCCTACACCAAATAGTCTAAGGTCTAATTGGGACTTCTTACTGAGGAGATTCACTGACATGTTGGCAGGTCCAACACTGTCAACATCTTGGTTGGGGACTTCGAATTCCCTCCTCCTTTACCAATTATATAACTCCTTTCTCCTTTCATAGCATCTCATGGAGGTTCCCCAAAGTATTTATTGTTTGCAATTATCTCTCCCCTTCTTACTCAGTGTATCTTCTTTGCCTTCTAGTAACTATGGTATACTCATTTCGCTATGGGGAATGTAAAGGGAGGATGGGTCGACGCATTCCCTCCTTCTCATTTCCATAATTCTCAGCAAAGAAATTTACTACTATGTATGTGCATTCAAACCCTCCTGATATTCATAGATAAATAAGCAATGCAAATGGAGAGGCCAAAGTTAAAAGGTTGAGGTAGAGAAGAAGGTTGGTGGATGGGTGTCAAATACCATGAACAAAAGAACTCAACAAATTAGAAATATACAAATAGTGGATGGTGACAACTAAAAACACTATGGGTGAAGTTCTAGTGGAGTGCTTTGAAACCCAGTAAAAAATTCTTTTATGAATCGATGAAATGAAAAAGAAGATGAGGAAATTGATGGACAGAATATCGATCATGGCCAAAAATCTTGCAAGCCAAGCATTCCTTATGTCGGATGAGGAAGGAAACATACAAGATACTATGCAGGTGGATTCTTCATCCAAATAGATGTCTCGTCTTTTCTATTTGGTTATATATGTAAGTAGAAACCTAGTTGCGATCCTAGGTGTCGATGGCTCTAAGTTTGTCAATAAACTATCTCATTATTATAGATTATATGATATTTTTGGTTTTGTTATTAAATTTAGTCTATTCAAATGAACAAAAGCTCTATCGCTATGTTATTGGTCTGATTTCTACAACATCAAACTAGAAAACATAAAATATTATGTACACTTTTATTAAATAAATATTACAATTCTACCTAATTGAAAAAAACACATCTTATTAAGAAGAGAAAAACATATTTTATATGTTTTATGAGTGTGATGACGTGAGATTGATTGAAAGTCATCCCTCCACACCAAGAATCTATGGCCTCACAAAAATTCATAAATATGGGGGCCTCTAAGGCCCATTGTCAATACTATTGCAGGACCCCCCCCCCCCCCCCCCCCCACCTACTTGCTAAGCACTTAACCAAAAGCTTAAGTCCCTTGTAGGTAACACTAGCTCCTTTGTCATGGACCCTACCCATTTATCAATCAAATTAAGGATATTAGGATAAAACAATATGAGTTATTGGTTATTTTAGATGGTGTTTCTCTTTACAACAAGATTCCCATTGATGTTTCCATGAACATGATAAAAAAACACTAATCCCGACACTGCCAAGATATTAATTGAAACCTATCTTAAATATACAAATTTTAGCTTTCAAAATGAAATTTATGAATAGATGTGTGAGGTGGCTATGGGCTGCCCTCTTTCTTTTGTAGTTGCCAATTTGTCTATGGAAGAGATTGAAACCAAAGCACTAGATTATACCCCGTGCAAGACAAAACTTTGGAAGAGATTCATTGATGACACATTTATCATTTGGCCCCATGGATATGAGAAATTGGAAATCTTCAAACAACACCTTAATAATTAGCCTGATTTTATCAAATACATCATGGAAATAAAAGTTGACAGGAGCTTTTACTTTCTCGATGTTCTTGTCACAAGGAACCATGATGGCTTCATATCCCATCAGGTTTATCGCAAACAAACACACAATGAGGAATACTCCCACGCAAATTCCCACCATCAACCCACCCAGAAACACATGGTTCTTAACACCTTAACAACCAAGGCGATAAGAATTTCATATAAATATCATTTGGATATTGAGAAGGCCCATCTCCTTGAAGTTTTTAAGAAAAATGGCTACACTAGGCACAAAGGAATTAGAGCCTCCAATAATGACAATAAAGGGCCTAAATGAAAACATGATATGAGAAATGTGGTCTCTAAGGTTTGTCTACCCTACATTCAAGGAATTATTGACAAAATATCACATATCCTCAAGATGAAAAACAAGACCACTACCTTTAAACCAATCCATACCATTTGTAGACACCTCAAATCCATCAAAGATTCCATTGATCCCACCAATTGTAAAGGAGTATATTTGATCCATTCCTCATGCAGTAAATCCTATATAGGATAAATTGGTCCCTCCATAAAAATTAGAATACAAGAACACTCTTCTAATGTAAAACGCAATCACTCCCGCTCCCCAACTTTGGTTGAACACTCTGAAAAAACAGAACAACAAATTTATATAAAAAAAATATGAGTATATTAGCCAAAGTTGAACAATATCAACATATAAAGTTCAAGGAGATCACTAAAATCAAGAAGCGCACAAATAACCTCAACAGAGATGATGGGTGGAAAATTAGTGAAAATTGGATTCCCGCTCCCACCTCAAGGGTTTTCCCCAACTACTCCTTCCCCCTCTCTTTTATCCTCTGTTTCTCTCCCTTCTCCTCATTTTTTGTGCTTATCCTTTTCTCGATCCATAAACCCCATCACCACCCCCCCCCCCCCCAACCCATCCTCCCTGCCTCCCGTTTTTTAATCATCACTTTAATTTTTAGGTATTATGCATTGTTTAGGTATTACTATTAATTTTAATAGCAATATAGATATCATCAATTCTGACAATTTTTGCATATCCTAGGTTTCTGGTATAGTTCATCTCTCTAGGTAATAAACATAATATATACATTAATGGTGTAGTCTAACTTATAGGCGAAAATACATTTTCACCAGAATCCGACAATACAATTTCAAGTAAGATTGTGACTCTTTTTTTTTTCTTTTTTCTTTTTTTTTTTAAATATGTTTTTAATGCATAAATGGATTTAGCACCCTCAACAACCCTTGGGGCACTAGAATTCTATAGATTAAACAACTTAAACTCAAGCTTATAAAAATATTTGTTAGATTTTGGTTAAAATAAACGAAAAAAAATGCCTTGAAAAAATCAATTCCGTCTATTGATTAGACTATGCATACATTAATAAGTATTATATATATATATATATATATATAATGTATTACTTATCATCATCATTATTATTATATAATCCTTATTTATATATTTTTAATTTAGGGTTATGTCGACTTTTTTACATGGTCCTCATCCTTTTTTTTGTTTGCTAGGTTGTCTAAGTATTGAGATGATGACACACTTAATCTTTGGCTTGAGAAATTACGACTCAGGGGCATCTAAGCCTTCAAAATCACTCGGGGATCACACCTGACCTAGGCCACACCAAAACTTAACATGGTTGGACTTCTTGCCAAAGAGTTTTGAACCAATGATTTTCATATCACATAGTGCCTTAATAATACACCCCATCACCATCTATTCTATGCTCTATGGGCCTTCCTTTTTTAATTAAAAATAAAAGAGAATTAACCATCATTTCTTGTTTATTACTATTTAATAAAGTCATATTTTTCCAAAATAATAAACTTTATGAGTAACTTATAAACCTCAATAACTCCAAACTTTAATCTGATGGATCTAGAAACAAATTCTCAATAAAACTTAAATGGCAAGGATCTCAAATTTGAAATATTTTATATATTTTAATATTATAAATTCACATAAATTAAAATTATTTATAAAACTAATTTTTTAATAATTATATATTAGAAAAAATAATACATTTGAACATTTATATTTAAGGAGCATAAGTAAATGTGATTACAACAATATGTTGAATAAATGGAGATTAATGATAACTACGAAAATCACATTTATATTACATGTGTGAAATCACAATAATCTTAATGATAAATAATCCTAAAATCACAACTAGGTTAGGAGCATAAGTAAATGTGATTACAGCAATATGTTGAATAAATGGATGTTAAGTAAATGTGATTACAGCAATATGTTGAATAAATGGATGTTAGTGATAACTAGGAAGATCACATTTATATTACATGTGTGAAATCATAATTATCTTAATGATAAATAATCTTAAAATCACAACTAAGTTACATGTGTGAAAACCAAATAATACATATTTTAATTATCAATTATTATAAATTCACATAAATAATAATTACCTTAATTATTAAATTTAAATATTATAATTATGAATATAGTTATAAAATATCATAATTATGAACATGATTATTCAAAATTAAAAATAAAATAAGATATAACATATATTTTTAGTTTTAAATATATTTAAATATAAAGGGCAGTCTACTAATAAAATGATTTTATTTTTTGGGCTAAAATATGGTGATTAAAATTTCCCTGAGATAACAAATTTTCACTATTGAAAATTGGCCTAGTCTAATTTATAAACGGAAGGGCATTTTTTCACGAAGTTTTTTTGGTTAATTTTAACCAAAATTTGGCAAGGATTTTTTAAATTAAGTTAAAGTTGTTTAATATGTAGAATTTGAATACCCCAAGGGGTTTTTTAATGCCCTAAATCCATTTATATATTCAAAAATAAATTTCAAAAAACAAAAATTCACATTCTTTCTTGAAATTATTTTACCGGATTCTTGTGAAAAAGTCTATTTGGTCTATAATTTAGACTATGCCTTTAAAATGTGTTTTTGACTACAACAAAAATCATTAAATGATTTTTTCTTTTTCTTTTTATACTTAATGATAATAACATTTTCATTTATTTATAAATATGATTAATGAAATAAACTATTGTAGTTATATAAATTAAATGACTAGAATGCATCCATAAATATTAAAACACTTAGCTTATGATATATCTCACATTGCTAAAAGTTAAAAGAAATCATAAAATCAACCAAATTATAACTTTATTTCAAATTGTTATCATTATTATTATTTTAGATCTCAGGGTTTTATGATTCATATTGATAATGAGATTGTCTTTCGGATTAATCACATCATTAAGATTTGATCGACGTTTTGAACCATCTAATGTAGTTCATCCTCAGGACAAAGGTGAAAAAATCAATCTATCCAAATATTTAAATAGCATACATGCATCTGAAAGACGATCTCATTATTATTATATGTTATTTATAAAAAAATAATTAATATATGAGCTTTTCTATTTTTTCTTTTTGGAGTGAATTTTATTAACTTAAAAAACATGACATTACATTAAGGGTTACAAAATGTCACACTAATCTCTCGTAGGGGAGACCAGACCATAACCAAAAATATACTCATCGAAGAGACAAGATAGACAGATGGATACTAACAAAGCTTATGTACAACATGCCTAAATCTAGATGGTGGTCTATCTAGCCCCAAACAAACATAACTACAAAAGTAGAAGCATAAACCAAACCCATAAATATAATCAAGGTGTTTTGAATTAGAGCCTCCTATTGAGATGGGATCTGCTTGATTTTCCAGAGGTCTTACTATGGGTGGTGGGATGCTAAGACGATGTTTGATCCTTACTAGCCTGCGATCAAACCTCTCCAAATTGCTATCATAATCCTTCAAGTGCCAATGTATGTGAACCAATAATTGAAGCAAGTCCATCTGAGATTCATGGAGATCTAGTAGAGTATGCCCCAACAAAATTTTCATCTGCCAATATAAGTCTACTAGTTGCATATATTGATTGATTCTTCCTTGAGTATATAATGTATCAGGAATCTAGTATGTCCATTCCAACATAACTTCAGAGTCTAAGAGGGAAGTTCTATGGGAAGAGGCTTCCCCCTTAGGCTTGGCCAATTTTTCCTATACATGAGTTGGGATCTACTCCCTATATTTGGATGCAAAACCTTCTAGTCATTGATTCTGACTCGTATTTCCTCTACGAGCATTCTCCTCATAATAAGCATGCTCTCTTGTTACTCTAGCTCTTTGTCGGAATTGTGGGGACACCACATGGAGCCTAGACAACAACAAACACGCAACACTAAATAGGATGGACTTCTTCCACCGAGAGCCACCTTACCCTACCAAAAGCTTCAATATGACATGTTTTATATTATGCCAGGGTGGCACCTTTTCTAGCTAGGAACTAACACACCAATGACATGATAATATTCAAAACCCTATTAGCTTCTTGACCCTAATCTCAAGGGAAAGCTTGTACCACCATCACTTAATCTGGGTTGGATCCAATCCAACATCAGGCAAAAGAAAATACCACCTCCTCCCAACCTGCATTAAGACTTGGTGGCCAATGAGCCAGCTAAAGCCTAATAATCCCAAAGACAGTACACACCACCAACAAACAGAGAACTACAAAGGTAGCAACTAACGTCTCCGAGAACCAATGAAATTATCATAGTATACTAGGAAGCACCAACATACAGTATAGATAGAGTCCACGAAAACTTTATGACTGATATACCAATAATAATTCCTTGACCCAACACTTTTTACCAAGCTAACACAGGGTCAGGATTTCCTTAGTCCCCTCTAACTTTTCCACTTTTCAATTGAAAGAAGATGAGTAGTAAGGATATAGATGCCACCCACCACCATAATCCAATTGAAATGGGAAAATATCCCAAAGTAACTTCAAGACAGGGAAAGCAGTAGCCAGAATTAGAAAGGGGAATCCAAACAAAAGGATAACAATTACCAAAAAATAAAATTGAGAAACACTACATAAGGAAGCGATATTAGACGGTGAAAAGAAAATTTAGTAGCACCTTTCCCACCTGATAGCTTGACAATTTACACTTCGACCATAGAGAGTCATAGTTCCCACATTCGCTCAACCAACCTGAATTAGAAGTTACTTGAATTACAACCCATGAATGAGAGCCTTGGAATTCCTCCCCTTGCTGAGATGGCCCACAATGTGGAGAGAATCTTCACCGTAGCAGTGGACTATTGACTTCTCACCTCCCTACTGTTGGTAATCTCATGTTGCACTGCAAACCATTGTAACTTGCTCTCGTACTTGAGCATTGATTCATGCACGCGAATTAATTGAGACATGTTTAACATTATTTCCACCCTCCTCGTCACATGTTTGGTGTAGTCGTTACCATAGAGCTAACTTTCATTCATCTTCTAGATTGAGGGAGAGTTATTACTCATCACACCTTCTTTACACTAGTTGGGGGTATAGTGCCACATCTGCTGACCTATTGGTCTAGTGGGGTGGTGTCAACCCACCCCCACCTAACCACCCTCCCCCCCTTCCTTGCTTCGAATGTCATCCCATTTTGGGTAATTAATATATGAGTTAGACATATATATATTTAAAAGAACATGTAACAATATTCTTTATCATGGAGATTCACTTTCATTTTACCATGGAGATTCTTAACCTATAAATAGACGTTATTACAATATTGTGAACCAATACCCTAACTTACTAATACTATTACTCAAAAAACAATAACTCATGTTCATATGATTTTTTTTTAAATAATCAATTTAATTAAAAGAGAAGAAAATGCATAACTACTTTTAAGATAAATATCAATGTTTGATATATAACTATTAGTAAAAATATTTTAAAATATTCCATATAAATTAAATCCATACTATTCACCTAATAATTATTAATGATTAAATTAAAATTTTAAGAAGCATAATAGGTTGCTTAGTGCCTTCCTCTTATGCAAAAAGTAATTGATAATAATAATAATTTTATTGATAATTTTAAATTTATATAAAATTATATATATTAAACATATATATAAATTGAATATACTTTAATATAACTTTAAATTGATATAATATTAAAAACTAATATCTTTGGTAGGTATAAAAATGTTATAAAATAAAATTAACATAAAATATTTATAAAATATTTTAATTTTGAAATGAGTTATGGTTTTTGAGTAAGCCATATTGATATGCCATGGTATTGGCCAAGATATTGTAACAAAACCTATTTATAAGTTAATAATATCCGTTGCAAAATAAGGGCAAATAGCCATGGTTAAGAATCTTGTTATATTGTAAGTATTAAGTTTTAATTTAAAAAATGCTATAAAATAAAAATAAAATAAAATATTTTGATTTTGAAGTGAGTTATGGTTTTTGAGCAAGTGGTATTGATATGCCATGGTACTGGCCCAAGATATTGTAACAAAACCTAATTATAAGTTAATAATATCCTCAGGATGGAGCAGCAGGCAGGTGAGTTAGGGTAGATGCTGCGTATCTGAAGCACGATGGCACAACTAGCTGTACCATCCACGTACACATCTACCTCGGTACAGGGCAGATAATATAATATACCTCCATCTCTGTACCAAAGGTTTTTTACTCAGTCTCTTTTACAGTGCCCCGCTTTTACCTGCTCCACGGTTTGAAGCATTGACCCGGGTTCCATAGCCATTTTGCCTACTCGCTGATCCATCTCTTAGCGGTTACCTCAGGCAGCTAGCGTTTCCTTGCACCTGACAGTAATGGACCTCGATTTGGTGGATTACTTAGAAGAAACATTGGTGAAGGGTTCTATCTGGACTACCCTGCATTCAGCTAAGCTAGGGTCGCTTCCGTTTAGTAATGAACTGCAAGAGACAATCTCCGGTCTCCCTTCTCTCTCAGGTCCATTTGACCACCAGGTGACCTTGCCAGATGACCCCCAAACTTGGCCATCCCTCTCCTCCCCTTCGTCGTCTCCGTCATCCCTAGGGTTTGCGTCGGGGTTCCTTAACCCTAACCCTCCATCCCCTACCCCTGGTCACATCTCCCTCCCCCCATAATCCACTATCCCCTCTGCTCCTCCCGCTCCATTTTCCACTACGGTTCCACTGATCACGTCATGCTTGTCCTCTCCCTCCTCTAGCGGTTACACCATCATTCCCCCCTTAACGGGTGCACTCCCTTTCGACCCTACCCCTCCCCCAGAGAATCCCCCTGCATCGGAGCACACCCCTGACCGTCGAGGAGACTCAGCTACCGAAGTGAGGGCTTGCAAGAAGACTAAGTGCTTCCGAACCAAAGTTGTCGATACCTTTCTTAGGCTCGAGGAGGACATCGAACTCGGTGACACTATGGACTTCGAAGACTGGGTGCTAGTCGGAAGAATCCAGGGACGCAACTATACAGCAGCCCGTCTAAAAACATGGAAATCAGAGGTCTAGGGGCATCATTTAGCCGACTTGCCTACAATATAGACGTTTGTGAAAGGTTGGTTTTCCCTTCGCTTCTCTAGGCTAGACCACACGAATTGGGTACTATCATCCTACTGGCACTTTGAGCACGGCCCAGTCCTCCTGAAGCATTTATCTCCATTATTTGACCTGGACACAGAGCAGCTCAGCGTTGGCCCGATCTGGGTCATATTACCAGGACTCATGTTACATTTCTGGTTAGAAAACATCTTCCAGTGCATTGGGAACTCAATTGGCAGATATATGGAATCTGATAAATCTTATTTATCTACTGGAAAGATGGGTTTTGCCAAAATTCTGGTTCATATGGACACCATGGGAGGGATACAGGAATTCATCACCATTTAGTGGAGATCATTCACCCGGAAGCAACCTCTGGACTATGAGGGCATACCCTACAGAAGCCGCAGGTGTCATAAGGTCAGTCATGTATATAAGGACTGTCCCCTGATCAACAAGAAGGGCCAACATCCAGAGGACAAAGACCAGGAAGCCAGTTCCCCTCGGGACCAACCTCAACCTGCTATGGAAGTGGAAGATCTGTCACAACATGTCCCAACTGAAGTAGACATGACACATGAGAAAGAATCAAGGAAGAAGCGTGGGAAAGCTCCTCTTCGGCCTCCCTCCCCACCTCCAACAAGAGCATGGGTGGCTATAGGAGATGCTCACTCCACGGGTATGTCCAACTCTCCTCTCTCATCTGATTATTCATCATTTGTTTCTCCTGTATTGCCTCCCCCTCCTCAGCTAGACTGGTTTAGGCTTACTTCGGGTGCTCCCCTTATTTCTCCCCTCTCTCACCCTCCCCGACTCATCTATCAGCCCCCCATGGTCCAACACTGCCCTATTGCGCCCCCCCCACCTGCCTACTCTTTCCCTCAGCCCTCCCTCTCTGATGCACCCCTTCCCCCATTGCCTTCCCATTCTCTCCTGAAATCCCATTATCCCCTTTGTTCCCGAATGAGATCTCAGGGCCTCAACATCATAGGTTTCGAGGTGGTCTCCCCTCCCCCCACTACCAAAGCACGAGGGCATCCCTATCATCTATCCAAAGCCAAGCATCAGGCAAGGGAGGAGATCGCATCTGGCAAGAAGAAAACCATCAATTGGGCCCTTAGACCAGAGAAAACCCCTCCCCCCCCCCCCCCTCCATGAAGCTGCTCTCCTTTAATTGTCTTGGGATGGCTAGCCCAGATAAAAAACTAGCCCTAAAGCGTCTATTTGCTACAGAGCTGGTAGACATTATATTCCTACAAGAAACCCTTGGTACTGCTTGCACCACCTCTCACTTACTTGAATCCTGGCTACCCGGTTGGACTTTTCATTCACTTGACGCCATTGGCAGATCTGGGGGATTGTCCTTGGGCATATGCAACCATACCATCAAGACTCTAAGGGTCTAGGGAGGTCGAGGATACTTGGCTGCGGATATCTACTCCCCCACTCTCGAATCGGAATTCGGGATCTTTAATGTATATGGTCCCTGTCAGGACAGAGTCGCTTATTGGAGATCCTTGTTTAATTCAACTCCTGCAACAAGATAACATCATCTTACGGGGGGACCTAAATTTCTCCTTGGGGTATGCGGAATCTTGGGGCAATCAAGCTCAGGTGGATGCTCTGATGTCTTTTTTGAAAACCTCTTAGAGACCCATTGTTTTATTGACATCCCCTCAACCAAAGTACAACCCACCTACAGGAACAATAGAACAGGGGAAGCTAGCCTGGCCAGACGGCTCAATAGATTCCTTACTAAAGAATACCTAGTCAATAGGGGGACCCGTATTAGACAATGGGTGAGTTCTGGAGGCCTATTAGATCATCGACCCATCTACCTAGAGCTGCAGGACGTTACAGACAAACCTAAGGCCCCGTTCAAATTCAACTCCACATGGCTACGGGATATGGACTACATCAAATTGGTGACTGGTTTTTGGAAGGCAAACCCCCCACGCTCAAATGGGAACCTCACATAGGACTTCATACATAACATGAAGGAGCTGAAAGTCCTATCCAAGTTGTGGGTAATGAAGAAAATGAAAGCGGATGACCTAATCCTCAGAACTGCAGAGGAAGACATTTTATCTTTTGAGGAGGACATAGGAGGCATTGTGATATCCCTGGAATAGAAGGCAAAACACTCTGCAACCCTGTTGAAGAGAACCCAAATCTTAAGAGACAGAGAAGAAAGATGGTGACTACGAAGCCGAGCCACCTGGCTGAAGGAGGGGGGCGACAATACCAAATTCTATCACAAACATGCCAATGGGAGGAAGGCCATTAATACTATATGGGAACTCAAAGATTCACAGGGACGATCTATTCAATCCTTTAGAGAACTGGCTACACTGGCATGCACACACTTTCAAAATATCTACAAGGCTCCACCAAATGCTACCCTTGCGGAAGTAATGCAAACTACACAGCTCTTTCCAAGCTATGTAGATCAGGAGATGGAACAGGAACTCTTGCGAGAGGTTTCATTAGAAGAGCTCGATGCTACACTGAAGTGGCTGAAGAAAGATAAGAGACCGGGGCCAGATGGTTGGATGGTGGAATTCTATATCGCTTTCTTTGAGGTTTTAGGGACGGGCCTACTGCAATTATAGAGGACAACAAAAGGGGTGGAAGGATACCGGGAGGCCTCAAGTCCACTTTTATATCTCTCATCCCCAAAGCTGACAAGCCCTCACCCTTTGATGACTTCAAGCCTATCTCTTTATGCAACTGTATATATAAAATCATAGCCAAGATCATAACCAATCACATTAAGCCAATCCTATCCCTCCATATATCTCGTGAACAATTTGCCTTTTTGCACAACAGGCAGATACATGAGGCGAGTGGCACCGCACAAGAACTCCTCCATTCGGTTCAGCTCAGGAAACTAAAAGGAATGATAATAAAGATAGACCTATCTAAAGCCTTTGATAGAGTCAAATGGATTTACCTCCGCATCCTTTTAACCCACCTTGGATTTCCATTTACTTTCATTAAGTGGATTATGAGTTGTATAACTGATGTCCCTTACAGTGTTCTCATAAATGTATCAGTATCCCCCATTTTTCATGCTGAGAGGGGACTCAGGCAGGGATGCCCCCTATCCCCTCTATTGTTCCTACTTATCATGGAGGGCCTCAGTAGAATTATAGGAGAATAACACAGACAGGGGAGGATTAGGGGCATCAAAATATCTGATTCAGCTACATTGACTCATTTTCTCTTTGTGGATGATGTTCTCATTTTTCTCAATGGTGGCCTTGGAGATCTCACTGCCCTCCATCTAGCCATGGGCACATTTCAAAAGGCCACGGGGATGGTGTTAATGAAACCAAATCACTTTAACTGCACCAGGATGCTCCCAGAATGAATTACTTTTTGCCTTAAGTAGATTCCCATTTATTACCCATCCTATAGAGGAAGGCCTGAGATATCTGGGCTACCGACTGAAGTTGTTTGGCTATAAAATTGCAGATTGGATCTGGCTCATCTCCAAGGTAGAAAAGCATTTGAACATTTGGTACCATAAGTATCTTTCTAGAGTAGGCAGGTTGGTACTGATCAAAGTTGTTCAAGAAGCAACGCCTGTTTATTGGATGACTTTAGTCTGGATTCCCAGGGGCATTCTGAATAGGTTACAAAATATATGTTGTTGCTTTCTATGGAAGGGGAAACAGATAGGAAGAATCTTTGCTTGGCCTAAATGGGAATCCCTGGAATTACCTAAACGTTGGGGAGGATGGGGAATCAAGAGATTGGATACCTTTTCCAAAGCACTTGCAGCTAAGCTGGGATGGTAGCTACTCAATAATTGCAGTCTTTGGACGAAGGTTGTCACTTCAAAATACATCTCCCCTTCAAACCCACTTGATTGGATTAGGCATGGTCACAGATCTAATGGGAACATATCAATCATATGGAAGGCAGTAACAAAGGCTATGGATCTGATAAGAAATGGATTGACATGGAGAATTCGATCTGGTTCCCAAGTGCGCGTAAGAGAAGACCCCTGGGTAGGCTGCAGCAATGCACACAGACTTCCAGATGAACTGAGACTTCACTTAGCTGAACAAGGAATAACTCATATATGTCATATTGCGGATAAAAATTGATCCTCACTGACAAAACAGGCCTGGAGATTTGGAGCAGCACTAAATATTCCCCCGCCCTGGCAACAAGATTGGAGAGACTACATCTCTGCATTAACGGAGGCCCGCATCAGGATATCCGAAGAAGAAGATGAAATTATCTGGGCCTTTGCAAAACATGGATATTATGCCCCCAAGATCGTATATCTAGTTCTATTGGATCCCCTCAAATAGCTTGCCCTTGAGCCATGGTGGAACCTTTTATGGAAATTAAAAGCAACCTAAAGATTGAAGCTACTTATGTGGTCTATAGTGAATAATAAGGTCCTGACAAGTTCAAATCTTATGAAAAGATATTTCTCAGGGCCATTCTAGTGCCACCTTTGCAAAAATAACAATGAAGATACAGAACACCTCTTTCTAGACTGTCCAGTTGCACAAGAGCTATGGAATTGTTTCCTCGCATCGCTGTCCATTTCTTACAGATGGCATGGCAACAACTTAAAGGAAGCATGGAACAACTGGTGGAATGATACCAAAGGAAAGGAAAGGAATATACCCCTGCTCATTTGTTGGGCGCTATGGATAGCCAGGAATCAAATCATCTTCTAGAAAAAGTCCCCCTTCTGGCCATCCATACTAAACAAAGTCTCAGCGGAGTACCATATGATACCTGAAGAGGCCACTCAAATCCAACACAGGAAAATCGAGGCATAAGTCATCAATCACTCCCTACCATGGGCCTATTTTGATGGTTCAACACAAGAATAGGGCTGTGGAGGAGGAGAAGTACTGCATTTATCGGATACACATTCTTTTAAAATACAAATGGGTTTGAGTAGGGGAACAAACAATTATGCCGAGCTCCTAACTGCTAAATATCTTATACAATATGCTTTACATAAACACTGCACAAACCTGCAACTATTTGGTGATTCAAAACTGGTTGTTAACTGGATCAACAAAAAACACATCTGCAATGCATATACATTGAAGCATATTCTGGATGAAATTCATAGACTTATCACGTCTTTTGACTCTTTTACTTGTCATCATACTCACAGGGAGCGGAACTCCGTTGCTGACCACTTATCCAAAGAAGCAGCAATCAACGATGACAACACTTAGATGATTTGCGAGGAAAAGAATGGTGTCGTTTATCAGCACTATCACCCTTTATAGATCTTGAATCTATCTGAAGCAGCAATGCAAGGGACATAACTCTTTTTTGATGTTATCATTTTGTTTATCATGTAAATATTTATCATAACTTATCACTCCCTCTCTGTGAAGAGGTCAGACAGTTTACTATTTTTTGTTATTCTCATAGACTTCCTGCATAGAGGAATGCTCAAAGTTTTTTCATTTTTTGAACAGGCAATGCCTCACTCAAGTAATGTGTATGCATATACAAAATGTAGTTTTCTACCATAATGAAAATTACGACTTTTTCCACGGGAAAAAAAATAAAATAAAATAAAAATATATCCATTGCAAAATAAGGGTAAATATCCATTGTTAAGAATCTTGTTATATTGCAAGTATTAAGTTTTAATTTAAAAAATGCTATAAAATAAAAATAAAATAAAATATTTATAAAATATTTTGATTTTGAAATGAGTTATGGTTTTTGAGCAAGTGGTATTGATATGCCATGGTACTGGCTCAAGATATTGTAACAAAACCTAATTATAAGTTAATAATATCCATTGCAAAATAAGGGTAACTATCCATGGTTAAGAATCTTGTTATATTGTGAGTATTAAGTTTTAATTTAAAAAATGCTATAAAATAAAATATTTATAAGATATTTTGATTTTGAAATTAGTTATGGTTTTTGTGTATGTAGTAATGATAAGCCATAATATTGTTTTTGACCAAAAAATAATAATATAAACTTGCCTCTCTCTCTCTCTCTCTATATATATATATATATATATATATATATATATATATATATATATCTATATATCTATATATATATATATATATATATATATATATATATATATATATATATATATAACATATTTTAATATAATTTTAAATTAATATTATATGAAAAACTAATAAAAATATATAAAAAATGTTTGGAGTGATAAGTAGTTATATAAATAAAAAGTGTTTTAAAACTCTAATTTTTCTCCCTGATGGGCATGAGTAACAAGACATGTACAATGGAGGTAGGTGGGCAAGTGGTACAAGGCATGACCTCAAGCGATCCCAATCGATTGATATAATGCGTTGAGAATGTTATAGAGGTGGTCACCCAAAGTGGTGTTGATCGAGCCGCATCATCGAGAAGGAAGACATGGTTTACTTAAACTACAAATTCAGAATCTATCGTTGTATTTGACATCTTTGTATGGGAGTTTAGTTAAACGGGGTTGTTGGATATGAGTGTGCACAAGCTCTTCACCTGTGCATGCCCACTTATTTGGGTATCACTATGATGAAAGGAGTTGGTAGGGGGAAAATGCAGTCTCTACAGGCCTAGTTCATGTAAAGGTGCGAGTGTTGTGGGATCTCAGAGAGCGTGATTAGGGGTGCTTGCAAGGAAATCCTGAAATGGTGGGTGCAACCACTAAGTTTCACCTATAGGAGATATTGCTCTGCACAATGCAAAATTGTTGCGTCGGTGTTAGCATTTTAGTAAGCTGACTAAGTCCTACCTACTCTATTTTCTTCTGGATTTTAGTTGTTTAGAAGTATTGAGTCACCTTGGCTAACCTGCCCTGTGGCAAGGATGTCACTCTAAAGCAACAGGGTGGTGTTTGGAAGCGTCAAGTGGAAGAACTGTAGGTTTTAACCCCGTACAGAAATTACCTGCATACGAATTCTAAAACACATAAAAATAAACCATGCGAGAGCATAACACATAAAACACATATATACAGAGGTTTTCCCCTGGATCCCAAAACGGGGACTACTAGCTTGATTTTTCATTATGTTCCTTTCAATGTTATAATACATATTTATACATGCCGAAGCATCCAATACCATGGACCGAAAACCATCACATCCAAAACCATGGACCGAAAACCATCGCGTCCAAAAACATGTGCAAAAATCATGCACAAAACCATAGGTGGGTCTGCTCAACCTAACATAGGTCCCAAAACCAAAAATTTTCAGGGCGCTGCCCCCGAACCCCATAGAGTGAGGTGCCCCCCTAAACCCCCTATGACCCCCCTGCTACGCAATTGATGCAATGAAGGGGGGCTCTGCCCCCCTCTAACCCCCCGGTTAACTACGTGGGCTAGTCATGGAAAGAATATAACACAACCCAACATTCTCCCACTTATTGTTTTCTTTCCATGGGGGCCACAAGAGAGCTTAGTCATTTATCCAGCCTTGCAATGCCCATTGTTTCTCTACACCAAGAGAACTTCTCAGAGCTCACAGATTTTTTCGATGAATCTGCAGTATTCTTCAAAGTGTCCACCTTTACCAGCAACACCTTTTTGTCTTCTATCATATCCCTCACAAAGTGATATTGAACATCAATGTGCTTTGTCTTTGAATGATATGCAGGGTTCTTTGCCAAGAAAATTTTAGTTTGGTTGTCATAGTATATCTTTATAGCTCCCTGTACTAATCCCATACTTGAACACAATCTCTACAACCAAACTTCTTCCTTGCTTGCATGAGTGGCTGCCATGTATTTTGCCTCTGTAGTTGATAGTGCCACTACAGATTGTCTCTTACTCATCCAACTAACTGCACCTCCAAATAGGTTAAACGCATATCCACTTGTAGATCTTCTCTAATCCAGATCTCCAGCCCAGTCTACATCAGAAAAGCCACAAATATCCAACATTATGTCCAATCCTGGTCTTCCTTGGTAGCACAAACCATTATCACTAGTGCCACGCAAATACCTGAAAACCCGCTTCACTGTTGTCCAATGCTCCTTTCCTGGTTTTGACATAAACCTGCTCAATACTCCCATTGCATGTGCAATGTCTCATCTAGTACAGACCATTGCATACATCAGGCTACCGACTGCACTTGCATATGGAACACGATACATGTCCTCTTCCTCTTCTTGTGTCTTGGGACACTGTTCAGCGGATAACTTTACACCTACAGGAATAGGAACCTTCACCAGTTTACTATCATGCATATTAAATCTCTGCAATATTGTCTCAACATACTTCCTCTGGTTTAACCAGAGCTTCCTCTTTGCCCGATCTCTTTTAATTTCCATGCCCAAAATATAGTTTGCAGCACCAAGATCTTTCATGTCGAATTTGGAGGACAATTGGGTCTTCAAATCCTGGATAATTTCTTTGTCATTTCCAACCAGCAACATATCATCCACATACAAGACCAAATAAATAACACAGTCACAAATTAATTTAAAATACACACAATGATCTGCTTTGCTTCTAGTGAAGCCAAGTCCCCGTATAAATGTATCAAATTTCTGATACCACATCATTGGTGACTGTTTTAACCCATACAAAGACTTCTTTAACTTGCATACCAGCTCTTTCTTACCCTTCACCACAAAGCCTTCAGGTTGCTTCATGTAGATTTCCTCTTCCAAATCCCCGTGAAGAAATTTTGTCTTCACATCCATCTATTCTACCTCAAAATCAAAAGGAGCAGTAACAGACAAAAGTAATCTAATAGAAGTTACCTTGGCAACAGGAGAAAAAATATCACCAAAATCAATTCTCGGCACCTAGGAATAACCTTTTGCTACTAATTGAGCTTTGTATTTCTCCACCTTTCCTTCTACACTTGTCCTCTTTTTGAACACCCATTTGCTTCCAATGGGTTTCCTTCCAGCTGGCAACTCCACTAGATCCAAAGCTTCATTTTTGTGCAAAGATGCCATTTCATCAACCATGGCCTCTTTCGAGAGTTTTCCATCCTCTGAATCTACTGCTTCCTTCACAGTTCTGGGATCATCATCAATAATAGATAAAGCAAAATTTGAACAGAAAGCAGATGGACTATACCTTTCTAGCTGCCTTCTTTCTCGAACTGATCTTCTCACACCCAGAGTTTGTGGCTCTTCATCTTTTGATTCCTCCTCTGTTGTAGAGTCTAATTCTTCCTCCTTTAGTTCAAACTCTATCTTCTCAGGTTCCTTTGGTTGGACTTCATGTTTAATAACATCTTTCACCTCTCTGAACACCACATCTCAGTTGTACACAACCTTCCTTGTTACTGGGTTCCAAATCTTATAACCCTTTAAACCATCCTTATACCCAATAAAGATGCACTTTTCAGATTTACTATCCAACTTGGTTCTTTTTTCCTTTGGAACATGTACATATGCATCACATCCAAATACCCTCTGACGTGAAAGAGAGGGTTTCTTACCAGTCCATACCTCTTGTGGAGTTTTATCCTCCAACGCTGATGAAGGTGATCTGTTGACCAGGTAACATGCTGTCTCCACCGCCTCTACCCAGAATTCCTGTCCTAACCCGACATCACTAAGCATGCTTCTTGCCCTTTCCATCAACATCTTGTTCATTCTTTCTGCAACTCCATTTTGCTGAGGTGTATATGGAGTAGTCTTCTGTCGTGCTATACCACACTTTTTATAGAATATTTCAAATTCCTTACTGCAAAACTCTCCACTGTTATCTGTCCTCCGCACCTTTATCTTCTTCTCTGTCTGGTTTTTCACCAGAGCCTTAAATTCTTTAAACCTGTCAGAGACTTCAAATTTCTTCTTAAGGAAATATATCCATGTATTCCCTCAGAAGTCATCTATAAATGATACATAGTACATAGACTTACCTAGTGATGGAACCTTCACAGGTCCAAACACATCATTGTGCACAAGCTCTAATATCTATTTCGCCCTCTTACCACCAGAGGGGAAACTCACCCGATTCTGCTTCCCATATACACAATTTTAACAGAAATCAAAATCCAGAGAGCTATTACTCATACCTTCTACCATAGCTTTACCATGAAGTATTTGAATGCCCTTCTCTCTAATATGTCCAAGCCTTTGATGCCACAACATAGTCTTCTCTCCGGAGACCACTAGATTTTCTGCTCCACTTTCACAAACCACAAAACTGTTGCACCCATCAAAAACCGTGCTACCTTGCAGCTTGTACAAAGTTCCAATCCGAACTCCCCACATCAATACTAGTTCTCCCTGAACTATCTTGCAAATATCCTTCTCGAACACTGTTTTTACACCTGCATCATCCAACTTGCTTACAGAAATCAGATTTCTGGCCAATGCAGGAATATGCAAAACACCCGGAAGTGTTCTAACCCTTACACCTTACAACTTCAACTTTACTTTTCCGTGACCAACGATTCTAGCCTTCCTATAAGCCCCTAAGAAGACATCACCACCATCATATTTCTCATACTCGCAAAACCACTCTCTATGGGGAGTGAAGTGAAAGGATGCACTTGAGTCAATCAACCATGCATCATGATCTACATGTGTACTTGAATAAGCCAAGTACACATCCCCACCTTCACCTGAGGTGGTTTTTGCCTCTGCAGAAGGAGCATCATCAGATCCCTTTCCTTTATCAGGAGCTTTGGATTTACAATCCCTTTTGTAGTGCCCTTCCTTTCCACATTTCCAGCACACCACCTTTACAGGTTTTCGTGGAGATTTAGATCTCCCTCTAGATTTAGATCTCCCACTCAATGACTTATTTTTTTTTTTTTTGTTCTGGGACCGTCCGCGTACAGACAAGGCATCACCATTCTGGCTCTCCTTATTTTTCCGTCTCATCTCCTCTGTCAGAAAGGATGAGACTATTTCATCAAATTGCAAGGCAGTTGCATTGCTACCTATTGCAATAACCAGACTCTCCCACGAATCTGGTAGAGAACACAACAAACTGATGCACTTATCTTCATTTGAAATTTTAATATCAACAGATGCTAACTGACTTACCATAGTATTAAATGTGTTCAGATGCTCCGTCACTGAGTCTCCATCTTTCATTCTCAGGTTACACAACTTTTTCTGCAAGAATAGTTTATTCACCAGAGACTTAGATTGGTACAAAGTCCCTAACTTGTCCCACAAAGCCTTCGTCGTAGCTTCCCCTGATACATTCAATAATACTGAATCTGAGACACACTATTGTATTGTGCTCTTTGCCTTCTGATCCAACTTCTTCCATTCTTCATTGGACACTCCCGTTGGTTTAGTACCCGGATCTACCGCGATCCACTGATCTTTATCCACCAACAGATCCTCCATCTTGAGTTTCCACAACTCAAAACTCTGACCATTAAATTTCTCGATCTCTATCTTTCCATTGCTCACCATCTTCTTTTACCACCATAATCGATCTCGCAGATCTCCCACTGAACAAGGTCTACCACAGGCCCGAGCGAAACCCCTCAGCAACAAAGGCGTCCCCTTGAAGCCAAAACAAATCTGATTCCAAATGTAGGTTTTAACCCCATACAGAAATTACATGCATACGAATTCTAAAACACATAAAAATAAACAATATGAGAGCATAACACATAAAACACATATACAGAGAGATTTTTCCCTGGATTCCAAAACCGGGACTACCAGCTTGATTTTTCATTATGTTCCTTTCAATGTTATAATACATATTTATACATGCCAAAGCATTCAATACCATGGACCGAAAACCATCGCGTCCAAAAACATGTGCAAAAATCATGCACAAAGCCATAGGTGGGTCTGCCCAACCTAAAATAGGTTCCAAAACCAAAATTTTCCAGGGTGCTGCCCCAGACCCCATAGAGTGGGGTTACCTGCACCCCTCAAACCCCCTGTGACCCCCCGCTACGCAATCGGCGCAATGAAGGGGGGCTTCGCCCCCCCTCTAACCCCCCGGTTAACTACGTGGGCTAGTTGTGGAAAGAATATAACACAACCCAACAAGAACTAGGTTTCACTTGTGTTTGGAATGCTCAATAGAGTGTTAAATCTTAGAGAATTGGGGTGTCTGGATTTATAATTGGTGGGAAAACTCAGTCTATCCACATTGTGCCCATTGGGAAGGTGTGCCCCCTCTCCTGGGAAGACCTAGTGGGTGGAGTGGCCATATTGTAAGAAATATTGAGAGCATGGCCATCATGTTGAGACAGAGAGGGTTGCCACATCATGGAGCTATCCCTGAGGGAATCTTGGGGACCATGCCAAAAGGGAGGAGGTGCAGAACAATGAGGGAGTGGACCTGGAAGGTGAGGTGGCCCAAGTTTGTGCTCAAACACTAGGGCGTGCGGTGAAATATCCCATGTTGGCCTCAATTGTTGAATGTTTGAGAGACATCCATGCTAGTCTGGACGTCATCCATGAGAAAATGTATAATGATTGAAACAAGGCCATAACATACATTAATGATGTGCAATTATCTAAGGGAGAAATTATGGAGTGCCTCACTTTCGTTCACCACAGTCAGCACAGAACAAGTGAAAGGCTGGATGAGATTGAGGCGAAGTTGGCTCATAATTACATTCATGTTCATGAAGGGAATGACCCTCTAGTGGTCCTTGGAAATGCTGAGGCGCCAAATCCCCTTATGCAAAACATTATCTTCGGGTTTTTTGGGTAATAGGGCTAGTATGCCTCTAGGGTTATTGTAAGAAACAACTTTATCTTTTTAGTTTTTGCACAGCTCTCCTGGCCAACAACTCTAGTCGAAGTGAGGTCGAGAGAGTAGAGGACCCATGGTGTGGATGTAAATTTTTGAAAAATTATTGCAAGTACTTTGATTGACAAAAAAAAAGAAAAACTTGCATACATACATATTATATATCCAATTTTATGATTACATGTTAAATACATATTATATAACCAATTTTGTAATTACATGTTATATCCATTTGTAAAAATGTTAAAAATGTCCAAATACTTTTGAAATATGGTATGAAGATAAATCTACAGCAGAACATTAAAACTAGTTATTTAGAAAAAAGAATATATGAAAATCGTGTTCAAACATATGGTTTCGAAACTAATTAACAAGGAAAAGAGTTTAATAGTTTTGTTAATTATTTGGTTATATTAAAGTTTAATTATTATATTTTAAGTGTTTTTTTTAAGAACTATAATTATCCATCAAAATATAATTTTTTATTAATTAAATCATATTTTTAAACATATAATAAGTTTAATTATATAAATTACTCAATCATATAATTTATGTAATTTTTACTTTTAAGTAAAATTTAATTATAATATATACTAAACAAAAAATCAAAGAATAATAAGAATACTTAAAAAAAAATGAATGCTTTCTTTATTGTTTCATCGGTGTCTCTACGAAGGCCCAACATGTGCTGAATTTGAAGTTTGGTAAAGTCTCATGGATCCCAGCGTTGCATTAATCATATTAGATATTGTTTCATGAGAAATTTCGCCAAACTAAACCATTGAGACTATTGTCTCAACGAGTGGATGGAAAAGATAGTCCATGGATATGATTTCATCTTGGTGTATCTATGACATTTAAAAACAATGTATTTATCACATTATGATTTATAAGATTCTTAAAATTTGTAGTTACATTGTAATAAAACAATTGATACAAATTATTATCATGACAGTGCCAGGGTCAATATTTTATATGTTTTTTTAAATTTATATTTTATATCTGTTTTTTATTTTTGACAATTCAGAAATAAATGTCATAAAAATAATCAAATCGTTAATTATAACCAATTAAAAAAATATAATTTTTGAATTTCGAAATTTTAAAAATAATTTTAATTTTAAAAAATATTTATTTTAATACAATAATTTCTGATCACCATATAAAACTTTATAAAAAAAATTAAAAATAAAAATTTCAAATTTTTTTAAAGAAAAATCAATGATAATATAAACCTACCTATCAGCACATATTTTCTAATAACAAACCTACCTATCAGCACATATTTTCTAATAACAATGAGATTTTCTATGAGAACCTTTTCCATTGACTAAAGACTCTCACAAAGTTTCAAATTCTCACATTGCGAGTGGGATTGGAATACCTCTTTCATTATTGTGCGGAAAGGGAACAACTAGCATCAGATTCTTCCACCATTCCCTCATGTTATTCTCTTTTCATCTTGATGAATTGTATATAACGTTATTGCGAAAATGTACCACATTTCTACTACTAGTGTATTTGGTTGAGTGTTTAATAAATTATAGGGGTTTTATAATTTACATTTTTGTAAGTGTTTGTTTTTATAGGGTAAAAGCTCGAACCTCAATGTAGTAGAGAATGTAACATAAATAGCTTTGGTGAAGGGACTTTAAAGCTAAGCCTATTATTTTCATCTTTATGTTAGCATGCATCTATGTCATCGTGTGTTGCTTTCAGTTGTCACTTTCATGGCTAGGGTTTCTCTACTACATATATGACTTTGTTTGACATTGATGGTTGCAGATCATTGTCTTTGTATCTTTTAAAGGTTAAGAGTTTATATGATTTCTATTGAATATTGATGCTTGGAGATCTTTGCTTACATTGTTCAGGGGTTGAGGGCTTGAACCTCAACGTAGTAGATAATGTAGAACAAATAACGTTGGTCATGACAACGTTTTTAAAGTTATGCTTATTGTTTTCATCTTTATGTTAGCATGCATCTACATTGTCATGTGTTGATTTCAGTGTTGTTGCTTTCATGGCTAGGGTTTCTTTACTTGTCAAATAACTTAGCTCAACATTAATGCTTGGAGATCCTTGTCTTTCTTTCTTATTTTTAGGTTATTGATTTTTCTAGAGCTTTAAACTTTGACGTTTATATTTTGACATGTTTAAGCAAAGGACTTCATGAGATTTAATCTTTCAACATTTACTTTCAAAGATGAATTCTTTAGCAACTAGCATATTTTCATACATGAAATGCTTCTATTTTAAGGAAATTATCTTCACATTTAATGTCATGAGCCTAGGTGAAAGCTACAATATGATGGAAATATATATGAGCTATAGCATATTTTCATACATGAAATGCTTCTATTTTAAGGAAATTATGTTCACATTTAATGTCATGAGCCTAGGTGAAAGCTACAATATGATGGAAATATATATGAGCTATGTGATAAATGATGTTAACAAAATGAGTAGTGTGACTATCACACTATAAATATAGTGATGAAAAATTGAGAAAAGGAATCAATCTGAAGCAAAATTTCACTGTAAAGAATGTCACTATAATAGTAACACTTGTAGTTATCATGAATATCACGTAAATAATAACCATAAGTTTAAAAAACATTACAAATCTTATAAAGTATTTATTTGAAAAACTTAATAGAGTTTTTCAATACTTCACCAATTGTTATAAATCATTATAAATTATTAAATTCTATATGGTTAATTGAATTTCAAATTCTATAACACTAATTGTTAATAGTGAATATTTTAAAAATAATATTTTGTTAGCCTTGAGGGTTAGCTTAATTGGTTGAGTTTTCGTTGTTAAAACATCTCACTAATGGGAAGTCACGGGATCAATTCTCTTTGACGCCATTAGAGTTAGGCTCTACTAATAAACCAACAAGATGTGATCCCTTGGATGCCCTTAGAGTTAGGCTCTACTAATAAACCAAAAAGATGTGATCCCTTCGGGTGAATATGCCTAAATATTTCTTTAAAAAAAATATTATAAAAGATTTTTGTAAGATTTAAAACTATGATTTGGCCCTCACGTTAAGGTATTGATATTGATTTCCCGGATGCGGGTGTCATCGGAGTGGACAAGGCAGTGCCACATGACGAGCACGGGCTGCCACATGAAAATGAATGGGCTTTTAATGCCCCATGCCGTCGAAGCACCGGAACAGAGGAGGCTTCAGGGCGTCCTTAATGGAGCCGCTGGAGGTGATGGCAAGCCTGCGATGTGCATTCAATGCAGGTCACTTCATCAGAGTTGGTAATGAGCATAAGAATGAGCGTTGGCTGGCGATGGAAGCACAATGCGTGGAGAAGAATTCATGGCATGCTAAGGGTCCATGTCTCGACTTGGTGGTGGAGAGCTGGGGTGAGGTTCGCTTCATACCTGCGCCTCTTGGCCTGTGTCTACACTCTTTTGAGCACCGTTCAGTCTCATTTCGGAGGCAGCAAGCTGCGGGAAGGATTAGCATACTCTATAGGCCCTCTTGTGAACAGTACGAGGAACGGGTGGTTATCATGGTGCGCGAAAGAATGCCCTGCAGGAGAGGTCCTGGGCGTGGAGAATCCTCCCGTCCCCCTGCAGCGGACATTCATCACCATTGTTGCTGTTGTTATTGTTACCGAAGAATGGGAGCTACCCCAATTCCAGCATGTCAAGTTATGGAAGTTGGCAGCTCTTCTGAGGGGGAGCCCATGCTCCCAGCATTCGGCTCGGTTATCTTCTCACTGGGTAGCTCCAGGGATAATGAAGGAATTAATGCACATATCTCTGTGCTTTTCACCAAAATTCCAGCGGAGAACGATGAGGGGTCGTCACTGGTTCTGGCGGAGGACAGCACAGCGCGTGGCAAGGGGAAGCTCCCAATGGGGGAGCCGTCAAATGCAGTGGATAGCTCAGAGAGTGGCAAGGGAAAGCTCCCAATGGGGGAGCCGTCTACTGCTGCGGGCACTTCCGGAGGAGAACATCCTCAGCCCCCCTCCCAATTTCGAGGCCCTGATCAGCCATCCCCTGTGCAGAATCCCATGGCTATGTGGGAAGGCGTTCCAGAAGGAGAGGGCTGGAGCAGAATTGTGGAAGAAGAGCCAGAGGACTAGCTCCCAACGTCGCTCTCGTGCTTTTGCTTCCTTCTTTCAGGTTGGGTCCTCTCAAGTCGGGTTCTGGGTTCTGGTTAATGTCAATTCCCTGTTTTATATTATGGTCTGTGTTCTTCATGTAGCTAAGTCCTGCTCGCGGACACCACAGTCGCAGTGGGTGCAGAGTCTTCTGTTTGGTACTTGGTTTATGTCGCTGTTCGTTTTTTTTGTTTGTTCATGGCTATGTCTTCAGGGTATACAGATGGTTTATGTCACAAGTCTGTTTTGAGGTGCCCCTGCGTGGGTTGTCTTGATGTTACTCGGGAAACTCTCAGTGTCATGTATTTTGATCTTTTTGCAAAAATCGCCCTGCGAGGCAATTACATGAGTCGGTCAATGCCACCCATGGAGCCACATATGGCCCTGGGCAGCCAGCTTCCTTGGATGTAAAGTTTTTTCTGTACATATCAATATAATAGTAGTTAGTATTACCGAGAAAAAAAAAAATATTGATATTGATGTGCCCAATAAGATTACAAAGAAAAATTATTTAAAAACACATATTTTTAAATGGATAGGAGGAACAATCAAGAATTTGTCCCAACATTGTTCAATATGACACCCACCAACTTTTTTTAATGAGCATGTGTAGGAACGCAGATGGGAACTCCAACATTGCTCAATAGTATACTTGACCTTTTTAATGGATATGTATAAACAATCCTATGCAAAAGCTATTTAATTATGAAAAATTATAATTTAATGAGGTAATATGTGTTTTTTTTAATACGAAAGATGATGATAGAACACTCTCTATTAAATATTTATCCAACATGATTTCATGTCATCAAACAATGGGAAGGGGGTGCTACACTTTAAGGATTTCCTCGATGTAATTAATAGTTATATAAAAAAACATGTCAAAATGATTCCATGGACTATTTTATTTTTTTACGCATATAAAGATGCCGAAGATTTATTTAATAAAATCGATGATTATATGTGAAAACAGGCCAAAGTAGCATTATAATATATATTATATTTTATTGTATAAAAATAAGATTGAAGTATTATAAACAATTTATGAGTTGAAACATCTATTTTACAATTTATTAATTATTAAAAAATAATTATAAAAATACATGTAAAAATGATTCCATGGAGTATTTTATTTTCTCTATATATGATGCCAATGATTCATTCAATTTTTTATTCAATAAAATTGATGACCTGCCAAAGTAATACTATAAAGTGTTTTATATTTCGTTGTATAAAAATAAGATTGAAGTATTATAAACCATTTATAAGTTAAAACATTTATTTTATTATGTATTAATTATTAAAAAAAAAATAGATCACTTTCTTTTTGCACTTTTTAGATCAGTAAAACTATAATGATTTAAAAACATTTCTTACTTTCTTTTTTTCCTTTTAGATTATAAAATTAAAATATTAAAAAAAACTTAATTAATTTTTTACTTTCTTAAATTACAATAAAAAATACTTATTATCATCATACTCATTAAAAAAAATATACTTAATATACAACAAAATGAGTTGACATGAATAATATAAATAATATAAGTAAAATATTGCATCAAAACTTTCCTAGTAAAGATCAGGTTTTGCTGTAGCAATGAGAGAAACAAAATAAGTTAAATTTAAATCCAAAAAGGGAGGAAAGGGATTCAACCATCCCAAAGTCTCCACTGTGGCAAATACATCCGTGGATTCTTACGTGCTCTGGGGATGGGATATTCATTCTTGCAGGATTTGGCTTGAAATAAAATGGCATTTCTATGGACAACGACGAGCCGACAGGAAAAGCGGAGGGTTTGGCCGTATCAAGCACGTCGAAGATAATTGCAGTTGCAGAAAAAGCTACGACTTCGATCTCAATGATTGCATTTACCCATACAGTCCCAGGAAAAAATCCTACACCCGACCAATTCTCAAGTCTCGTCTTGTGGGCGGCCTGTGATTTTTTTCGCAGGGTACGGGAACCATTTAAGAGATTCATCCTAAATATTTTTTGTAGAGAAGCCCATTTCAATGAAAGGTGCAAAAAATGGTGACGTTGTAGCCATGACGAACCCCTAAAGAATTTTACCATCATGGGAGACGAACGACCATGGTGAATTGGCGAGAGAAAGGGCTTTGAACTCATCTTAACTTCATGACCATGGAGGACAGTCGAGACCTTAAAAGGCAAGCGACGATTTTGGGGAAGAAAAAAATGTGTAGCAGTCTCACTCAAGTGATTACTATTTTGGCTTGGCTTAAATTTTATGGGAGGGTTTGAGGATATGGCAGGGTTTGAGGATGAGAACCAATTGTGGGGTTATATTATCAAAAGACATTTATTCTACATAGTTTTGTTGACAACATCACAAATAAAAAAATTGAGTTCATTTATAACCATTCCTATACCCAAATTGAATATGTCTGAATCACTTTTAAATATTGAGTTCTCTTAAATTACCATTAGAAAGTAATGCATCATTCACGAATAAAAGGTGTAATAAAAAAAGACCCACCAATCTTTAACCCCACAATTACGTTTGCTTTCTATCTTACCTACTAGAATGGTTCAATTTAAGGTCTCAACCACCCATTAAAATAGAAAAGGAGAGGGAGAAATTAACGAAAAGACCCACCAATCTTTAACCCCACAATTACGCTTGCTTTCTATTTTAGCTACTAGAATGGTTCAATTTAAGGTCTCAACCACCCATTAAAATAGAAAAGGAGAGGGAGAAGACCCTTGCCTTAAATTTTGGGAGGCTTTATAACAAATTGAAATTGAACTATTTATAAGAAAAACAAAGAAAATTGAAGAAACACATCCCATAACGCACTTGATTGCCTCAAAACTAAAGCTTACATGCAACATCATTAATCTCAAGTACAACCATGAACCTAATGATATGATTTTCTTAAATCAATCCTTAGGATCATTGTGGGGAGATTTTTTTAATCACATTATATGTAACCCTTCATGCATAGAATCAACGGTGTTAAATATTTTCCTTTCTACCCAAAAAAATCAATTTGTTCTTAGGATATACATCGAAAAGTAGCTTTTTGAGTCTCACTATCAAATCCTTTTATAAATATCATATTTGCAATTACACAATGAAATAGGCTTAAAATCCTCAAAGATCTAAGCTTCTCCTTTTGGGAATCATACGTAGAAAAGTGACATTAACTAAGAACTTTACCATATGACCTAGCTTCTTCCTCCACCCTCAAAAGATCATCCTTTAAAAGATATATATATATATATATATATAACTCCACCAATTGTTATAGCTCAAAAATCCACCCCCTTAGGTCTACTAGAAAGGAACATCATCTACCAAGTCAGGTAGCCCAAAGTGATTTTTTGAAACCTTTAAAAAGCATGAATTGGTGCTTTAACGCCTCCACTACAATTGTAGCCAAGCAATACTAGGCCTAACAACTCTCTATGTACACTGGCTTCAAGCAACAGAGAACCAACAACACCTTAATAACACTATGATGGAGAAAAAGAGCACAAAATTGCATGGATAAGGTTGGATCAGGTTAAAATTGATCACTTAGTGAAGATAAGGATCAAAGGACTAGACATGGTCAAAAAATGTCTACATTCGATGTGATCACCACTTGAGAAAATTTATAAAAGTAAGCTCTCCATAGATCACAAGGGAGGAAAAAAGGAAACATGTGTCGACGCACTGTTGGAGTATTTAGCCATAGTTCCTCTCTGCAATAAGCTAGCATTATAGGTTTAGTGGACAATGAGTGTTGGTGAGGAGGAGACTACAGTGAAAGACCTCAAGAGAGCGCAATTATGTACAACAAATTATTGGTATAATACAAGCTTAACTTATGTTCTTCCCCATTTTCTCATGTTCTTCATTTGTATTTGCATGTTGATTATGGATATGTTTATATATGTACGTACTAATAATTTTTGCAAGGTATAGAGTCTTGGTGATTTTATGTTGTGTGCAGGTATTCAGGAGTAGGGATATGAGTGTAGATCTCTAAAGGATTCCCCTCAAGATGGCTACAACAACTAGAGACTTTTCTCACGATAGAAAGGTACAATCCTTGCACTCTCTTTGTGATTTTTTTGTCTGAATGTGCATGCATGAGGATTTTCTTGAATTATATTATGCTTTGACTACAACTCCCTTTGTTTAGGCAGGTCTTGGACATGCCTGGTGGGTGTAAAGTAACTTGTTATTGCAAGTGAAATTCTCTCTTAAACAGAATTGGCAAATCCACCGGGGACATCCTAGTGGGCACATTTTTGTAGTCTTTAAATGTGCTTCTAGAAATGGTTTTTTTTTTTTTTTCCTTGGCATTATATAGTAGTTATAAGTCATATAATTAGCTTGGATTTGAAACCGTGGTGCTTAAAAGCTTAGGATCTAAGTTTTTCCCTTCGAGTGCCCCACTCTAGTTAGTACCAGAGCATTGAAGCCCCTTCTGTTGCTTAGTTAACTTTGCAACTGAGTGTTGTTAGCCTATTGTTGCTCAATTTTCTATGCACCAGAGTGTTGGAGCCTTCTTTTTAGGGTTTTATTTGGAATTTTTTTCAGTTTTTTGGCACATGTTTTTTCTCACCCAGTGTTTGTTATAAGATCCATCTTTTTTGTGGCTTTTTATTATGTAAATTAATTAGATTTGCTTACAATAAGTGAATGGTTATCTATTTTTTGGGTTTTGATCTCTCTTGGGTTTGATTCCTCACAGAGACATTGGTGGTCAGATACCTCTCTATCATCATTGATTGAGGTGGCTCTAGAAAACCTAAAAAATCAAAGTCTTCAAAATGTAGTGAAACCAAGACCAAGTTGTTGTGCTCATCGTTACGATTCCAATAATGCAAATAACATTCAAATTAGAGTTTGTATCACCAACGTATCACAATTTGAAGTTGATAGGACAAGCAGGGAAAGAGAAGACCACAACATGCCACATGGCATCCCAGTGAGCAAGTGAGACCCACGGCTTACATGTCAGCAAACTGTTGGCTTACAAAATGACGTTCAATCACTAACTCCTTTGGTCCTACAAAAGACAAGAAAATAAATATTAAAATGATCCTATGAGACAAAGTTCATATATATATATATAAACAAATATGGTTCTTGTTGTAAAGGTTCTGGATTGGTTATAGAATAAATCTTAAAACCAACGAATGGTTTGATTACACCCCACGAAACCATATATTAAATATGTTTTGAATTAAACCCAACATATATTGGGAACATATATTGGGGACATGAAAGAAATTATAACCATTTGTAAACCGAAAAAGGATATTAACTAGCAATTGCCCCTAAAGGTGCAAATATACACCGAAGGCATAAAATATTTGGGAAAATCATCTTGTAAAAATAGAGCCCACTGCTGAATGCATTCTCATAACTAAATAGAAGATTTGGGAAGATCATCTTGTGAAAAATAGAGCTCACTGCTGAATGCATTCTCATAACTAAATTCTAAGTTCATAACTAAATTTTAGAATTAAAAATCAGTTACATAATTTCAAAAAGTCTTTAAATAACACAGGTACTCATAAATTTTTATTTATAAATATTACAACTCAATAAATTTAATTATATTTAAAGTAATGATTTACAAAAAAAATAAAAGTTGTAATAAAACAAATCTAAATATTACAATCAAAATGTTGAGTTTTAAAATAATAATCAAGATTTTCACAATTTTAAATACCAAATATTTCCTAAACAACCATTTGCAATTCTTGCAAACTTTCATTTCTATAATAAGCTTAAAAAAAAAATCTTCATGTTAGTTTTATTTGGGAAACAAAACATAAATTCTTCATGATAGCTTAATCTGGGAAACAAATAAAGGTTGAACCTTATCTTTAATTTGGTTCTACAACTCAACAACTCAAACACACTGGAGTCAACTGTTTTCAACAACACAAGTTAACCTCAACATAAGCAGTAGAACATCAACTTCTCAATGTCCATTATCATTGTGATGAAAAATTTGTCACAAGACCTAAATGTAAGGAATCTAAGTTATTTCTCATAGATATCCCTCCATTATGATTATTCGAGGAAAATTCTAGAGAAAGACATCACCAAGCTAGATCTAACACAAACTACATCTATTAAAATACCCACTTAAGAGCCTACTTGTGTGTAATCTGAAAACTTCCCTCCATATTTTTTCATGAATTATAATTCCCTTGATATTATATTTCCTTGGATATGTCAAAATAGTGAAGATGATTATTTAAATTGAATGTAACAACACCAATAATTTCATCCAATATATTATTAAGTCAAAATATAATTTACAATAAAAATATTGTAAAATATTTTGGTAAAGTATAAAAATGTAAAATTCCAAATAAAAAAATCTTTCATCAAATAAATTAAGAAATTGTAATATTTAAACCTTATTACAATCTATTTCAATGAAATTATACATTGGCTTAAAAAAAATGCATAAATACACATTAAAACTTTTCAATTTCACTGCACTACATATCATCATCTCTAACTCCGTAAAACTCACAAATAAGAATCACTAAAACATTATTTTTGATCATTTACCCATTCAATACCATTCAATTTGTATTAAATATTCATATTAATTTGTAATTGGTTTTTGGAAAAACATTTGCTCCTATAGAAATCATGATCATGAAATCCCATGAAACTAGTGTTCAAATTGGCATCCTTACGGTAATCGACTTACATGGAAATATTAAACCTAAAAAAACAAATGAAACGCAAAAGAAGTTAGAGACTTCTGTCACATGTCCTAGTACCAACCCTTCCTCCTTGATGGTCACAACTTTAAAGAAAAAGCATGTGTTTGGACTTCATAGGAATTTCTATTGTGTAGCAGGAGCCTTGAGAACATCGTCCATATCAGTGTGCACTAAAAATAACAAACACAATCCTTTCACTTTCTACCGCCTTGTGAAAAAATACTGGTTCTTTGTTGTGGGCGTCTTGATTGACTCATATTCTCTGAAGTTCTTTGTATTCTTTTAGAATTGTTTATACTGCCTGTTGCTATAAAAGAAAGGCATGTGTGCAGATATTCGTACTTGCCAAATATTATTTCACAGTATTTGGCTCTGCTAGTAGAATGGGATCATCGGTTGGACGGGTTTTGATCCATGCCATAGCTCTCGCATGGCTATGGTTAAACATTTCTGCTATTACACAGGTTTCCCATGTGATGCATATCATTAACGCAACGAACTCAAGCGTTGAACAACGGTAATTTTCAACCTCAAAAGAACTGGATGAATGATTTGTATATTCCATCCTATTCAAGTTTGATTTCACATTTAATTTTTCTATTTTGGGATTTAAATAGATCTTCTAACTCTCTTTTCATTTGTGGAGCTAAGGAAAGAGCTCTCAAACACAACTCAGAAATGGAAATTCCTTCAAAACAAAAGGATTTGCATACAAATACAGAAATCTCGGCCTGTGTAATGGCATGTAAATCGGTCGAATTACTGCACATAGTAGACTTATCATTCTGTCCAAAACAAAGCCTAAATTTTCTATATTGATAATAAAAAAAATATCTGAACTCCAACATCTTAGCGTTTACAAAAAAATACTGAAATACCAGTAGTATGAGCCCTAACAACATTGTTTCTTAATTAATTTAACAGTAAAACATACACACGAACACTTTTAAGTTCTAAACAAAATACTGAGAACTTTAAATCTTGTTTTGAAACATAAATTAATCACAGGAGGTTCGTCAAAGCCGGGAAGGCTTCAATATCAGCCCCAAATGAAGAAAATTCCTATAGTACTATTAATGCTGGTTTTCCTCAAATCTGGTCAATCATCCGCAATTTCCAAAATTAAGAACTAACAAATGATTATGGAGATGCATCAGTGAAATACAGAGTTGTCGAAAAGAAAACAAGGTAGAAAACAGAGAAAGATGAATGCAACGAGCCAGGTGCACAAGTTTTGTATCGACTTAGTTCTCATCATCAAAGTTTGAAGGTCCCTGTCAGCTTCTGTTCGCCATTTGTTTAGCTCGATTTAATTTAAGGCAAGGTATCTTAGGTAGCCTTGGAATCGAAAATGTCTGGCACGCTGACGAATCGTGCAAAATGCAATCTGATTAATTTGATTTGGGTCAAAGTAAGTTGGAATCTTTTTCCATTTCATTTGATTCAAGACCAAGAGAGTTCCACCTGGCCTAAGCTTACCACACTAAAGAAATGTTGAAGATGACTTCTTGGCCCCCTGATTTGGTGCAGCCAAGGAAAATATGTACAGGTGCTGGCTGGCTCAGAAGGTCAAGGGGTCTACCATGATTGGACATCGGAAAACCTTGCCCCGCCTCCTGTTTTCCTACAGGGACAGAGGTCGTGCACCAGAAAATTCGCTCATGTTAATTGTGCAGACGAGGGGCTAGTTTTCGTGTTGTGCAGACGAGAGGCCAGTTTTCGTGTTGGGAAAGGCTGAACGTGGCAATAATTACATAATATTCTCCTCAGCGAGTGCAGTAGTCAAATCAACGGGCGAAAATAATGACACATGTTTTTCTAACGAACGATAGAAAATGAAAAGGGAGACGAAAGTCGGTGGTGAGCTCTTTCAAAAGAGAACACCTTCGGTGTAAATATGTTTTGAATTAAACCCAACATATATTGGGAACATATATCGGGGACATACCATTTGTAAACCGAGAAAGGATATTATATGGCTTATGACCATATATTTAATTGTTGTGGTAATGTATTTGACCGTATGTCTAACGGTTAGACTAAGTTTTAAAACCGGTGGCTACATGTATGGCAACTCCTATTTCCAACCCCATAGCCTCATTAATGCGGGGCTACATGCACAGGAGATAGGAGTTTATAACACGCGAGGTGGGTACTACGCCGTTTTTTTTTTATTATCTAAACGTGAGGTGGCTATCTCCTGCACATGTAGCCCCGCATTAATGAGGCTATGGGGTTGGAAATAGCATTTTCCCTACATGTATTTGATGCCGCAAATTTATGGGCCGTTGTATTAACAACCGATATCAATTTTGTAAAACAAACAAACGTCGTCGGAAGCCGCGTGGATTTAACTCTAAGTCATGCCCTTAACAACTGGGAAAATTATCAATGTGTCGGCGACACTAGCGTTTGGAATCACTGTCGGTGCCAAAATATTTATATGTGCCCTCATTCATCTAACTAGCCGACGGAGCCATGAGCAACCAAACGAGACCGGCGGAGCAGGGGGAGCACAGCCCTTCACATGGCGGAACCATGTTTGCATGAATTTCGAGACAAAATATTCAAGGAATCGTTTATGCAAAATTTTTGAGGAATTTTCTAGATTCTATGTGGGACCAGAACTGTAAGTGTAAGAATGTAGTTAAAGTTATACTCATTTTAATTAAAATTTTGTAAGTTCACAATGGTGCAGTTAGATTTTGCATTTAGTAGAAAAATTTAGGGATCATAGCAAAAACTTGCTTTCATCATTAAATGTTGGGCACAAAGTTTGAGACAGAAATGCACTTGTCAAAAGTAGGTCAGGTTTACAGTCAAAATTCGAAGGGAGATGAGACATATATACTGATGTTGAGCTTGCTGCAATTTGGGTAGCCGAATTTCAAGTCACTCTTAGGATTGGGGGTATATTAATGTATTTTTCCATGTACATGTCTTTCTTTGTTACAAGATGAATGAAGTAACCTCCCCACTATTGAAGCAAGACCCAAAGATGTAATCCACACAAGATGAACTCCATTATCAAACCTTGGTGTGCATAATTCTCCAACAACAACTAGGAGGACACTCCAACCCCCTAATTTATCAACTCCAACTGAAAGGATGCTCCCTTACCTTGGTTTACTAACTCCAACTAGATGGAGGCTCCAAACCCCTAGTTTATTAGCTCCAACTGAAAGGATTCTCTAACACCTTGGTTTACCCACTCCAACTAGAAGGAGGCTCCAACCTAAAGGAGACTCCAATCTCAGCCTTGTAACACCATGCCACCTTGAAAATGAAAAATAAATGAATATGATAGATCACATTGGTTTCCTTATTCAATCACTACGCCTGATCACTATACTTCATAGTCATTGCTCTTATCACTGTCCAATCACTACTATCAACAACACATACTTCTACTGCAATAAAACTACAACCTACAACCACTGCCACTACAATCCTTGAAACCACCGTAGTGGTAAATTCTATCACAATTTACAACTATTATCACTCCTTTGCTCAAAAGCCCTTAAAACTATGCCATATAAATTCTTGTCATCAAATATAGTGCAAAGGAATTTTCAAGCCTTCAAATGAAAATCATGGAGTTTCTTCCAATTTCGAAATTAACTTAAAAAATGAGCTCAAATGCTAAAAAAAACATTTAAACCGATATATAAAATTAATGGTTATACCATGGAAAAAATATAGCACTAATGCAACAAAATGCACACCGCTAACTTGTTAACAATGTGAAAATAGTAATATGAAAATAAAAATCAATCAACGTATCAACTCGTGTTTACGCTGAGATTTATGCGTGCATTTTATTATAAATGAGTTAACTTGGAATATCATCCCATGTTTTACATTAACCATCTATCCTACGTGTCAGTCTCCCTCGGTAAACCATACAACCAATGCTCTGACTGGTTGAGCTACGAAACTCTGCTTTTGTCAAATGTTTAACTCAAACTTCACCAAATATTAATGTGAGTAGATGTATGTTTCATTCATTTAGCGAACCCAACACTTTCAATGAATAGGTTTAACAATAGAGTTCTACTGCATAATACAGTTTCATGACCGACTAAGCCACACAATGGTTGCTTACCATATCATGTCATTATATTGGTTTTGATATGTCACTCATTGTTGAACTATAAATCCACAAACCCTGTGATCATTTCCTTCACAAATGAATTGTACACAACCTTTGCTGCATGTAATTACAAGACATATGGATAAGGGATAATCCCTGTTACATTTTTCAAAACAAATAGCAATATCTACAATATGTTTCCAACCCAAAACGTTTTGACCTCTGCTACAAATAGCTAGGGTGAGTAACGATCTCCACAATATATTGCCAAACCAAGCTTTCAACCTCTTCCAAAATTGGACTCCATCATCAAACCAAACTTCCGCTAAAAGTTGAACTCGGAATTCCACTGAATATAACCAGACATTTGGCCTCAATTATAACCAAACTTTAAACTCGGCTTCTGTTGAATATGACTAGACTAGTGGAGCTTTTCCATCAGAACCAATCTTTTTGGCCTCCGATTTTTGTAGTCGGATTGTAAATAAGCATTGAACTTTTCCACTGCTATGTAATTAATCCATAGACTTTTAGCCTACGCAAACATTTAACTATGACTCCACCATATAATCAAGTTTTAATCTCACCAATTATGGTTACACAATATCCATAACGATTTCCGCATGGCCAAAACAAAAGGTTCGTAGCTACTCAGATTCATACAATAGTCAAAGCAAAAAGTCCGCACCGAAAACAGGTTAATACCATAGCAAAAACTTCACAACAACTAACAAAAAAATTTATATAAGTTTTTCTTTTCCACGAATGTTCAACAACGATCACGATGCATTGGAACCAAATCATATCCTTAGAATTCAGACCACAAGATGTACCTTTGTGCCAGAAATGAAATTATTCCATATACGATCAGAGCCCATTACTCTATACCAGAACAAATGGATATTTGAATACTCTAAAATATTCTACGGATTAAATCATAACTTGTACCTGAACAATGCAATTAAAAAACGCCCAAAAAACACCCAGATATATCACGTTCAATATGTACCATAACAAAAATAACGATGGCTTTGTTTCTCCTTCGATTCTTAACCACATCCTCTCCTAACTCTGGTATGTGGTTTTATATATCTAAAATAATTACTTGATACATCCAAACACAAGATGTGCACCACTTTTATAACACATTAAAGGGTACTAGGGAGAGGGACGACATCATCTTTAAATCAATTTTTTTATAGAAGTGGTTGGGACTCATAATTTCGATTAGAAAATAGTATTCACAATAATTTAAAACCCTTTAAAAAAATAATTCCTTCCTTTCCTTTGTTAGTAGAGAGAGATGACACTTTTGCAAGGGCTATTTAATCTTATGCCACTTGTAGATTTCCTTGATAACTCCACTTGGGGTACTTTGACCATTTACTTCTTTGGGGCATATACCTTAGGAGGGAATATTTCTTCAATCAAGAGGACCCACGAGGCCTATAACTTACTGTTGGAAATGACATTATAGACACCATAATCTTATGATAGTCTTGCTTGCCAATTGATTTAGGATCTTTACTTCATTGATGTTTATAGAATTGCATGAAAAAGAGCATAAAACCCATATGTGCAAAAAATTAAAGAGGAAACATAAATGAGACCATAAAAACAATGCACACAAAAATTTGCTAATGGAGTTTTTCTAGTGTGGACTACATCTTCATGTCATTCTTTAATAGTGGTGTCGAAATTCCTTGTAGATTCAAACTGCTAATTGTAATGTGCCAAAACAATTGACTTGAATCTACTCTACTCATCAGTGGAAATAATAAATGATCAATGAAATCATGAAGCATATAAGAGAAATAATTCAATCACACATAACACAATGATTTCCTGGCGAAAGCCACAACTAAACACCCCTGCTATCTGTATATTGCATTAGTAAAAAAATATGAGAAGATTACAATGTTTTGCTCAAGACTAAGAAGCCTTTGCACAATCTCTATCTATCTCATTTCTTCCTAGACAATCTGAGGCCAATATTTAACCAAGTTTCTACTTTCCCAAGTCCATGTTTCCTTGTGTTGTTCAATCAGGGATTAGGCCCTTATTTAATAGGAATTTTCCTCCATTGGATTGTGCAATTCCTTTAGGATTTTCCTTTGACTGCATGCACCATTTGTACAATTCAGATGATCATACAATTGATAGTACACTATCCCTGAACTCCAATCTCAATTGGGTCTTTCTCTGATATGACATGCATGAGTTAATTATGAATGAATCTTCATTTTACTGATTGATAACTGCAAGCAGCACCACACTACACTTCAAGCAACACCACACTGCACTTCTGGAAGCACCATACTACACTATAGGCAACACTACACTGCTAGACCTCCCACTAGTTTCTCCAATAGTTGGAACTAGTTTAACTTAATTTAACTCAGTTAGACTAAATTAATGAATTACAACACAAAATAAACTCAACTAGGGCTCCTATAATGTAGAGGACACTCTACATGACTCTAGTTAGGCTCCCAACTTGAGTTAGCTAAGCCAACTAAGTCAAATTAACTTATTTAACTAATACAAGTTGTCATGAGATGTGGAATTACAATTTTATTCCCAATTTAATTCAAGGACAAAATTAAATTAGGATTTTTCTTAATTATTATTTTCAACATTTCTTGTTGTGATTTTCAACACTCCCTCTCAACAAGAAATGGACTCAGATCTATCCCAATCCAATACTTTAAAATGTTCTGCATACAACTCTTGTCATTGTTGTTGTTGCTACTGCAACATCTGCAACCAAAAAAGGCATCTAAACAAAATAAATTGAATCAATCTACCACTGTCTACTGGGAAAAGATTTCTACTTCTAACTCTACTACCGAGCCTCTTGCTCTGCTGTCAAATCTGCTCTGCACTCCTTAGTATCTGATTGGCGTTGATCCTCCTACTACTGAATATTGTGGGCCCCTCGTAGCAAGGTAATTATTCATGTGACGAAAAACACCTCAATGGACCTTACCCAAATTTCTGCAATTCTAAGACTAAGGATCTAAATCGCCCCACCTCACTCCTGGAGGTATGGTTACATGCATAGAGAAATATGATCTACTTATATTGTTGATGTTACTGCTCTTCTGCTACTTCCACACTGTTGCTGCAACTACTAGAATAATGAGTCTAATCTCCTCAGATCCTAAAGTACTAGCTTCCATAGGGATGCTCCCTCTGAGTCTCGATTACAGTGAGGGAAATCTCTCTACTCTTCATTCTTCCAATATCAATGATCAAAACTCCTTTTTGTGTCACTAAACTTTGGCTCATTGATCTGCCCACTAGCAGCCTTCTAGCTCCATTAAGAAGTTTGCACATAGGGTCTTCTGGATATTCCTTGAACTAGATCTCCTTCAACATGAAAGGACAAATTCAGATTCTTCTCTTCTATTATGATTTCAGCTTTGATACCATGTAGAAATTTCTACAAATCTAACTCTGATACCATGTAGAAATTTCTACAAATCTAGCTTTGATACCATGTAGAAATTCCTTATAGATTCAAACTGCTAATTTTAATATGCTAAAAAAAGGACTTGAATCTACTCTACTCATCGACAGAAATAATAAACAATCAATGAAATCGTGAAGAATAGAAGAGAAAAAATTCAATCACACTTAACACAATGATTTCATGGGGAAAGCCACAACTAAAAACCTCTGTTATCTATATATTGCATTAGTCATAAAATATGAGAAGATTACAATGCTTTGCTCAAGCCCGATCAACCTCTGCACTATCTCTATCTGTCACACTTCGTCTTAGACAATCCCAGGCCAATACTTAACCAATTTTCTTCTTTCCCAAGTCTCTATTTATTTGCATTGTTCAATGAAGAATTATACCCTTATTTAATAGGAATTTTCCTCCATTGGATTTTTCAGTTCCTTTACGCTCTTCCTCTGACTGCATGCACCAGCTATACAATTCAGATGATCATACAATTGACAATAAACTATCCCTGAACTCCAATCTCAACTGGGTCTTTCTTTGATATGACATGCATGAGTTAATTATGAATGAATCTTCAGTTTACTGGTTGATCACTGCAAGCAACACCACACTGCACTTCAAGCAAAACCACACTGCACTTCAGGCTACACCACAATGGACTTCATGCAACACCATACTGCACTTCAGGCAGCACCACACTCCTAGACCTCCCACTATTTTCTCCAACAGTTGGAACTAGTTTAACTGAATTTAAATTAGTTACACTGATTTGATTAATTACAACTCAAAATAAACTCAATCAGAATTCCTATAATGTAGGAGACACTCTACATGACTCTAGTTTGACTCTCAACTCGAATTAACTAAGCCAACTAAGTCAAATTAATTTAGTTAACTAATATAATCTGTCATGAGATGTGGAATTACAATTTTATTCCCAATTTAATTTAAGGACAAAATTAAATTAGGATTTTTCTTGATGTTATTTTCAACATTTCTTGTTTCTATTTTCAACAAGTGGGGAGGCCTCCTCATTCATCTCAGCAAAAATAAGGAGGAGTACATGGGAAAATACATCATTATACCTCCAATCCAAGGAGTGACCTGAAATTGGCTTGCTTAGATCCAAAAACAGGTTGCACCAATAAAATCCCCTTGAAATTATGAGAAATTTGAGTATAAACTTGACTATATTCTATCACCTACAACTATGGCCTCTCATAGAATCTAAAATACTCCATGCAGATTACATGGTTCTTATAATATTTTATGGAATATTCCCTTATTGGAACCTTGAATCCTGGTTCCGAACACACATTGTTTTTCCCCTAAGCTCCTAGGTCTAAGTGTACTTTCGCTCCTCTATACAAATGCCATTGGTCCCCTGATGCAGGAGCATCCAGCTAGGGCATCATGACCAGGTGTTGGTCTCCACCAAGATGGAAGTTGTGTTAACAATTTTTTTTATTTTTATGATAGTTTGTCAAAGTAGGGTGGAAGATTTTGTTTACTTTTAATTTCAGTACTAGTTAGGGACAGTTTGGTCGGTTAGGGTCATTAGTTTGCCTGTCTTTAATCAATAGAAATTTAATAACTGTTCTGTCATTTTGGAGAAAAAAACAAAATGTGTTTGATGTAAAATCTTGTCAAAAAGCAGAACCAAATGCAAGCATCGTTATGTAACTAAATAGAAATACAACTTACAACAGTAACTACATAGTTCAGGTAACTGTGAACAGAGACTATAAATGTACATGAAAAAATCCATTGAAAGGGTTAAGCATTTTTAGCATTCAAGCAACAATAAGAAAAGAACAGACAATTCGAATCCATCTGTGTATCCATAGTATTTTCGTTTTGCTTCCTAATTCACTGAACATCAAAGTAATCAATACAATGCTTACATACAGGTTTATTTAATTTTTCTTTTCTAAGAAATAGAGTCCAAAGAGTGAGACAGAGTTACATTTCCAGAATGAGGGTTTGAATCCCATAGAAGAAATCGACATGGAATAAACAGGAACGAACGCAGACAAATCAATTGAATGAGTTAATCACATACAGGCCATACATTATCTTCTTAACTTTAAAATAGACCACCAGAACAAATTACCAGAGCAACTACAGAACTTTATGTTCGTGGAAAAAAAAATTACAAACACAGTTGAAAATTAACAATCATAATTCGAAGGCGTCGAAGTCAGAATTGATGGAACGACAACCAATCATCATCATTAAAACAAGGTAAATCGAAACCAATGTTTTCCTGAAAGTTTTTTCTTTAAATTATAAGATGAAATGTATGAGCATACATAGCAGAGTTCTAGAATAAACCAGAAACAGTCACATAGCCGACGGTCGACAAACCCTAGGTGAGGGTTTTGGGAAACGGCTCCCACACATTAAAAGTTACAGCCAACAATCATATAACCAAGGAAGCCTATGCTAACAAAACGACCAGGACGCTAGCTACAACTGAGAGACAACACTGACTAAGCATTGAGGAGCGGGAAACGCGACCCGAGGTATAGTACACAATATTGATTGCATACATAAATTCCACCTATCATTTTCCAGAAAAATCCGAGAACATTGGTAATCATAAACTAATCCACAGCTAAATCACACTTAAATCATTTAATTGTTGATTAGTCTGAACAATGTTGGGTTGGTCCCATCATAGTGGTATCAGAGCAGGTTGAAATTGACTAAAGAAATGGAGGTAGGAAGGAGAGGTCATGGAAGAGGTGTTCAGAGGATAGCAGAGGAAGGACTGAGAGAGGAGATTAGGATTCTTACTGCCCGTTTGGAGGCAGTCGAAGCAGGGAGAAGAAGGGATCCAGAGGTAGGCGATGACAACGAAGAGGAAGCTGAAGCGACAACAGATGGATCAGATGGAGAGGGCCCAGAAATGAGACTGTTGAGATCTGTCTTAGTGGCAAGCAGTAAACCCAAACCAAAACTCCCAAATTATGACGACAGCCTGTCCATAGAGGTTCTATTGGATTGGATCAGTGAGCTGGATAAGTATTTTGAGTGTGAGGAGGTCAGTGAAGACCACAGAGTTAAGTTCGTTGCGACGAAGTTGAAGGGACACGCAGCCCTGTGGTGGGACAATGTCCAAATAGAGAGAAGGATATTGAACAAGTTGCCGATCAAAACCTGGTCAAGGATGGTGGCCAAGTTGAAGGGCAGATTTCTGCCGAAAGACTATCAGATTGCACTACACAGACAAGTGCAAAATCTGAAACAAAAAGGAATGACAGTGAGGGAGTACACTGAGGAGTTTTATCGAGTGAACTTAAGGGCTGGTTATTGTTGAGCCTCAAACCTGCACTTCTTTACACATCCTCTCAGCCTCCTTTTCCTATTCATTTCCTCCTTTTGTCACTCATTCCCTCCATCAAATTGCTTAAATCATTGTATTTTAGGACTTTTTACATGGTTTGTTAATTATGCTAATGACTGTGTTGTTGGATTAGAATTTTGGTTCAGTGCTGCACTTTCCGCAGCTCACACAGGGTTTCCGCAGCTGATCCCGGTTTCCGCAGCCAACCCCGGATTCCGCAGCTGTTTTATTAAACGGCATGTTCCAGGTGTCCTCCGGGCAGAAGAGCCACATGGGCAAGTTCGTGGAACCAAGGACATGGTGTGTGTCCTTCCAGCTCAGCCAAACCAGTCATAAAAACCCATGGTCAACGAGGGGGCAACTACGGTCAACAAAGGTCATTGGCGGTGGCACGGCTCTGCGTGTTCGGTTTTAGAGCACGTGAAGAACAGCTGGCCTCTTCCTCAGCCACAAAGATGATGGGAAACACAAATCCAACAGAATATTTAATGCCCACCACGACCGTTGCCTAAATCCGAGGATGCTGCCAGATTACGTGTTTTTACACAACTGATAGAATAGCGTAGTTTGTGTTAAGTTAGTTTTGTTTTTTTGCTATAAATAAAGCGTCTCTGAACGCTGGATAGTTAGCTGCTGATATGTAATTTTGAACCCCACTGTACTTTCTATTTTGATACATAATATATGAGAAGATTGTTCTCCATTTGAGCGTGTAATTGATCTTTGAGCTGGCTGGAGTTGGCAGAGGGCCCCTGTTTACTTAAGGCCTGTACAGTGCTTTTAATTTCATGCATTTCTTTTTATCATTTTATGTATAATAGTTGTACAGAATGCCTTTGATTGATGTGTTTCGATCATGTACAATAGCTGTATATAAATGTTGAATTCTGCTCATTTATATTTCTGCACTTTTCCATGACTGATCAGTGTGTTTTGCAGATTGCTTAGGCGTGCCCGGGACAGTTTCTTTTCTTTCTTTTTTCACAGCTAGTGACACTTGTGATCATCTTGTCTATGTTGCTGACCTTCTTTGTTTTGCAGCCTTTATTTCTTTGTTATCATTTCTTTAAGTTGCATAGTTGCTTACTACTTTTAGACATCAAGTTGTTTACCTATTGATGGTTTCTTCTCTATAATTCAATATCTTTATTGAGGACCAAAATATCACTAACACAACTTGGTTTAGTTGCTTAAGAACTCACAATTGCTTGGCTTATTTTTGACTGTTTCTCACATGATATATTCAGTTAAAAGACAAGAGGTTAAGAAGAAGTTAAAGTATTTGTGACTAGTCTTTCTTTTATGTAGATTTACTTCAGTTTCATATTACTTAGTTTTAGCTAGACTTGACATAGATTTCATCTTCATTTTCTTGCAGTAGCATAGATACTGGACCAATGTCATTAGTCTTTTATTTGATGCCTTCATTTTCCTTTAAGAGTTGATTTCATTTCAGTTGTTGTTCAAAGCTTTCTTGTAGATTACTTTTAAAGCTTTAATAAATCATTTAGAACTCATCACAATCACACACACTTCACTCACTTCATTTCATTTCCATCACATCATTGTAGGAGAAATATATTTGGAAACAAACTTAAAAAGTTAAAAACGACAAAAACTTAAGAAACAGTTGCCTAAGTACATACAATACACATCACTTCATCAGCTTACGAGCCCCGGGTTTACATTTAAAAGTTGCAATTTATACATCACTAAATTGACCAAACATTTTGGCGCCGTTGCCGGGGAAGTGAAATTAGGTAGCCAATTCTTAAAAAAAAAAATTAAGAAAATTTCAAGGAAGGAAAATTAATAACCTCTCAAAGTATGCTCTCCTCTTGCACCTAGAGTGATCTGGAGGATCAGAAAAGAGAAGGTTATTGGTTTAATAGTTTCTTGAGTATGCTCTCTTCTTGCACCTAGAGTGACTTGGAAGATCAGAAAGAGAATTATTAGCCTGACTTGAAGATAAAATAAAAAAATGACATGCATAGAGCTAGAGATTCTAGGGGAAGGTTTTTAGCTAGAGCTAAGAGTTCGATTTTTACAAGTCCATCTACTTCAAGGAATAGACAAGAGACACCTCCCTCATCTCCAACTGACACTCCTAGCCCTAGGATTCCTAGAATTCAAGAGGCAAGAATTGACTCTCCCACGCCTTCTATTGAATTTGAATCAGAAAGAGATCCTTTCCTTCCTTCTACAGAAAGACAAATAGTAATTGAAGAAGTAGAATCATCTGAAGAAGAGGGAGAAATTCCTTCTCGTTCACCCTTAGTAGAGGAACCGGAAAACTCTGAAGTCTCTGGGGAAACTGCCATGACAGAAGAAGGAGCACCTGGATTTGGTAGGGGTAGAGGTAGAGGAGGAGGAGGAAACAATGGAGGAGGTAGAGGTAACATTGGAGGAAATAGGGATGGAGATAACTCATTTGGGTTTCCTATAGTCGATGAGGACTCCCAAGCCACAATGAAAAACATCTCACCATCTGTCCTCCCAAACTTCCATGGATTAAGGAATGAGGACCCTGAAACATTTCTATTTGAGTTTGAAGTCATATGTCGAACTTATGATTATCTGGATGACTCTCAAAAACTCAAATTGTTTCCTTCAACATTGAAAGGACAAGCTTTGAAATGGTTCATGGGATTACTCACCCAATCCATTAGGTCTTGGAATGACATGAAACAAACATTTTTGGATAGGTACCTGGACTATTGTATGCCCACCAATCATAAGGATGAGGTATTCAAAATGGTACAAAAGGAAGATGAAAACTTGGAGGAATTGATTGAAAGATTTCAATATAATCTGAAAAGAGCAAAAATGAGTAACTTGGATGAGGAGACCTTGAAAGCCCTTTTACTAAAAGCCATTAGAGATGAATGGATAGATCTTTTGAACATGATGGGGAAGGGAGATATATCTCAACTTCCACTTTCTGATATAGCAGAATTATGTGTCCATCTCTCAAGGGAGAAATCCAAAACTCAAAAAGGGCCTAGAGATCCTTCTCTCATCAAAGCAAATAAATCTGCAACTGGATCAGTAAGTAGGGCTAAGATTGGCAGTATGCTTGATGAATTTAAAACTGACATCTTAGGGAGTCTTAGTGAACAACTAGACACCCTTAAGATTCACAATAAGCAGAAAGCAGAAGCTGAGGCTTTGGCCATCTTTTGCCCAAAGTGTAGAAAGAAACATGCTCTAAGGGAATGTCCCTTGGAAGCAAAAGTTGTAGAGACATGTGTAATTTGCTCAGAGAATCATGAGACCAAGGATTGTCCTTCAATCCCTGGGCTCAAAGCTGTTTTTCAAGAAGATCCAAGTACACTTGAATCTCTTTGTTTTGTTGCAAGGAGACCTTGGCAGGGGCAACAAAATCAAGGGTTTAACAACTCTATGAATTTTCAACCCCAAACAAATTGGAATCCTTGGCAACAACCTTGGTCCTAACCTCAAAATTCTTTTCAATCATGGATACAAGGTATGCAAAATCCTTATGGGAGATTTTCTCAATTCTATCAATATCCTCCATCTTTTCAAAACCAACAAGCTCCACAACTTCCAAATCAGAGTCCACAACTATCATTGCCATTTCCTCAACAACAACAACCTTCTCAACAGAATCAAAATTCTCAACTCTTGTTTCCATTCCAACAGAAGTCAAATCAACTTCCTTCTCAGCCATTGCCAAACCCCAATAATAAAAACCCTCAAAATGCTTACATGATGGAAGGTCAACCATTCCCTACCTATATGATTGTTCCTCTTAATGAAGTACAACTCAGATCAGGTAGAGTTCTAGATAAACCTTCTATAAATGCTCAACAGCAAAGCATTTCTGAGGAAGAGTCTCTTGAAGCCAATAAGGGTTCTGAAGCATCTCTTCAAAACCCAAACACTCAAAAAGAAAAAGAAAAAGAATCAACCCCCACAACTCCCATAGTTGAGCAACCTACATCTTTATCCACACCTCCTTTTCCTGAAAGATTACAAATTGACAAAGGAGTGGAAAAACAAATTTGGTTGCCTGACTATAATTTTCTAGATGAATTGAAGAATGTCTGTATCAAGATTCCCTTGTTACAAGCCATTAAAGAGATTCCTATTCTAGCAAAAACAATAAAGGAGTTGAGTCTTAAAAGACCAGGAAGGAAACCAAGAGATACCAGAAGGATCCACCTGGTAGGAAAAATTGCAGACATCATGATGGGAAAAATTACTATGCAGAAATATGTAGATCCCGGTAGTCCAATTGTCAAAACACATATCAATGGGGTAGAAATACCAAATACTTTGATTGATTTAGGGGCTGCTATTAACATTATGAGTAGACAGACTATGGAACAGCTAAAACTTCCTAATCTTCTTTTTACACCTACTTTATTGCAACTTGCAGATCGATCAATTATCAAACCAGATGGTGTATTAGAAGACATTCCTGTCTCCTTAGATTCTTGGGAATATCCAGTGGATTTCGTGATTTTAATTCCAAAGAGTAATCTAGGAGGACATCCTCTTATTTTAGGAAGACCTTGGCTAGCCACAGCTGATGCTTTCATAAGTTGTAGGTTTGGGGATATGTATATTTCTGATGGTAATTCGACAAAGAAGTTCAATCTATATCCTCCAGCAAAAGCAATCACAAAAATAGGAGATAATGAGTGGGTTAATGATGAAGATACTATACAACCTATCTTTACCATTTCTGAGATTAGTGAAGATAGTCAAATTCTGAACACATTAGAAAATTTTGAACCATCTTCAGAATATGACCACACACAATTTCAGTTGGATTCTGACATAGAGTGTCTATCATCTAGACAAATGTCTCTTTTCTCTATGGAAGAGTTTGGTAGTTCTGCGATTGAGATCTTTCCAGGAAAAACACTAAACATCAACAGAAACTTGGAAAAATCACAACAGGAAGAGCTAACCAAAGTCTTGCAAAAGCATTCTACTGCATTTGCATGGGAATATACAGATATGAAAGGTATTGACCCGAAGACTTGCATTCATCACATCTATATTGAGGAAAATAGTAGACCAATCAGACAACCTCAAAGAAGGATGAATCCAAACCTTAGAGAAATAGTGAAAGAAGAGCTCAAAAAGTTACTTAATGTAAACTTCATTTACCCTATTTCAGATAGCCGGTGGGTTTCCCCTTGGTTACAGTACCTAAAAAGAATGGTAAATGGAGGGTTTGCATTGATTATAGGGAATTGAACAAAGAAACCTTGAAGGATCACTTTCCTTTGCCCTTTATTGATCAAGTGTTAGATACTTTAGCAGGCAAAAAGTATTTCTCATTTTTGGATGGTTTTAGTGGTTATAATCAAATTCAGGTAGCACCTGAAGATCAGGACAAAACCACATTTACCTGTCCATGGGGGACTTTTGCTTACCGAGTACTTCCTTTTGGATTATGTAATGCACCCGCAACATTTCAAAGGGCAGTATTAGGAATCTTTTCTGATCTAATTCATGATTGTGTAGAGGTCTATATGGATGATTTTACAGTTTATGGTAATTCATTTGAAGAGGCATTAGAAAATTTGGAAAAAGTCCTTATAAGATGCAAAGAAACAAATCTTTCATTAAGTCATGAAAAATGTTTTATGATGTTTACTGAAGGGATTGTTTTAGGAAATCATATTTCAGGAGATGGAATTAAAGTTGATAGATCAAAAGTTGAAGTCATCTCCAAGTTACCTATTCCAAATTGTCAAAAAGATGTTAGAAGTTTTCTTGGGTTTACTGGATATTATAGAAGATTTATTGAAAACTTCACCAAGATAGCATCTTCGCTCTTCAAATTACTTACAAAGGACTGTGAATTCAAATGGGATCCTGAATGCCAATCTGCATTTGAAGCTTTAAAAACAAGGATATCTGAAGCACCCATTCTGAGAGGGCCAAATTGGAAACTTCCTTTCCATATTTCTACAGATGCTTCAGATACAGCTCTAGGAGCTGTCTTGGGACAAAAGGATTTGGTCCCTTATGCCATTTACTACACCAGTAAAAATTTGACTCCCACTGAGTTAAATTATACTGTGACTGAAAAAGAGTTCTTAGCCGTTGTTCATGCAATCAACAAGTTTAGACATTATATAACCGGCTATGAAACTTTTGTCCATACTGATCATTCTGCAATTAGATATCTCATGAATAAACCTGTTACTAATGGCAGAGTTACAAGATGGCTTTTACTTTTACAAGAATTCAATATTACTGTGTTAGACAGACCAGGGAAACAAAATACAGTAGCTGATTTCTTGTCTAGAATCCAAAATACTAATGAAGATTCTCCTGTAGAGGATAAGTTTCCAGATGAATATCTGTTTGCAGTAACTACTAAAACTCCTTGGTATGCAGATATTGCTAACTATTTGGTTACAGGGAAGCTACCTCCACACTTATTTCAGGAAAGTTCAAAGTATTCATGGATTTCTAATGAATTGTTCAAAACAGGGCTAGATTGTGTGATCAGAAGATGTGTTCGGGAAGATGAAATGCCTGACATCCTTAAGGCATGTCATGATGAACCGTGCGGCGGACACTTTTCTGACAAGAGGACGGCCTATAAAATCCTTTCTTTAGGATATTATTGGCCTTCTCTCTTCAAAGATGCAAAACAATATGTCAAAAGGTGTGACAACTGCCAAAGAGTTGGGAGACCAACTCCTTCAAATGAAATGCCATTACAGCCACAGGTATGCATCGAACCCTTTGAAAAATGGGCTTTAGATTTCATTGGACCCATTAACCCACCATCTAAGCAAAAGAAGTATATATTGGTTTGTACTGATTATGTTACTAAATGGGTAGAAGCAAAGGCATTGCCTTCTGCCACTGAAAATTCAGTTGTTCAATTTCTTTTTGAGGATATTTTTACTCGTTTTGGTGTCCCAAGAGAAATTGTGACAGATCAGGGAAGCCAATTTACATCTAACTTGATGGAGAAGCTGATGGAAGAATACAAAATCAAGCATAGAAAATCTACTCCATACCATCCACAAGCAAATGGTCAAGTGGAATCCACAAATAAAGTTCTTGAGAGCATCATCACCAAAACTGTTCATCTTCATAGAAGAGATTGGGCAGAAAGGCTTCCTGAAGCCTTATGGGCCTATAGAACTACATGGAGGAACACAACAGGACATTCTCCCTATGAACTTGTTTATGGGAAAGAAGTCCTGCTCCCCATTGAGTTTCAAATCAAGACCTTCAAGATGGCAGTTCAGTTGGGGATGAATCTATCAGAAGCCCAAAAGCACAGAATGGAGCAACTGAATGAGCTAGATGAGATAAGACAAGATGCAATTTTAAGGACTGATCTAGTTCAGCACCAAAGAACTAAGTGGCATGATCAACACATCAAAGAGAAAAAGTTTCAGAAGGGAGATTGGGCACTATTGTTTGATTCCAAGTTTAAGGACTTCAAAGGAAAATTTCAAACTCATTGGCTTGGACCATATGAGATTGATGAAGTCTTTAACAATGGAGCAGTTCGAGTAAAGACCATTGATGAGTTTCAGACTCCTCTCATTGTGAATGGCCACCGATTGAAAGTCTATCACAAGCCACTCTCAAAGGAGGAATTTGTTAAAATGTTCCAAGAAGATTCTGCAATGAGGCTGGTGGAGAAGAATTCTTCTCCTCCATCAGCCTAGTCTTTGTTTCTTTCAGTTGAAAAAAAAAAGAAAAAAAAAGATCTCTTGTATAAGCCTGAAAACCAATCTTGAATTGGCAGTCTTATGCAGAAAATATAAGGTGAAAATCAGGGGTACCTGACACTTTATATTTTCCAAATAAAAAGTCTCTCTCTCTTTCCATCTCATTCGCCATTTCAGTTCATCCACTTCACTTCCATCTCCATCTCCATTTCACTTCATTTTCATTCCATTTCATTCATCTCATTTCATTTTCACCAATAAAGTCCCTCTCAGGACTATTTCATTTAGTTAAGTCTTCTCTAACTACTTTTTGGTATAGACAGAAGGGTGTTGTTTCAGTTTCCGCAGCTGAGAACTGTTTCCGCAGCTCGCACCAGTTTCTGCAGCTCGCACCAGTTTCCGCAGCCAGCATCACTCTGTCTCTACAGCAGCAGTACTCTGTTTTCAAAAATCACAGTCAGAGGTATCAACATCACCAAGGGCAACAAGGATGGGAGGCACCTGCAAGATAAGAAAGCAATAAGGGGTCAGCAACCTTAATCAACAAAAGGCAAATCTATGAAGGTATGATCAAATTTTTTTCCAAACAACCATTTAAATGTCATTTTATGCATAATTATTAAATCGTGGACAGAGCCACTAAATGCAATGATTTGGCAAGATCATCCCACTTCTCCTCCACGATAATCCTTCATCCACCTCATACCCTCCTAACGGTCTCATAATCACTCTTAGTTCAAACTCAAATCGAGACTGCGCTTTCATTAATTAGCCGTACAAGGAAGAAGAGACCTATCGTACTACGTCTCTTCTCCACCACGATCTTCGCAGCCAATGCTGAAACGTGTGCGTAAGCCGCTCGACTCCAAGGGATTTGGCCGTTATTCCATTCTCTTATCACCCTATTTCCGCACGCATTTGAACTCATTCTCGTGTTTGTCTTTTACTCCCTCGCACTCACACCATTTCCACTCTCATTTTCGCTGCAAACCCCGCAGCTCTGTTTCAAACCCCGCAACTCTGTTTCAAACTCCACAGTTCCATTTCAAACCCATATTGCCTTGCATTACATTGCGGCTATTCCACTTACAGTCGTAGTCCATCTGTTTTTCCCGTGAGCATCCTCCTTGAGCATCCATACACAGTCAAAGCTTCAGCCGAAGTTGAGAGTCGAAGATGGGGAAACTGCTTAGAGCTGAACCTAAAGGTTCAAAGTATCTAGAAGGATACCCACAGACAAAGGAAGCATTAAAGAAGGCAAAATGGTTGAAGTTCATTCAAAAATTCAGAGGATATGATAAGGAGGTAACGAAGGCATTTGCTCGATCATTCAATGGAAATACCGTGGAAGTGGGAGACCTGAAGTTCACAGTAACAGAGAATACCATAGCCACAGCAACCGGTTTACCTCAGCTAGGAGAACGATGGTTCAAGAACAGAGTGGTGGAAGATCAGGGATGGAAAGATATGCTTAAGAACCCAGGTATGGACACTTCAATATTCACCAAAGGGATTCCTGTACATGTAATTAAGGAAGAATGGACTGCATTGTTATTACTTGTTCAAAAGTTTGTTACATGTGAGGGCCGCTTTGGCACTATGTATATGTACCATGCTAGAATTATGATGAACTTCATGGAAGGCCATGCCATCAATTTACCCTATTTTCTGTTAAGAAGCCTAACGAAAATGAGTTCCACTGTCCAAAAGAATATAGGCCATATTGAACCTCACTTGTATCATCACGGGTTCATTAGAATTCTCATAGAGGACCAATTGAAAAACAACAATGATACATGGGAAAAGTTTTTAGTCAGGAATCATTTTCAAGAGGTAACTGAAGCTTCCGCTAGCAGCTCTCCTAGAGTCCCAAAAAGAAGTAGGAGAATGAAAAGAGATGTTGCAGCTCAAGATCCTCCTAGTGTAGAAACTCAGGAGACTACTCAAGAAGAAGAGGTAGAGAGAGATAAAACTAAGAAACAGAAAAAGGAGAAAGGGAAAACAATTGTTCAAGAATCATATTCATCACCTGAACCTTCAATAGAAGAAGACTATCAAACCTTGGCTGATAGACTAGTACAACTCCAAGCTACTGCCCTCTCAAAGAAGAAACAAAAAGAAAAACAGAGTGTCCAGCCAAAGAGCACTAGTGCACAAGTGAGAAGAAGCAGTAGAATTAAAGAAAGAATGAGTGTGACTAAAGAAAAACAGTCACATTTCATTGATTTGGGAGAAGGCACACCTGAAAAGACTCCAATTCAGCTAGTTATTGAGCCAAGTCCTCCACGAGAGGAAAGTCCCTTCCAGCAAGAAAGAGAAAACAGTCCTCAAGAATTCGAGTTTAGGCCAAGAAGAACACCTGAAACTGACCCTGACCAGCAGGAGGCATACAATTATTTGGAGACCTTGGAGCAATCAGTTGCAGGTCCAAGCACTATATTGCCTCTTGAGGAACAGGTCCAGTCTTTAAAACAAGAGGTGTTTGAGCTAGAAGTCTTGAACCGGCATATTAAACAAGAAAACGAAGCATTGAAAGAACAAAGCAAGGTGGACAAAATTGTCCATGACAACACCATGCTTCACTTAGGACTCTGGCAGAAGAAGAACAGAAAATTGAAGAGAAAATGCAAGAAACTGAGCAGGGCCTTGATCAATTTGAAATTCAAGTGTTTAGTCAGAAAACCAAGGACAATTTTGGCAGCAAGGAGAAAGAGAAGAAGGCTGGATGTTTTGGCAGAAGCATCTGAGCACATGGACTGAAAAACAATGACAAAGTTTTGGTTGCATGAGGACATGCAACACCTTCACAGTGGGGGTATGTTGAGCCTCAAACCTGCACTTCTTTACACATCCTCTCAGCCTCCTTTTCCTATTCATTTCCTCCTTTTGTCACTCATTCCCTCCATCAAATTGCTTAAATCATTGTATTTTAGGACTTTTTACATGGTTTGTTAATTATGCTAATGACTGTGTTGTTGGATTAGAATTTTGGTTCAGTGCTGCACTTTCCGCAGCTCACACAGGGTTTCCGCAGCTGATCCCGGTTTCCGCAGCCAACCCCGGATTCCGCAGTTGTTTTATTAAACGACATGTTCCAGGTGTCCTCTGGGCAGAAGAGCCACATGGGCAAGTTCATGAAACCAAGGACATGGTGTGTGTCCTTCCAGCTCAGCTAAACCAGTCATAAAAACCCATGGTCAACGAGGGGGCAACTACGGTCAACAAAGGTCATTGGCGGTGGCACGGCTCTGCGTGTTCGGTTTTAGAGCACGTGAAGAACAGCTGGCCTCTTCCTCAGCCACGAAGATGATGGGAAACACAAATCCAACAGAAGATTTAATGCCCACCACGACCGTTGCCTAAATCTGAGGACGCTGCCAGATTACGTGTTTTTACACAGCTGATAGAATAGCATAGTTTGTGTTAAGTTAGTTTTGTTTTTTTGCTATAAATAAAGCGTCTCTGAACGCTGGATAGTTAGCTACTGATATGTAATTTTGAACCCCACTGTACTTTCTATTTTGATACATAATATATGAGAAGACTGTTCTCCATTTGAGCGTGTAATTGATCTTTGAGCTGGCTGGAGTAGGCAGAGGGCCCCTGTTTACTTAAGGCCTGTACAGTGCTTTTAATTTCCTGCATTTCTTTTTATCATTTTATGTATAATAGTTGTACAGAATGCCTTTGATTGTTGTGTTTCGATCATGTACAATAGCTGTATATAAACGTTGAATTCTGCTCATTTATATTTCTGCACTTTTCCATGACTGATCAGTGTGTTTTGCAGATTGCTTAGGCGTGCCCGGGACAGTTTCTTTTCTTTCTTTTTCACAGCTAGTGACACTTGTGATCATCTTGTCTATGTTGCTGACCTTCTTTGTTTTGCAGCCTTTATTTCTTTGTTATCATTTCTTTAAGTTGCATAGTTGCTTACTACTTTTAGACATCAAGTTGTTTACCTATTGATGGTTTCTTCTCTATAATTCAATATCTTTATTGAGGACCAAAATATCACTAACACAGCTTGGTTTAGTTGCTTAAGAACTCACAATTGCTTGGCTTATTTTTGACTGTTTCTCACATGATATATTCAGTTAAAAGACAAGAGGTTAAGAAGAAGTTAAAGTATTTGTGACTAGTCTTTCTTTTATGTAGATTTACTTCAGTTTCATATTACTTAGTTTTAGCTAGACTTGACATAGATTTCATCTTCATTTTCTTGCAGCAGCATAGATACTGGACCAATGTCATTAGTCTTTTATTTGATGCCTTCATTTTCCTTTAAGAGTTGATTTCATTTCAGTTGTTGTTCAAAGCTTTCTTGTAGATTACTTTTAAAGCTTTAAGAAATCATTTAGAACTCATCACAATCACACACACTTCACTCACTTCATTTCATTTCCATCACATCATTGTAGGAGAAATATATCTGGAAACAAACTTAAAAAGTTAAAAACGACAAAAACTTAAGAAACAGTTGCCTAAGTACATACAGTACACATTACTTCATCAACTTACGAGCCCCAAGTTGACATTTAAAAGTTCCAATTTAGACATCACTAAATTGACCAAACAGTTATACAAAGGATACCTCAGAGAAGACAACCAGGTATGTAAATGGTTTAAGACTAGAAATTTTAGATGAAATTAGTATTCTGTCTCCAAAGAACATTGAAGAAGCGTAACAAAGTGCTATGAAAGCTGAAGATAAAATTACTAGAAAGAAAAATGCCAGGAGAGGATGAGGAACCGATAGAGGAAAAGGCCAGTCATATGGCAGAGGGTGGACTGCTAGTAGTAATGAGGAAGGCAGCAATTCTAAAGCTTCCAGATCAACAAATAAATGTGATAATGTGAAAGGTGGTAGGCCATATCAGCGAGGTAGGGGAAATGGTCGAGGCAAAGGAGCTGGTTACCAATGTTATAGGTGTCATAAGTGGGGACACAGATCATTTGAGTGTCCTGAGGCAGACCAAGCTAGACAGAGGGGTGCGTATGTCATACAACCAGAGGAAGCAGAGGCACCTCCCCAAGAAGCAAAGAATGCTTCCGAAACAGGGGAAGCCCTAGTGTTGAACAAGGTGTTGTTAAAACCAGCAAAAGGAACCACTAAACAAACTCAACGGAAGGCTTTGTTTCGAACAGTTTGTAAGTCACACGGTAAGTGCTGTAAGTTAATTATTGACAGTGGTAGTACAGATAACTTGTTGGCCACAGAGATGGTGGAAAATTTGGAATTGAAGCGATTGAAACATTCCACCCTTTACAAAGTTTCATGGTTGCAAAAAGGCTATCAGTTGCTGGTGGATGAACAATGCAAGGTGGAGTTTCAAATAGGTAGATATAAGGATAAGGTCATTTGTGACATCATGTTGATGGATGTATGTCACATACTACTAGGCAGGCCATGGCAGTACGACAGAAAGGTGGTACATGATGGATTGAAAAACTGCTATAAGTTTGTCAAGGATGGAATCAAGCACACGCTTGTGCCCATCAAGGAGGAAGGAACAGTAGGAACAAGTGAGCCAAGAGCATTGTTGGTCAGTGGAAAACAGTTTCTGAAACAAGTTGAGGATAGCGAGGTGAGTTATGTAGTTGTAAGAAGAGCAAGAACGGTACTGTTGCATACAAAGGTATCAGATTTACCCCCAGAAATTTAGCAGATGTTGCAGGAATTTACAGACATAGTGGTGGATGACTTGCCAGATAAACTGCCCCCCAAAAGAAGCATAAGTCACCATATTGACTTCATACCCGGAGCAAGTTTGCCGAATAAGGCAGCATACCGAATGAGCCCCAAGGACAATGAAGAGATTAGGAAGTAGGTGCAGGAACTGCTAGACAAAGGATTGATAAGGGAGAGTTTGAGCCCTTGCGCAGTTCCAACGGTTCTCGCTCCCAAGAAAGGAGGAGAATGGCGGATGTGCACAAACTCGAGGGCCATCAACAAAATCACCATCCAGTACAGGTTCCCACTGCCACGGATGGACGACATGATGGATTGCCTAAGCGGGGCAACATATTTTTCTAAGATAGACTTGAAGAGCGGGTATCATCAGATCCGAATTCGAGAGGGGGATGAGTGGAAGACAGCCTTTAAGACGAATGAGGGACTATATGAATGGCTGGTTATGCCATTCGGGTTGAGCAATGCACCCAGTACATTTATGTGGTTAATGAATGAAATGTTGAAAGAATACATCGGAAAATTTGTGATAATGTACCTGGATGACATACTAATTTTTAGCAAGACAAGGGTGGAGCACCTTCGACATGTTTGGAAAGTGCTAGAAAAATTACAATAGAATAAATTGCCGATAAATTTGAAGAAGTGTACTTTTCTACACAAAGAGTTGATTTATTTGGGCTTCGTAATAGCAGAAAACGAGCTGAAGATGGATCCGGAGAAGATTGCAGCGATAGTTAATTGGCCATCTCCGAAAAGCTTATTTGAGGTATGTAGTTTTCATGGGCTGGCGAGTTTTTACCAGAAATTCGTAAGAAATTTTAGCGAAATCTGTGCACCTATGTTGGACACCATTAAAAAGGCCAGTCAACCTTTTCAATGGACTAATGCAGCGGAGAGGAGTTTTCAGCTACTAAAGAAGAAGATCACAGAAATACCAATCCTGAGATTGCTAGATTTTAAAAAGCTCTTTCAGGTTTGCTGTGATGCTAGAAGTACGGCTATTGGAGCTGTACTTAGCTAGGAGGATAAACCTATTGCATTTTTCAGCGAGAAGCTAAATGAAAGTACATAGAAATATTCGTCCTATGACAGGGAGTTCTATCCTATTTTACATGCATTAAAACACTAGAGGCACTATTTGCTAGGAAATGAATTTGTGTTGTTTTCAGATAATTCTGCACTACAGTATGTGATGCAACAACACAAGCTGAATCAAAAACATGCCAAGTGGGTGGAATATTTGCAGAGTTTCACCTTTGCGTTGAAAAACATCAGCGGGTAGGCCAACAAGGTGGCAGATGCGTTGAGTAGGAGGGCCTTACTTTTGCAGGAGAGTATTGTACAAGTGCTGGGTTTTAAGCACTTGAAAGATTTATATTAGACTGACACAGATTTTAAAGAAGCCTATGAGGCATGTCAGAATCCCTTAGTGAGAGATAACAGTCCATGGTTGGACTACAACTTGCAAGAGAAACTGCTATTTAGAGGAGGACAACTATGCATTCCTGACTGCTCGATGAGAGAGAACATTATTCGAGAGAAGCACAGTGGAGGTTTAGCTGGACATTTCGGCATAGACAAGACACTCGAGCAGCTCAGTCATTTCTACTTTTGGTCAAAGATGCGAAGGGATGTACCACAATTTGTGACCAAATGTAAAGTGTGCCAGTTGATGAAAGGTCACAGTCAAAACACGGGACTCTATACACCATTACTTGTTCCAAGTAGATCGTGGGACTCAGTCAGCTTGGAATTTGTCTTGGGTCTACCTAGGACACAACGAGGTTATGACTCGGTGATGGTAGTAGTGGACAGATTCTCGAAGATGACACATTTTATCCCTTGCAGAAAAACTAGTGATGCCATTCACGTGGCCCACTTGTTCTTCACAGAGATTGTCAGGCTACATGGTTTGCCTAAGTCTATTCTTTCGGACAGGAATGTGAAGTTTACAGGGCACTTTTGGCGCACCCTGTGGAAGAAAATGGATACACAGCTGAGTTATAGCTCTGCTTATCACCCACAAACTGATGGACAAACAGAGGTGGTAAACAGGAGTCTAGGAAACCTACTACGAAGTTTTATTGGTGAGAATTCGCGGATGTGGGATCGTGTGCTTGCATAAGTAGAGTTTTCTTATAATGACTCGCCTAATCGCAGCACAGGTTACGGTCTATTTCAGATCATGTACGACATGCATCCTCGCGGATTGCATGAGTTGCGAGATCTTGGATTGTAAGAAAGGTGAAGCGCAGATGGAGAAGATTTCGCTAACGCGGTGAGAGATTTGCATGAGCAGGTGAAAATTAAATTGCAGGACAACAGCCAAAAATATAAACAACAATCAGATTTGAAGAGAAGGGAAGTACAGTTCAATGTAGGAGATGAAGTTCTCGTGCATATACGCAAGGAACAATTCCCTAGAGGTGCATACAATAAGCTAAAGTATAAGAAGATAGGTCCCTGCAAAGTCCTCCGGAAATTTTCAGCGAATGCCTATGAGATATAGCTGCCACTAGGGATAGGCATTTCACCCATATTTAATGTAGCAAACCTATTTCCTTACACTGTTGACCCAGAAGAAGAAGAAAGAACCACATAGCCTACAAAGAATACCCAGGATGGAGGAGAAACTTGGGTGAGACAGATGCCTTACGTTCAGCCTCCTGAGATCGAGAGCATCCTCGATACTCAGGTGGCCAAACGAACTCGACGGAAGGAGTATCTGCAATACTTGGTCAAGTGGAAGAATCATCCTATTGAGGATAGTTCGTCGCTTGATGCCAGGCAAATTGAGCAGGCGGGTTCTTTAGTCGAGAAGCTCATGGACCGGAGTCATGATTTCTTTTTACCCTGGGAGACTGATGCAGGAGCATCTAGCTAGGGCACCATGACCGGGTGTTGGTCTCCACCAGATGGAAGTTGTGTTAACATTTTTTATTTTTTTTTATTTTTTATTTTTTATGATAGTTTGTCAAAGTAGGGTGGAAGATTTTGTTTACTTTTAGTTTCAATACTAGTTGGGGACAGTTTGGTCGGTTAGGGTCATTAGTTTGTCTATCTTTAATCAATAGAAATTTAATAATGTTTTGTCATTTTGGAGAGAAAAAAAATGTTTTTGATGTAAAATCTTGTCAAAAAGCATAACCGAATGCAAGCATCATTATGTAACTAAATAGAAATACAATTGAAAACAGTAACTGCACAGTTCAGGTAACTGTGAATAGAGACTATAAATGTACATGAAAAATCCATTGAAAGGGTTCATCATTTTTAGCATTCAAGCAATAATAAGAAAAGAACAGACAATTCGAATCCATTTGTGTATCCATAGTATTTTCGTTTTGCTTCCTAATTCACCGAACATCAGAGTAATCAATACAATTCTTACATACAGGTTTATTTAATTTTTATTTTCTAAGAAACAGAGTCTAGACAGTGAGACAGAGTTGCATTTCCAGAATGAGGGTTTGAATCCCACAGAAGAAATCGACATGGAATAAACAGGAACGAACGCAGAAAAATCAATCGGGCGAGTTAATCACATATAGGCCATACATTATCTTCTTAACTTCGAAATCGACCACCAGAACAAATTACCAGAGCAACTACAAAACTTTATGTTCGTGGAAAAAAAATTACAAACACAGTTGCAAATTAACAATCGTAATTCAAAGGCATTGAAGCTGGAATGAAAGGAACGATAGCTAATCATCATCATTAAAACAAGGTAAACTGAAACCAATGTTTCCCTGAAAGTTTTTTCTTTAAATTATAAGATGAAATGTATGAGCATACATAACAGAGTTCCAAAATAAACCAGAAACAGTCACATAGCCGACGGTCGACAAACCCTAGGTGAGGGTTTTGGGAAACGACTCCCACACATTAAAAGTTACAACCAACAATCACAGAACCAAGGAAGCCTATGCTAACAAAATGACCAAGATGCTGGCTACAGCCGAGAGACAACACTGACTAAGCATTGAGGAAAACCAAATCCTCAATCTTACAGGCCTAATCCAAAAACTGAAGATTAGTTGCGTTGACAGAGCCTACCAAGCAGAGGCCGACACATTTGTTCCGAGCATACCCAACTGCAAACCCCAATACCTGCAAAAGAACCAATACACAGTTGTTAGCAACCTTTCGACAGAGGAAAACAAAACAAGTGCATGAGTGAAAGTATAAGAGGGATACATTTTCCCTACCTAAAGGATTCGCAGTGAGAACAGAGAACAAGCCTTTAACCCTCGAGTTCCAACCAACGACTGAGACAAAGGAGCAGCCACATTAGGAATAGAAGAATGGAAACGACAAATTGAATCATGGATAGAAGATGCTACCTGCACTGAAGCTAAAGACCAAAGAGCGCCATTGTTTCGAAACCTGAGTGCATGCCAACTCACTGAGTTTCATAAGCAAGACAACCTCATACTAGAACCCAAGCTCATGGAGCAGAGACCAGTTGAAACAATTGCAAAAAGAGCACAAAAATCTACTTACACAGGCGGCAGCAGAACCATTTTTGGTTGTCCAACGAATCAGGACCAAAGGTTATCCAAGCAAGTATAAGAGTCAAGCAAATATAAGAGTCACACTATTGGACAAGAAAAACCAGAAGGTGTGCCTAGCAGTTGCAGCGTAGCTGCATACACAAGCAACAAAACCACACAGAACAAACCCTCGGCGAACAAGTGCAAAGAACAGAAATGGTTGAATGAACGACAGAGGAAGAGTTTTGGCGAAATGAGGAGCGGGAAACGCGACCCGAGGTATAGTACACAGTATTGATTGCACACATAAATGCCACCTATCATTTTCCAGAAAAATCTGAGAACATTGGTAATTACAAACTAATCCACAGCTAAATCACACTTAAATCATTTAATTGTTGATTAGTCCGAACAGTGTTGGGCCGGTCCCATCATCCCCCTTCATCATTGTATAAAAAATGGTCGCTTAAATATTTTTCATTGGCTGTTAAAAATAACGTCGGGTCGTTGGCCCAACAACAACCCTACCGTATATATTATATTTCCCATTTGGTAAGTCATGGGTTCAAACCCCATTATCGCTGATCGTTTTTGTTTCATATAATAAAACAATGTCATTGATGGTTTATTTTGACGACACTCGTCAAAACTCATCATTAAATCTATTCCACCATCCACCATATTAACCAACCAAAAAAATGACAAACCGTCCACGTAGGTTTGACCAGGCCCCATGGGTTACCACCTTGGTGCCACTTGGCACCACCTGATTCGGCCCATATGGCAGCATGTCATTGGTATTCTTGTACCAAATCAATCACCCAGTCACTAGTTCGTACTACCATGTGTCGCAAACTGATTGGCCCAGGTGGTCCGTATAGTAGCTGACAAGGTGTCCTCCGTATTGCCACAGACAACATGTGGGAGTGCCACGTGGCATATTAATGTACACCTACAATTTTTTTTTTATTATGGTTGACAATAACTTTAGATGGCCATAACTTTCGCATACAGTGTTGAATTGAGGTGTCATTCCAGTTGTTTAATTAAAAATGATGAGCTCTTCGATTTGAGATAAGTTTTTTTTGGGATTTGGGGACTTAAAAATTTTAGCTTTTTGGGATCCTCCTAGATCATTCCCCCCCACTGCGAAGATTTTGGGCCTCCAAAAGTCTCATCAATCAACTAGTAGGTGAGGGAATTTCTCCCTCATTTTCTCCTTTTCAATCCATTGGGCCTTACTTGGATGTATTCCTTTGACACCCACATGAAGGTACTCCATGTCTCCCCTTATTGAAGTCTTGGTCCTCTAGTCAAGGATGATGTCTTTAGGAAACTTGTCCAAAAATGTTGGTGAAAAATAAGCCACTTAAGGTACCTGTCCACTCTCTTCTAGATCGATGATCTTAGGTGGCTGGTAAAGTTTCAAGTTTTCAACATTCACCGCAAAATACATATGCATATATGCTGGTAGATCAAAGCGAAAATAATTGCTCCAAATATTCTCCAAGATGGTGAAAGGACCATATCTGATTGGTCTTAATTTCTTTCCTTCTCCCTTCATCTTGTCCTTGCTAATATGGAGCCATACCCTGTCTCCAACCTAGAACTAATGATCAACTCAGTGTTTGTCATGTCAAGATTTGTATCAAGCCTAACTCTTCTCCAAGTGTTCCTGCATTACTTGATGAATAATTTGGATATGCAGAATAAACTTGCATGCTTTGTCTTCGTTACTTCATTCACTGGAATCTTCATCCTTCCCAAAGATAAAATCTAAGGGATCTTTCGACAGGTACCCAATGCATGTTTGAAACGGTGAGCTTTCAGTAGATGAGTGCATGACCTTGTTGTATGCATGATGCACATAATGGATCTACTCATCCCACAATTTGGGATGTATGCTAAAATAGCCTCGAAGAAAGTGAACCATTGTTTGATTGAAAACCTTTGTCTATCCAGTGTTTTTTAGATGAAATGTCACACTCCTCTTTAGTTTGGTGTCCATTAACTTCCATAAACTTGTCCAAAACTCTCCAAGGAATCGATAGTCTCGATCAGATACAAAGGATTTGGGAAACCCAAAGTGGACCCATACATACTGAAAGAAGAGTTGAGCAATCTTCTTAGTAGTAATCTGCTTCTTACATGGCATTAAGATACACATATTACTAAACTTATCCACCATGACATAAAAATAGTCATGGTGCTTTCTTGACAAAGGTGGCCCTCCTACAAAGTCCATGGAGACACTCTCCCAAGGACGAGAAGGAATAGGGAGTGGCATGTATAGCCCCAATTTTCTATTAGTGGGCTTACAAATAGAACACATCACACATCCCTTTACATATTTTGATACAATTTATTTCATATGAGGCCAATAGAAAAACCTTTGCAAGTGAGACATAGTCTTTCCTACACCAAAATGACCAGACACAAGAGAAGTGTGAGCTTCTCGTATTACATGGACTCTTTCATTGGTAGGAATACATAGTTTTCCAAGGTGGTACAAGAGCTTTCCCTGCAAATTGTAATTACCTACCTACGATCCATGGGTTAGCTTCTCATAAATATCCTTGAAATATTCATCAACAACATATTTCTCAACATAACTTTCATGAGATAAAGAAGCATTTTTCAAAATAACAGATGCAAAAACAAGAGGTCTAGAGAGCATATCTACTACTTTGTTGCTTGTGCCCTTTTTGTATTTGATTACCAAGTGAAATTGTTGAAGAAATCCCATCCACCTGAAATGACAAGGTTGCTGCAACTTGGTTTGTGATTGGAGGTATTATAAGGTCTAGTGGTTTATATGAATAATAGTCTCCTTTCCAATCAAGTAATGTTTCCATTTCTTGATGCTTTGCACCAAAGCATACAGCTCCTTGTCATAAGTGGGATAATTCACAACAACTTGAGAGAAATTATCTGAATGGTAACAAATTAGTTTCCATTGTTGCATCAACACTGCACCCATGGCGTAACATTGACATCTATCTCAATCTTGAATGGTTGCTAGAGATCAGGCAAGGCTAGTACTGGTGCGGTACTAATATTTTCCTTCAGGGTGTCGAAAGCCTTATGCTGCTTTCCTCCCCACTGAAAAGTTTACTTCACACTGGTTAAAGCATGCAAAGGAGATGCTATGATGGCGAAGTTGGCAATGAACCTCCTCCAATATTTCACTGCACCAAACAATATTCTTACTTATGTTACATTGGTAGGATTAGGCCATTTAACAATTACATCAACCTTTGAAGGATCAATTTTCAATTGACCTCCTCCAACAATATGACCTAAATAAACCAAAGAAGTTTTGCCAAATTCACATTTGGACATTTTTACATACAATTTCTCCTTTTGCAAAATATCAAGCACCTTTTTCACATGTTTTACACTATCATCCCAATTTCTACTGAAAACAAGTATATCATCAAGATACATAAGCAAAAAATCATCTAGAAAAGGTCTAAATATATCATTCATCACCCTCATAAATGTTGTCGGGGCATTGCATAGCCTTAATGGAATCACCAACCACTCAAATAGCCCCTACGTGGTCTTGAATGTAGTCTTCCGCACATCATGCTATGCAATTATGATTTGGTGGCAGCCACTACACAAGTACAAATTAGTGAAATAATTAAACAACATTTTTCAACTAATCGAGTAAATAATCAATGTGAGGGAGAGGGTAGCAGTTTTTCACCATAATCTTGTTGAGTGCCTGATAATCCATGCACATCCTCCATGTTCCATCCTTCTTTGGCACCAACACTATGGGAGAACCACAAGGAAAAGAGCTAGGTCTGATGACCCCTTGGTTCAACAAGTCCTACACTTGCTTTTTTATCTCTTCCATTTCAACAACTGACAACTTGTACATTCCCACATTAAGCAAAGGAGCATATTATTGGAGATGAATTTCATGTTGGATCTACCTTTCAGGAGGTAACCCACTTAGTTCTTGAAAAAATCCCATCATAATTAGAAACAACATCATACAATTCTTTCATATGAGAGGGATCACAACCCTGGAGAGCATCAGATGCTTCTGCATCTTTACAACCATGGGCATGCAAATTTTGCTTGGGTTAATAAGCCTTGTTTAGATAATCTTCGGCAAAATCACATAACCAATCTTTTGTCGACGCGTTTCGAACCAACCAGTGTGGTTCATCGTCAGGACAAGTTGAAGAACCAATCCGGTTTAGCTGATTAAATAGAGTGTGCGGAGACTCCAACGGTTATCTTGCCAACGGCTAATTTGACCTAATGATCCTGGTCAAACCATTAATTTAATTATTAATATTTCTATAAATAGCTAAAACGGGTAAATTTGTTAATTATATTTAAGATTAAAATCATTTAATAATATGAGTATTGAATAATCTAATAACCATGTTTATTATTTAAATATAATGGTCATATATTTATTAAATAATGTATAATTATTATTATTCTAATATTATTAAAGTATAAATAAATGTTACTCTTAGAATTTAGTTATCTTAGGTAAAAATATACCATTTTATTATTTATTATTTAAATATAATGGTCCATTCGAAAAATGTTAATAAATCCATATTTATTTAATAATTCATAATTCCAATACTATTAAAAACAAACAAATAGAATTCTTAATAAAATATTATTATTATTAGAATAAAGTAATGTTCATGTTTATTAATACTAGAATAACTAATAAATCCATATTTATTTAATAATTCATAATTCCAATACTATTAAAAACAAACAAATAGAATTCTTAATAAAATATTATTATTATTAGACTAGGACCACGGACAGGATTGCGAGAATTCTGAGGAAATACGATGTGCCCGCTAGTTTTAGACCTCTCAACACTATCCGTGGCTCCCTCAGGTCTGTGAAAGACCCGATTGACCCTAAGGACATGAAGGGCGTCTATGTCATTCCCTGTTCCTGTGGGACTCCTTATATTGGTGAGACTGGTCGCTCTATCAATCAACAGATTAGTGAGCATTCGACTGACTTGAGACATGGTAGGACCAAGTCCTCCGCCCTGGCTGAACATGCGGGGAAGACTATGCATCATGTATGTATAGAAGAGGCTCAAGTCATTGCCAAAGTTGCACAGTTTCACCATCGCAAATTTAGAGAGGCCCTGGAGATTGAAAAAAGGCCGAATAATCTTAATAGGGATGATGGCTAGAAGATTAGTAGCTGTTGGGTCCCAGCCTTGTCTTCCTAGCCTCCTCATTCCCCTTGTGTTTAGTCTTAGGGTTTCCGTCTTCCCCCTCCTTAAGTTTCGTTTTTGGCGGATTAGTCCTAGTGAGTTTCAGGGTATTAACCTTGTCCCGTGTATGATTCTATTGGATATATTATTATTAGATTAGATTTTTTGGTTCCATTAATTTGATTAAATATGCTAATGTCTAAAAAACCCTTTTAAACCTTATAGTAATATTATAATTACCTAATGTCATAATTAATTTTAATAACGGAATAACAGATTATTGAGTATATATTGAGTATTTAATAAATATAGATCAATTATTTAAATATTAAAGGAGACCTAGTTTATCAAATGACCATTAGGTTTAAAGTTAATTAGTTAGTAGTATAAATAAATATATATATGATATAACAAGAATATTAGTTATTCTAGTATTAATAAACATGAACATTCTTTAGTCTAATAATAATAATATTTTATTAAGAATTCTATTTGTTTGTTTTTAATAGTATTGGAATTATGAATTATTAAATAAATATGGATTTATTAGTTATTCTAGTATTAATAAACATGAACATTACTTTATTCTAATAATAATAATATTTTATTAAGAATTCTATTTGTTTGTTTTTAATAGTATTGGAATTATGAATTATTAAATAAATATGGATTTATTAACATTTTTCGAATGGACCATTATATTTAAATAATAAATAATAAAATGGTATATTTTTACCTAAGATAACTAAATTCTAAGAGTAACATTTATTTATACTTTAATAATATTAGAATAATAATAATTATACATTATTTAATAAATATATGACCATTATATTTAAATAATAAACATGGTTATTAGATTATTCAATACTCATATTATTAAATGATTTTAATCTTAAATATAATTAACAAATTTACCCGTTTTAGCTATTTATAGAAATATTAATAATTAAATTAATGGTTTGACCAGGATCATTAGGTCAAATTAGCCGTTGGCAAGATAACCGTTGGAGTCTCCGCACACTCTATTTAATCAGCTAAACCGGATTGGTTCTTCAACTTGTCCTGACGATGAACCACACTGGTTGGTTCGAAACGCGTCGACAAAAGATTGGTTATGTGATTTTGCCGAAGATTATCTAAACAATGTTATGGATCACAGAAGTCTAAATTCCTTAATAAGCCTTTTCACCTAACTTACGCTAACAAGGTTTGCATTGATCCTCACACCATGGCCTTTGAAAATATACTCCACCCCATTCTTGGTGAAATAGTATTTTTCTCATGCTGGAATAAGACTACTTTCTTATCATACAATACGAACTTCCCAAAACTATGCCACATATATCCATTGGGACAACATCCAAATCACCCTCATCTACTAGTTTTGATGCAATAAGAAACCTAACCCTGGATTTCTTGGCTACATGGAGTTTTTCATTGTCACATACCCAACCAAGAGGGTAGGATTTTGGATGAGGCTTGGTTTCAATTCCCAAATTCTTAACAGTTGATTCTAAAATTAAATTGACTTGAGAGCCTAGGTCAAATAATGTTTCTATTTTGGTATATTTTTCCACAAACTTAAGTTCATTGGTCCACTGGGGTAAATATGTGATGAATAGTTACTATGATATGACTCAACTTCCTAGGAATAGTTAAGTAAGTGGAATCATCTAACCAAAACTCTACAGACCTTCCTCAATAGCTACAATATCCCCAGGAGCTAAACAACCACTCCAGGTGCCATAACCCAGAGTTAACTTGCTTTTTCACTGACCTAGGTTGCTAGTAGAATGCATAACAAGGCAAGGAAATGCATTTAAGCCTCCAGTCGCATGGATAACCCTGCCTCCCAGTGACTACAGTCTAATTTACTCATTTCTGTTCTTATGACTCCAATATTTGAGCCCCTTTTTCAGGGCTAGGATCCAAACCTTTGCCAAAAAATTGATATAACTTTCCAAATTGATGAATGACACAAGGACAAAGCCATTAATGTAAAAATTAGACAAGAACTTGACCTAACAAGGCCTAACCATGACAAAAATTTCATCGGACACATTGTGAACATGTAATCTGTAGGTTATAAATGCATATCTGAACATCAGTGTCTCATAATTATTTTAAAATCATAAAGAAGGTATGATTCCCTCTCATAATAGCTGCAATAACATATATTAGGTAATGCATTAATTAACCATTCATTTACCAATTAAAACATGATGAGATCCATAGCTAAAGTCTATCATAAGACCATGCTTATAACCAACATATAACCGAAATAATAACGACGATAGAAAAACCATTAAAGCCACATAATAACAAGTATAAATACTCAATAAATACAAGAGGAAAATATTTCTGATTAACATATGCAAAATCCAACCAACTGAGGGACTTCCACGTACTACCTGACCACAGATTGGGCTGAACCGAATATTTCTTTCAGCTAATCACCCCCATGTCATATTCCAAGCATGAATGTGGGACTCACAATAAAACAACCAGGGCTTCTTTTGTAGGTTTTAACCCCGTACAGAAATTACCTACATATGAATTCTAAAACACAGAAAATAAACAATGTGAGAGCATAACACATAAAACACATACACACAAAGATTTTCCCCTGGATCCCAAAACTGGGACTACCAGATTGATTTTTCGTTATATTCCTTTCAATGTTAGAATACATATTTATACATGTTGAAGCATCCATTACCATGGACCGAAAACCATTGCATCCAAAACCATGGAACGAAAACCATCGTGTCTAAAACAATGTGCAAAAACCATGCACAAAACCATAGGTAGGTCCTCCCAACCTAATATAGGGTCCAAAAAAGAATTTCCCGGGGTACCACCCCGGACCCCGTAAAGGGGGGCTACCCCCCGCTGTGTAATCAGCGCAATGAAAGGGGGGCTTCTCGCCCCCTCTAACCCCCTGGTTAATTACATAGGCTAGTTGTGGAAGGATATAACACAACCCAACATTATCCCACTTGTTGTTTTCTTTTCATAGGGGGGCATAGGAGAGCTTATTCATTTATCCACCCCTCCAATGCCCATTGTTTCTCTACAGCAAGAGAACTTCTCAGAGCTCACAGATTTTTTCAATGCATCTACAGTATTCTTCAAAGTGTCCACCTTTACCAGCAACACCTTTTTGTCTTCTATCGTATCCCCCACAAAGTGATACTGAACATCAATGTGCTTTGTCTTTGAATGATAAGCAGGATTATTTTCTAAGAAAATTTCACTTTGACTGTCACATTCTATCCTTATAGCCTTGTGTACTAACCCCATACTTGAACACGATCTCTGCAACCAAATTGCTTCCTTTCTTGCATGAGTGGCTGCCATGTATTCTGCTTCTGTAGTTGATAATGCCACTACAGATTGTTTCTTACTCATCCAACTGATTGTACCTCCAAATAGGTTAAACACATACCCACTTGTAGATCTTCTTTGATCCAGATCTCCAGCCCAGTCTGCATCAACAAAGCCATGGATATCCAAAACTCTGTCCAATCTTGGTCTTCCTTGGTAGCATAAACCATAATCACTAGTGCCACGCAAATACCTGAAAACCTGCTTCACTGTTGTCCAATGCTCTTTACTAGTTTTGACATAAACCTTCTCAATACTCCCACTCATGTGCAATGTCTGGTCTAGTACAGACCATTGCATACATCAGGTTGCTGACTGAACTTGCATATGGAACACGGGACATGTCCGCTTCCTCTTCTTGTGTCTTGGGACACTGTTTAGCAGATAACTTCACACCTACAGGTATAGGAACCTTCGTCGGTTTACTATCCTACATATTTAACCTCTGCAGTATTGTCTCGACATACTTCCTCTGGTTTAACCAGAGCTTCCTCTTTGCCCGATCTCTTTTAATTTCCATGCCCAAAATATAGTTTGCAACACCAATATCTTTCATGTCGAATTTGGAGGACAATTGGGTCTTCAAATCCTGGACAATTTCTTTGTCACTTATAACCAGAAACATATCATCCACATACAAGACTAGATAAATAACATGATCGCCAATTAATTTAAAACACAGACATTGATCTGCCTTGCTTTTGGTGAAGCCAAGTCCCCGTATAAATGTATAAAATTTCTAATACCACATCCTTGGTGAATGTTTTAACCCATACAGATACTTCTTTAACATGCATACCAGTTCTTTCTTACCCTTCACCGAAAATCCTTCGAGTTGCTTCATGTAGATCTCCTCTTCCAGATCCCCATGAAGAAATGTTGTCTTCACATCCATCTGTTCTACCTCAAAATCAAAAGTAGCAGCAATAGATAAAAGTAATCAAATAGAAGCTACCTTGGCAACAGGAGAAAAAATATCACCAAAATCAATTCCTAGCACCTAGGAATAACCTTTTGCTACCAACCAAGCTTTGTATTTCTCCACCTTTCCTTCTGCATTTGTCTTCTTCTTGAACACCCATTTGCTACCAATGGGTTTCCTTCCAGATGACAACTCCACTAGATAGCAAGCCTCATTTTTGTGCAAAGATGCCATTTCATCAACCATGGCCTCTTTCCAGAGTTTTCCATCATCTGAATCTACTGCTTCCTTCACAGCTCTGGGATCATCATTAGTAATAGATAAAGAAAAATTTGAACAGAAAGCAGATGGACTATACCTTTCTGGCTGCCTTCTTTCTCGAACTAATCTTCTCATAACCAGAGTTTCTGGCTTTTCATGTTCTGATTCCTCTTCTGTCGTAGAGTATGATTCTTCCTCCTTTAGCTCAAACTCTATCTTCTTAGGTTCGTTTGATGGGATTTCATGTTTAATAACATCTTTCACCTCTCTGAAAACCACATCTCGGCTATACACAACCTTCCTTGTTAATGGGTTCCAAAGCTTATAACCCTTTAAACCATCCTTATACCCAATAAAGATGCACTTTTGAAATTTACTATCCAACTTTGTTCTTTTCTCTTTTGGAACATGTACATATGCATCACATCCAAATACCCTCAGATGTGAAAGAGAGAGTTTCTTACCATTCCATACCTCTTATGGAGTCTTATCCTCCAACATTGATGAAGGTGATCTGTTGACCAGGTAACATGTTGTCTCCACCGCCTCTGCCCAAAATTCTTGTCCTAATCCGTCACCACTAAGCATGCTTCTTGCCCTTTCCATCAACATCTTATCCATTCTTTCTGCAACTCCATTTTGCTCAGGTGTGTATGGAGTAGTCTTCTACCGTGCTATACCACACTTCTTACAAAATTCTTCAAATTCCTTATTGCAAAACTCTCCACCGTTATCTGACCTTAGCACCTTTATCTTCTTCTCTATTTGGTTTTCCACCAGAGCCTTAAATTCTTTAAACCTGTCAAAGACTTCATATTTCTTTTTAAGGAAATATATCCATGTATTCCTTGAGAAGTCATCTATAAATGATACATAGCACACAGACTTACCCAGTGATGGAACCTTCACAGGTCCAAACACATCACTGTGCACAAGCTCTAATATATGTTTCGCACTCTTACCACCAAAGGGGAAACTCACCTGATTCTGCTTCCCATATACACAATTTTCACATAAATCAAAATCCAGAGAGCTATTACTCATACTTCTGCCATACCTTTACCATGAAGTATTCGAAGGCCCTTCTCTCCAATATGTCCAAGCCTTTGATGCCACAGCATGGTCTTCTCTCCAGAGACCACTAGATTTTCTGCTCCACTTTCAGGAACCATAGAACTGTTGTACCCATCAACAACAGTGCTACCTTGCATCTTGTACAAAGTTCCAATTTGAACTCCACGCATCAATACCAGTGCTCCCCGAACCATCTTGCAGGTATCCTTCTCGAACACTGTTTTTACACCTGCATCATCCAACTTGCTTACTGAAATCAGATTTCTGGCTAATGCAGGAATATGCAGAACACCTGGAAGTGTTGTAACCCCTCCACCTTGAAACTTCAACTTTACTTTTCTGTGACCAACGATTCTAGCCTTCCTATCATCCCCTAAGAAGAAATCACCACCATCATATTTCTCATACTCACAGAACCACTCTTTATAGGGAGTGAAGTGAAAGGATGCACCTAAGTCAATCGACCATGCCTCATGATCTACATGTGTACTTGAAGAATCCAAGTACACATCCCCACCTTCATCTAGGTGGTTTTCACCTTTGCAGAAGGAGCATCATCAGATCCCTTTCCTTTGCCAGGAGATTTAGATTTACAGTCCCTTTTGTAGTGCCCTTCCTTTTCGTATTTCCAACAAACCACCTTTACAAGTTTTCCTGGAGATTTAGATCTCCCACTCGATGACTTATTTTTGTTTCTTTTATGGGACCATCCTCGTACAGACAAGGCATCACCATTCTGGCTCTCCATATTTTCCCGTCTCATCTCCTTCATCAACAAGGATGCGACTATTTCATCAAACTGCAAGGCAGTTGCATTACTACCTATTGCAATAACTAGACTATCCCATGAATTTGGTAGAGAACACAACAAACTGATGCACTTATCTTCATTTGAAATTTTAATATCAACAGATAATAACTAACTTACCAAAGTATTAAATGCGTTCAGATGCTCTGTCACCGAGTCTCCATCTTTCATCCTCAGGTTATATAGCTTTTTTCCGTAGGAACAATTTATTCACTAGAGACTTAGATTGGTACAAAGTCCCTAACTTGTCCCACAAATCCTTCACCTTAGCTTTCCCTGATACATCCAACAATACTGAATCTAAGACACACAATTGTATTGTGCTCTTTGCCTTCCGATCCAACTTCTTCCGTTCTTCATCGGACACTTCCGTTGGTTTAGTACCCAGATCTACCACGATCCAATGACTTTTTCCACCAATAGATCCTCCATATTGAGTTTCCACAACTCAAAACTCTGACCATTAAATTTCTCAATCTCTATCTTTCCACTGCTCGCCATCTTCTTTCACCACTAGAATCGATCCCGCAGATCTCCCACTAAATAGGGTCTACCACAGGCCCGAGTGAAACCCCTCAGCAACAAAGGTATCCCCTTGAAGCCAAAATGGCTTTGATACCAAATGTAGGTTTTAACCCCATACAGAAATTACCTGCATACGAATTCTAAAACACAGAAAATAAACAATGCGAGAGTATAACACATAAAACACATATACAAAGAGATTTCCCTTGGATCCCAAAACCAGGACTACTAGATTGATTTTTCATTATATTCCTTTCAATGTTACAATACATATTTATACATGCTGAAGCATCTAATACCATGGACCAAAAACCATTGCGTCCAAAACCATGGACATAAAACCATCGTGTCCAAAACCATGCAAAAAACCATAGGTAGGTCCGCCCAACCTAATATAGGGTACAAAAAAAAAAATCTCGGAGCGTTGCCCCAGACCCCATAGAGGGGGGCTACCCGCCCCCCTCAAACCCCCTGTGACCCCCCACTGCGCAATCGGTGCAATGAAGGGGGTGCTCCGCCCCCCCTCTAACCCCCTGGTTAACTACGTAGGCTAGTCGTGGAAAGGATATAACACAACCCAACATCCTTAGGCTTTACCACGTAGCCTACCATTACCGGTCAAGGGATTCATAGACCTAAAACACTCACCTATATGACTAGGCTATACTACAATCCCATCATTACCAGTCAAGGGACTCATAGGAAAAAACAAAGAAACATACACTACAAGGATTTACCGCAATCCTGCCAAAACTAGTCAAGGGATTCCAAGGCCCAATCGAAGAAACATACACTACTAAGGTTTACCAGAATCCCACCAAAACTGGTCAAGGGATCACTAGGCCCTAAATAAGCATGGATGCCTTTGGATTTATTCACCAATACCTTGATGAATTTTTCCGTCTCCACCCTTAGGCTTTACCACATATCCCTCCATTAACGATCAAGGGATTTCAAAGCCTTTGGGAATTTTCCTGAGACCATCCCACCTAGTTCCAAAACCATCCGAAAATCCAAAACTCAACCAAATGACAAAACCCCATCACACCATGGATATCCAAAAATGGCAAGGTAAAGCTGAAACCACTGTCACACCTGGAAAATCCCATGCCAATGACAACAAGAGAACCAAATATACACATGCATGTACCATGCATGTCCAAACTATCAAGGAAATCATACATGCAACTCAATACGTGTAAGTAATCCTGCTTTAGCCGCTTGATCCAACTCTTCCTTCGTTGATCTTTTCTTCCCTTTCATTTCTTGTCCTTCCTTTGCCTTCTTTTCTCCAATGCTAGAGTGCTCCAAGAATTCTCTAAGTGTGCAAGGGTATAATGAGAGAATAGAGAGAATATAGAGAGCTCCAATATTGAACATACAAATGGTTGTGAATTGATCCTCAAAAACCTTTTTATCAATGAGGCCTCTATTTTCTTTAATTTCCTCTATTTTCCTTCATTTTCCTCCTCACATGAAACCTATGACCTTTCACGTTCCTTTTCTCCTATTTTTCATTATTTTCATAAATAATATACCAAATAATGCCTCTTTTCCTTTTCAATGCCTTTGCCATTTCCTTAGCCATAATATACCAAATGAACACCCATTAGGATTTTTTCCCAACATTCAGCTTGGAATAAGTGTTCCATGTCCTTGGTCTTATTTTTTCCTTTATTAACTTTATTACATGAACTTTTAACCCAAGGCTATTACACCTAATATGTAACAATTCACTCCTCTTCCATTCATCTACATGAGATTCATTTGTAGAACTTGAACTAGCACAAATTTCAGAGCTTGAATTAACATGAAGAGAGTTGTTATCTTGTATGCCACAACTTTAATTTGTGTCTCACAACTTTAATCTGTGGCTTCATCTCTAGTTGAAACTTCCAATAATGCTCTTCATCGTGCCCTTCTTTCTTGCAATGTGTAGAAGATGGATTTCCTTATTATTTCTTGGTTGTAGTTGTCTTCTTGTCCTTTCCCTTTCCTTTTCCTTTGAATTTGTTGTTATGAGGTTTGGATGATGAATTCTTTGAATGGTGTTACTTGGCATGTTTACCCCTTCTTTCAAGATGGATAAATTTCACACTAGCCACATAAATTGTAGTGGGTTAAAACAAAAATAAATAATGTCAGATATACCTATGTAAAGAACCAATATATTTCATCACAATCTCAGGTGAATATAAAGGAATGCACAATGCTAAAGCTCGCTTCCTAAATTCCTATGTGAAACTTTGAACACTTTTGCCTTTGCCTTATCTCAAATATTATGATGCAGGAGCATCTATGAGTATATTCAAAACAGAAATATCTGAAAGTCTTGTAAATATCTAGAACACCTGTAAAGTAGAAAAGTCTTTAGAACTTATAAAAGCTAGGAAAATCTCTAGGATTTCCAAATTATGTAAAATCTCTTGAAAATCATTGTAATCATGAATTTAGTTTGTTAAGACAAGATTTATTTTGAAGGGATAAGGATTATCTCTTGGGGTATATAGATTTTTCTATTCTAAAAAAAAAATAGAGATATATGTGCATGTTTAGAGACATGGAAGTAGAATAAGAGGAAGAGGTAGATGGTGAGTACAGCCAAAGGAATGCAAACATGAGCAAGAGAAGAATGAATGAGTTTCTCGGTGAATATAGATGCATATACAAATTTTGATATTGAAATGAATTTGTTATGCAACCAACTCAAAAAAATATAGATCAACGACTTAAAAAGTATCCTCATAGGGGAGAAACCTCCTTTACATTACATAAATGAACAATTCTTGGATGATACAAATTACAAGACCTCCTTTATATATAGGAGTCTAAGGGGTCACAATATAATCAGAGCCTACATAAAAATAATAATGTAAGGGCACAATAATAACAATAATGGGCTTATATGGGGCACAACAATAACAATATGGGGGCTACATGGGCATAACAATGACAATGAGGGGGCTAAAATAACAATAACAATAAGGGGAATACACTAGTATTATAGGGACCTAACATGCCCCTCTCCTTCATAAAAGCGTTGTCCTCAATGCTTGAGTAGTTATGGATGCTTCTGTAAAAAATTCTCATCCTCCCATGTGGAATCTTGAGTGGGTAAGTTCTTCCACTTCAAGAGATGCTCTTAAATTGATTGATTTCATAGCTGTCAGGTTCTTATTTCCATGACTAGTTCAAGCTCAAATATGATTTTTCCTTCTTCATCAAGTTCTGCAAACACTGTTTGAACTAGAATATTGTCATTGATAACCTTCTTTAAGCATGAAACATGGAAAACTGGGTGTACTCAGGAAGTTGCGGACAACTCCAATTTGTATGCCATAGTACCAATATTTTGCAACACCTTGTGAGGACTGTAGTAATTGGGTGATAATTTATTATCCTTCTTAGCTTATTTGAGAGACGTTTGTTGTTTGTATGGTTATAGCCATAAAAATACACATTCACCTACATCAAAACTTCTTTCATTGCAATGTTGATATTCCTGTTGTTTCATTCGATTTTGTACCATAGTGAAGTTATCCTTTTAGAGTTGGAGAACTTGTCGTTGATGCTCAATGTGATCTTCCACTGCTTGAATCTTAAAATTTTCTATTAAAGATGATGTGATGGATGACAGATGATATCCGTAAAGTGCCATAAATGGGGTCATTTTTGCTGCAATTTGGAAGGAAGTGTTATACCACCATTCAGCTAGAGGTAACCACTTGACCCATTGTGTTTGTTTATTAGATATAAAGAAATAAATATATCCTTCCAAACATGTGTTCACTATCTCTATTTTCCCATAAAATTGAGGATGATAAGATGAGCTATGAGCTAATTGAGTACCAAGACAAGAAAATAATTTCATCCAAAAATTTCTAGTGAAAATGGGATCTTTGTCACATACTATAATATTTGGGTTTCCATGAAGCTTTTGAATTGTTTCCATAAATGCAGTAGCAACTTTACTCACTTTAAAAGGATGAGATAATGCACAAAAGTGTGTGTACTTGGTAAGTCTATCAACTACCACCATGGAATACCAGGGTCAAGGGATTCTGAGGCCCAAGGCAAGAAACATACACTACCAAGCTTTACCATAATCCCATCAAAACTGGTCAAGGGATCACTAGGCCCTAAACAAGCATGGATGTCTATGGATTTATTCACCAATACCTTGATGAATTTTCCCATCTCCACCCTCAGGCTTTACCGCATATCCTGCCATTACTGTTCAAGGGATTTCTAGGCCCTTGGGAATTTTCCTAAGACCACCTCACCCGGTTCCAAAACCATCCAGAAATCCAAAGCTCAGCCAAATGAAATAACCCCATCACCATGGCTATCCAAAAATGGCAAGGCAAATATGAAACCATTGTCACACTTGGAAAATCCCATGCCAATGATAGCAAGAGAACGAAATACACACATGCATGTACCATGCATGTACAAAATAGCAAGGAAATCATACATGAAACACAACACTTGCAAGTAATCCCACTATCGTTGCTTGATCCAACTCTTCCTTGCTTGATCTGTTCTTCTCTTTTCTTTTTTGTCCTTCCTTTTCCTTCCTTTCTCCGATGCTAGAGTGCTCCAATAATTCTCTAAGTGTGCATGAGTATGAGAGAATAGAGAGAATAGAAAGAGAGCTCCAAAATTGAAATGACAAAAGGTTGTGAACTGATCCTCAAAAACATTTTTATTAATAAGGCCTCTATTTTCTTCAAATTCCTCTATTTTCCTTCATTTTAATCCTCACATGAAACTTGTGACCTTTCACCTTCCTTTTCTCCAATTTTTCATTATTTTCATAAATAATATGCCAACTAATGCCTCTTTTCCTTTTCAATGCATTTTCCAATTTTCTTAGCCATAATATACCAAATGAACACCCATTAGGATGTTTTTCCCAACATTTAGCTTGGACTAAGTGTCCCATGACCTTGGTCTTATTTTTTCCTTTATTACATGAACTTTTAACTCGGGGTTGTTACACATAATATGGAACAATTCACTCCTCTTCCATTCATCTATATGAGATTCATTTGTAGAACTTGAAATATCACGAATTTCAGAGCTTGAATCAACATGAAGAGAGTTGTTACCTTATATGCCCACAACTGTAATCTGCATCTCATCATCAGAATAAGATCCAAGGTCTTGTTTCAAAATTGCAACCATATTATGCTTCCCTTTTCCACCAGATCGCTTTGGCTTCATTTCCGGATGCAAATTCCTACAATCCTTTTCATCATGCCCTTCTTTCTTGCAATGTGTACAAGATAGATTTCCTTCTTGTTTCTTTTGTTGTAGTTGTCTTATTTTCCTTTCCCTTTACTTTTCCTTTGAATTTTTTGTTATCGGGTTTGGATGATGAATTCTTTGGATGATGTTCCTTGTCATGTTTAGCCATTCTTTCAAGATGTATAAATTTAACACTAGCCACATAAATAGTAGTGGGTTCCAACAACAATAAATAATGTTAGATATAACAATGTAAAGCACCAATATATTTCATCACAGTATTAGGTGAATCTAAAGGAATGACCAATGATAAATCTTGCTTCCTAAATTCCTATGTGAAACTTTGAACACTTTGGCCTTTGCCCTGCTCTAGAACATTCGTAAAGCAAAAAGGTCTCTAGAACTTATAAAATCTAGGAAAATATCTAGGATTTATAAATTATGTAAAAGCTCTAGAAAATAATTGTAACCATGAATTTAGATATGGAAGCAGAATAGGAGGTATAGGTAGATGGTGAGTATGTCCAAACGAATGTAAATATGGCCAAAAGAAGAAGAAAGGATTTTTTGGGTGAAGATAGATGCATATACAAATTTTGAAATTGAAATTAATTTGTTATGCAACTAGCTCACAAAAAGATAGATCAACGACTTAAAAAGTATCCTCTTCGAGGAGGAAACATCCTTTACATTCCATAAATGAATAATTATTGGATGATACAAATGACAAGACCTCCTTTGTATATATAGGAGTCTAAGGGGTCACAATATAATTAGAACTTACATAACAATAATAATGTAAGGGCACAACAATAAAAATTGTGGGCTTCTATGGGGCACAACAATAACATTATAGGGGCTATGTGGGTACAACAATAATAATAAGGGGGATAAACAAAAGATAACAATAAGGGGGATACACTAGTGTTATAGGGGCCTAACATGCCCCTCTCCTTTAAAAAATTCTTGTCCTCAACGTTTCTGTAGTTATGGATGCTTTTGTTTAAAATTCTCATCCTCCCATGTGGAATCTTCAGTGGGTAAGTTATTCCACTTAATGAGATGCTCTGAAATTGATCAATTCCATAGCTGTCAGGTTCTTATTTCTATGACTACTTCAGCCTCAAATATGATTTTTATTTCTTCATTAAGTCCCGGAAACACTGTTTGAACTGGAAGATTGTCACTGATAACCTTGTTTAATCATGGAACATGGAAAACTAGGTGTACTCTGGAAGATGCAGGGAACTGCAATGTGTATGCCATAGTACAAATCTTTTGCAATACCTTGTTAGGACCATAATATTTGGGTGATAATGTATTATGTTTCTTATCTTGCTTGAGAGACATTTGTATTTATGGTTATAGAAATGTGATAAAATCCATTGAGACCTCCTCCCAAGGTTGATTTGGAATGGCTAAAGGTTGTAACAAAACTAGGGTATTAATTGTCTCAACTTTATTTTGTTCACAAACCAAACATTCTGCCTCAAACTTCTAAATATCAGATTTAATGCCATCCCAAAAAAATTCCTTCTTGAACCTATGGTAAGTTTTTAAAAATCTCGAGCTCCCTCATAAGGGAGAGGTGTGCAATTCCAAAAGAATCATTTGTTTGAGTTGGGAATTCTTACAAAGATATAAGTGATCTTTGTACCATAATGAATCATTTTTCCATCTAAATGTATCATATGTACTAGGATCTTGCTGCAACTTTTGAATGAGTGACCAAAACTCTTCATCATTCTTCCATTCATCCCTTGTTTCGTTTATCCACTCAGGTTGGATATCATAAATGGCACAAAGCAATGCTTCCACATCCTCATCCATTCTTGAGAGTGAATATGCAACAACATTTTTCTTACCTTTTTTGTAGATGATTTTAAAGTCATAACCCAACATCTTTGTCACCCATTTTTTTTGCTCTTCTGAAGATAATATTTGTTCCAAAAAGTATTTAAGACTATCATGATCTGTTTTTACCTTGAAGTGTCTTCCCATTAGGTAAGGTCACCATTGCTTTAGTGCATCTAGTATCGCCAAAATTTCCTTCTCATAAATAGGTCTGTGTAAATAATTTCCTTTTATTGAACAACTTTCAAAAGTAACGGGTCTTCGTTCCTGTATTAAAATAGCACAAATTCCATTTCCTGAGGCATCACATTCCACACTAATTTTTTTTGTGAAGTCTAGCGTAGCTAAGACCGATGCTTGACACATTACCTCTTAAAGATGTTCAAAGGCCTTTGTTTCTTCTGGAGTCCAAGAAAATGCATATTTCTTCAGTAATGATGTTATATGTGCCACTATTCTCCCATAATTCTTAACAAACTTCCGATAATACCCTCTCAACCCAAGAAATCCTAGAAGATGATTTATTTTTGTGGTGATTTTCCATTCCTTAGCGGCTTTAATTTTGTTAGGGTCTACCTTAACACCATCATGAGATACAATATGACCCAAATATTCCACCTCATGTACTCCAAAGAAACATTTGGAGGTTTTTTCATATAATTGTTTCTCCTCCAATAGTTTGAGCACCTTGTCAACATGTTGAACATAATCCTTCCAAGACTTACTCTAGATTAGTATGTCATCAAAAAATACTAACACAAAATTTCTAAGGGGTTGAAAATGGAATTCATCAAACCTAGAAATGTGGAAGGTGCATTAGTAAGGACAAAAGGCATGACTAAAAATTTATAATGACCCTCATGAGTTCTTAATGTTGCTTTTAGAATGTCTTCAGTCTTCATTCTAATTTGATGATATCTTGAACAAAGATCAAGCTTCGTGAAGAAAATTCATCCATGTAATTCATACAACAATTCATCAATGACGAGAATGGAAAATTTATCTATAATAGTGAGCTTGTTGATCTTTCTATAATCTGGACACATACACCATAATCCATCCTTATGTGCACCAATACTACTAAAGAAGAGAAATAACTTTGACTAGGTTGTATTATACCAGCCTCTAGCATTTATGCAACCATACGTTCAATTTCACTCTTTTGGGCATAAGCATGTCTTTAAGGCATGATGTTTGGAGGAACACTTTCTGGAATTAAATGAATAACATGATCATGATCATGAATAGGTGAGAGGCCTTTGGGAATCTGAAGCTCCTTGGAATGATTGTCCAAGACTTTTTAGAGATCTGGAGAATTAAATGATTTCAATGTTTGAACCTCTAGTGAGCATAATTGTGCAATTACGCCCTGTTCTGATTTCAATGATTGAAAAATTGGTGGTGAGACATACAGATCACCCATAGATTTGATGGCTGAGACAGTGGTCTCTAAAACATACACTCATAATTTTAGCTTGGATTTCTCCAATTCCTTTGAAGGAATTTGTTTTGCTCCTTTATCTTGACTTGTACTTTTACCCTCACCCTTACCTTTATCCCCACTCTTAGTACCACCTTTTAAAAAATGTTAATATTTTTCCATTTAAAGTGTTTTAATATCCTACTTTGCCTCGGAAATTTCAAGGTATCTCTCTTTCAACTATTTAGATTTCCTATGACATGTTTTATCCAAATTAGTCACTCTTTTCTTGTATTCTTCAACCTCTGATTCAAGCTTTTGTTGGTTATGATCTGTAGATTTATTTGCAATTTTAGCCTTTAAATATTCAATCAATTTATCTTTCTCATTCAATAACCTGACTAATTTATCCTCAAAAGTATCTGAAGCTTCCAGTGGAGGTATGTTGAGAACCCCTGGTCTTCTTCTCAACTCCTCTTCAAGTTCACTATTTTTTTCATCATATGCAACCTAAACTTTTTTGAACTTTGCATGTAGTCATCTATCTCCCTCACACCTTCATTGCTCATTCTAGATAACTGATTATGCAATTCATCAATAATTGTATCCTTGGAATTTATGTCTTTGACTGATTTCAGTGTTTTTTGCACAATTGTTGATTCCAGCACTGCAATCTTCTTCAAGCATTCAACAATATCCTTTTCCTTTAGTTCTTACTTTTCCTTCCTGCAGTATATAGAGGAATAATCCTCCATTGATCTGTTTTTGTAATGGATCATTCTATCCTATATTGAGAAAGAAAATATGTTATCAAAACTTTATGTTGGATTGTGCACATTTAAACTTGGAGATGTAGATGTTGAATCACCCATAAAAGGGAAATTATATTGAGGTGCAAATTATTTAGAAGGAATTTTGTCTATTATAGAAACATCACCATTACATGTTTCCATATAATGGTCCATACTTTCCTGCTCCTCATATTCATCCACAAGCACATGTAAGTCTACTAGGACACTAACAGTTATATCTTCAGCATGGAAAATTCTATAAACAAAATTTTCCACACCTTCAATCGAAGTTTGTGCAAGTTATTCCTCAATGGTTTTCTTTCATTTTGATTTCCAAATGTAAGTTTTAAGAGGCCTTGTTTCAACACTAGGTCGATACAAATCAATAATTTTCTACAGTGTTCCCAGGAAACTGAACTTAACCTTATTAATTTTACTTTCTTGCAGGGCATAATGTAATTTTTTAGCCAACAGATGAGGGACATCTATGGTCATGCCTTACACCCAATGAATAACTATCCTCATGTTGTCACCAAAAATATCAAGCTTGTGATGATTCATAACTTTCTTAAGGGAAACTTGAATCAAGGATTTGTATAGTCCTTGGGGAACATCTTGCATTTTTAATCCATTCCTTGTAATAGATACTTCTTTCCCACATATTTTACTAGCTATTTCAATCTTTTCTACCTTAGGGGTTTACTTGGAGTTAAATATTTCTCCCCCTCTGCATGAATTCTTGTTTCTCTTGCAACCAGATCAGGGTCTAGCTTAATCCTTTGCCCAAATATTTTTAATTCCATGGCTTTATCATCATAATTTTCTATGGTATCAACTATCTCATCATTTTGGAAATCGAACTATCCGAATGTAAAATTATAAACTTGTGCTCTTCTCAGGATATCTAACATATCTAGTGGACAATTGTTTTTATCTCTCCATGTATCAACACACTCTTTGAATTTTTTGACTGTGAACTTCTCCTGGGAACCTCGTGTGTCAAACGTTTGCAGAGAAGAGAACGTTTTTGTTTCAATTGAGGCCATCATTTTCTGGGGTCATGACACGCTAGATGAATGCAAGAATGCACACTACATAGATTGTGAGGAATGCACGTTGAATGCAAGGATGCACACTGAATAAACCATGACGAATGCACGTTGAATACAAAAATGCGGGTTGAATAAACCGTGAGGAATGCACATGCAAATGAGTTTTTTTAACTTAGTGATTTATTTTTCTATAATCACTTTTATAAAGAAAATAAAATTTAATTAAGTGAATGAAATTTGTTTATAAGGTCCTTTAACTTTTCCCTTTACTCCTATATTTTCTCAAACATGAAATTAAAAATTCAAATTAATATTTAGATGTAGGATACAGTTTATTAAAAGTAACACTTTTAAAAATGGGCTGCAAGATTTTGATGGCTTGTAATATGGCCACCACTTCTTTCTCATGGGTGGAATTGACCAATTTTACAGCATCCAACTTGTTATTCATAAATGATAATAAATTTCCTTTTTGTATTAAAATGGTACCCAACCTTTTTATAGTAAATGCCCTAACTACGTCACATGACCTAATCTTAAACTTAAAACCCTAAAAAATATGTACAATATAGGAAAACCCTAAAATAGACCCTATAAACCCTAGGTGCCATCTCTTTATTTATCCCTTGGAAACATTTAAATCTAATTACTACTTAAATTATAAGGCCTTCCAACCTTACTCATAGGGTTTTAACCAAGAAACTACAATTTTGAACTATTAAAACTCAAGTTTGATTTTTACAAGTCCAACACCTTGTTCCCAAAAATTTCTCACGTGCATTTATTTGAGGCACAAAACCCCTACCATTTACCCTTTGAAATCCATGCAGTTTGGAGTATTTTTGAACACCACAAACATATATGTGAAAAATTAAAAGCATTTAAGTCTATTAATGTTACACATGAGTAAAAAAATAGTCTCCAAGTTGAATCGTTCAATTTGGCCTTGAAACGAAGGTTGGCCATGCATTTTTGTGAAGCAGGCCAAAATTGCCTTGCTTCACTAAATGCATGCCCATGCTTCATTTATTGGCCAATCTAATTGATTCAAATTGTAGATTGTTTATTTAAATATTTTACACACTTTTTCATTTTTATATCTTTACTTAGACTTCATTTCCAAACAAGAAATAAGAACTAGTCCTATTTGTCTCGATTCTCCTTACCTATTTATCTTCAAACCCTAACTAGGCCACTTGACCTAATCTTAAACTTATAACCCTAAACAATATGTCCAAATATAGAAAAAGCCTAAAATAGACCCTGCAAACCCAAGGTGTTATCTCTTCATCTTTTAAAATACAAGTTTGATTTTTCTTAGTCCATTACCTTGTTCCTAAACATTCATGGTTTTCATTTATTTGAGGCACAGAAGCCCTATATTCTATGCTTTGAAATACATGCCATTTGGAGTAATATTGAACAACAGAAATATATATGTGAAAAAATAAAAATATTTAATTGTATTAATGTTACTTATGAGTAAAAAACTACTCTCCAAGTTGAATCATTCAATTTGGCCTTAAAAGGAAGGTCGGGTGTGTATTTTTGTGAAGTAAACCAAAATTGCCTTGCTTTACTAAAATGCATGCCCGGGGTTCATTTATTGGGAAATATGATTGATTCAAATTGTATATTGTTTATTTAATGATTCTAAATGCTTTTTAATTGTTACAAAATTCTAAGTTTTGCTTCAACTTGCCTTATGTGAAAGTTGTGTATAAGTGGGAAACATAGTTATGTAGGATATTTTTCAAACATGATGCAAGGTTATATCCTATGGTTAGGAATTGTCCAATTATGTCCCATTTCAAATTTAATTAACAAGAGTGTAATTGGTTCATTTTAAGAGTGCATATGTGTTCCGACTGTGAACATTGCTAGATATGACCATTTGCTATTCCGTCAAACTTGGATTTTAGTGTATAACATTTCCTTTATGAAAATGACTATGCTATGTTGCATAAAATGGTTTTATATTTAGGTTGGAATGATCATTATCACACAGTCAATTAAGTACAAGTCTTGGTGTGCATCTATTTGAGGCACACAAACCTTGAATTTAACCCTACGAAATCAAGCCAATTTAATATATTCTTGCATAATAGAAATATATATGTGAAAACGTAATGTTAATTATGAGTTAAAAAGTACTCTAAAAGTTGAATCATTCAATCTGGCCTTGAAATTAAGGTTGAGCATGCGTTGTTGTGAAATAGGCCAAAATTTTCTTGCTTCACTAAAATGCATGCCCAAACTTCATTTTTTGACCAATCTGATTGATTCAAATTCTAGATTATTTATTTAATTATTTTACACACTTTTGAGTTATTATATGTTTACTTTGACCCTTAAATAATTCTTCTTCATATTTCATATAGAATTCCAAGTTTTGCTTCAACTTGCATTATGTGAAAGTTATGTATAGGTTTTTCTTCAACTTGCTCTTGGGAAAAAAATTTGTCCTTTTAGTTTAGTGCAATAGTTCCAACTCTTCATATTAATTGTGAATCTAGGTAGGTTTTGTTATTGCAAGGATATTATGCAGAATATATGCAAAGGGAAATGATGACTAGTGCTAATGAATCTCTAACTCAATCGTTGTAATCACACTCTCAACAACTCAACACTATGGTTGTTGCACCCTCAAAACTTGTTAACACTCTCAAGAAATAAACACACAATACAGAATAAAACCACTCAGCCAGACTATCACTCTTATTCAAAAAAGAAGAGCACTCCTAGAAACCATTCTCTCAACAAATGTTGAAACAAACATTCAAATGAAATGAACACACCATCAAACTATAATAAGAATTAAATAAATTTCACACTAACAAAGAGATCGGTCCAGGACCTATGTTGTTAGACAATACAGTGGTTAGAATTATATAATGATTAAATCATGAATAAGACTAATAATAATAGTAACACTACACAACACACAAGCTAGTCAATAGAAAGGTATGTATCCACCAATGATTGAGATTGCATTAATGAAACATACAAGATTACAATGTTGGTGTTATCCCCCTCTATCACTGTCTATATGTTTCTATATGTATATCTCAAACAGGAAGAGAGTACACCTCTTTATAATTTCAAATTGCAATGATAAGATCATAATGAGAATCTCTTGATTCTCATTTGACCTAATTTGAGAATACACATTAACAATTTGATAAAAATTTCCAAGGTTAGGACAAAGTTGTAAATTTTCCAAAATACAATAATTATCAATAGAAAATCCTAACTGTTTCAGTTGTGGTGCCCATAAACTTCTCCTTTGACAGTCGAATTATATTTTCACCAGATGCTTTCCATGTTGATGTTCATAACTAATTGAATGAGGTTAGCGTGTATAAAACATATCTTCGTGTGTAAAAAAAATGCTTAGTGAGTCCTTGTCATGTCCTTGGCGAGGCAAAATTGGAAAGTGTAATCTTGCAACAACATCTCAATAGACTACAAACCTTGTAACAACTCAGTTTATGGCTCTACGAGAAAAATAACCTAAAGCAATAGTTCTCATGCCAAATTACAATTATAATCTGATCATAAGGACGACATATTAAAAGAGACATATTGAAGTTGATAATGACCGTTACATTGGTAAAGTATGGCCTTGAGAATAAAAAGGGTAAAGAAAAGGTAGGAAAATGAGTACAAAAAGATGTCAATTTCACATCCCAATATCTCCCCTCAACTTAAGTATCTGCATGTCCATATCTACATGATTTCACATCCTGACATATCCATCCCGCTTTACTTCAACTATATGTTCTTGTGTGACAGCACCATCTTCAACACATTATAGTGGAATAATGGTTTGTTATTTTTCATCTTGCTCTCTAGCTTGAATTCCAACCAAAATAGTGGTTGTCCTTTCATAACCTTTTTCCTCCAACACTTCGTTACATCGATTACAAAATCTCATTGGCATTACTTCTTCCAGTTCTCACAGGGCTTCTAATCCATTTTTTTTACTAGACTGAAGTTGCCCTTCAACCATGGTAAGTTGTTTCCTTAAATTCTCCTTTTCCTCCTTAAATTTTTTAATTTGTTGAATAAGGAGGTCAATTACATACTTACCTCACAAAGAGACATCTTCTTGTTCCTTTTTCAACTCCTTCTCTTTATGTTGTTCCTTAGATTCCTTTGATTCAAGTGGAATAGCATGAACTTCAAGTGTCAAGGTATGTTCTTTTACAAATTATTCTTCTTTTTCTTAAATCTTCTATCCCTTAGACTCCTTTTCTTCTATTGTATTAGTGCATTCCTCAGATATTTGGGTAGTTGATAGTGTAACAATAATTACCCATACTCTCTTCTTGGGATTCTTTCCATCAAATCTTTCCTTCAATTTCCTCTTTTTCACCATAGTATGTACACAAATATAATTTTCAAATGATTTATTATATTCCCGAGGAAATTGTATTTCAGGAACCCTCGCTTCAGCTGACATTGTTGTAGGTACCCCTGTTTCATCAGTCTCTACCTCGAGCCCTTCTTCATCAATAGGGCATCCAAGATAACTATCCTCAGATTGTCCATTGGATATATCCATAGGTTTTTTTGATGTTGTTGGACCCACCAACATGTCAGGGGATACCCTAAGTAAGAATTCCCAACTAGACCTCAGACTGTTTGCCAGAGTTGGAGTCTCGGTAATGGGTAGTAAAGTTATGCCTTGACTGCAATAGCACGTAGAGGTAAGCATGATATCTTTGTTGGAAGCAAGTGTGTTACCTTTCAATGAGTCAAGTGAGATGCATGGGGGTTCTAAAACACAAAGGGGGAAAGGAAGTGTGTCACTTAGAAGCCTGTAATAGTACACAACCTAAAAGGAACACACAAGTTGAATGACATCGCAAGATGGAAAGAAGAATAGTCGATAATCCAAAGTGATTGATTAAACCTACAACATGACTTCAATAAGATTCATACAATCATATACAAAATATTTCATACACAAATGCGTAAGTTAAACAACATACATTGCTAAAGTAACCAGAATAGTCGAACTACAATAAAAACATATGCATGAAGACGTGCTAGCCCTATATATATATATATATATATATAAAGTGAAAGTTCCATCCATACATATACCATTGACAGCTATTATCCCCAATAGTGGAACATTACAGTCAACAGTGTCTACTCCTCCAAAGAGATGTACTCGCTCTAAGTTGTCGAGAAGCCAAGGCTCATCACAATACTCTCCAAGCCCTCTTTAAGCAATTCCTAGCAAAATCTTGGCTCCCAAAATATTGTTCTATGAGTTATGAGGTTCTATATATAGCAAAGGGTGGGGTGACCCTTGACATTCCCCTTTGACTCTTGGACTACCCTCAAGACTCTTCAACTTCATTACAAATAACTCTTTACATTACATATGACTGGTTATATTCCACTAATGACACTTGGAATTTCACTTTACATTACATTTGATTATAATAGATATGGTTCATAGTAGTGAGGTGGCCGAGACGACTCATGACACAACTCGACATGACATTGCTAACATGTACTGGATGACAATGGTGTCCATGTCAAGTTGTTGTGCTGCTGAGTGTGTTAGGGTCTTATAGTTTATATGATTTCAAGGTGATTGAGTATTTCACAGTTTCCATATTTCAAATTGATCATAGATTTCATGATTCAAGTGATTTCACAAAAAAAGAGAAAATAAAAGAAATTAAAAGAGGGTATACAAAAAAAGAAGAAAAAGAACAAAAGAGAAAAAATAAGAAGAAAACGAAAACCCCAAATGTTGTTCAAATCATATAGTCTAAGCATGATTGAACAAATATCATTTTTTGTTGATAGGGTAGAAAATAAAGATCTATCAAACAGTTTAATCTTGGCAAATCAGTAGCTAGGTAGAAATAAAATTGGTTCAACAATTTAATATGGACCAATGGGAGAAATAAGTGATAGAGTAGGTTAGAAATGAAAGAAAAAGTGAAAGGTTCTGCAAGTCCAAATACACCCTGCAAAAGAAAAAAAAAGATGTTAGATTACAAAAATAAGGGTAGGTAGAATTGAGAAAAATTCAAAGGGAAAAAGACCTGAAAATTTCTTTTAAAGTGTGGTGACACATCTCAATGTTTTTCCTAAGGTTGGGAAAAGAAATTAAAAGGGGAAGGGGTTTTTGTTATGTTTCCTAACCTTATTCTATACCCCTATATCCTATAGTCTTCCCCCCCTATGTATTTCCCTACCCCACCAATCACTTACCCGTCACATCCAACCTTACCCGCCCCCATCTCTCACCTAATATCCGCTTACTCCATATGATCCGACGACCCACATGCTTTTCCAGCCCCCTCACCCTCCGAATGTTAATCCCAAGGAGGGGGGGTCCAAAATCAGTGGTTTCAAACCACTGACGTGTTGCGCTCTCAGGATTTCACACCCGCCCTCTCATTTCGCTTACCACTCCTAGGGCCCCCCAAAAAGTGGTTTATGCCTTTAACTAAACCACTCTCCCATTGTGACTGTTTATCACTCCCACCACCTCACGATGCCATCCCGTCCCATTTGCCTATCACCTCCATTCCCGCCGTTGTGCATTCAATTGGTTGGACCGTTAGCCAACGGACCCGCGCCAAGTCAGGCCAATCCAATGGGAACACCCCAAAGCTACAAAAGCACCATTTCACGCCAGTTAAAAATTTTAACATGCTCTCTTCATTCACAGGTGCAATTCAAATTCATCCAGGCATACACAGTGAAAGTAGTGAGCACACTCATACAGCAGTACAGTTGCAGAAGGATCTATTTTTCTGGAGTGATCATGCATTCCATTTCTCGAATCCCACTTCTAGTTTATTCCTTTTCTTTCTCCCTCTATGAATCCCCATTTCTTCTTATCCCCTTCTGTTACAAATTCAGCAGTCCAGGTTTTAAAACTTTTGCAGAAGACAACCATGGCACCAAAGAAAAAGGAACAGGAGGTGTTTAATCCAATGGTGCACCCACCATTGGATTTGGATCACATACCACTTGCAGATAGGGATTTTAAGATACATGAAGCACTCTCAGAGTTTGATTTATTTGACATCTACTACTGGTGGGAGGATAAATTTATTGATGAAGTGGATGACATAGGCCTATGGGACACTAATTTACCTTTCTATATCTTCCCTAAAACCCATAGTTTCCCAGAATTAATTAGAAATTCCATTCATGCTACAATCCACAGCAAAGGACAGTGATGGCCCCAACAGGACATATATTGTTTACCATTGATGCCAAGTCTATTATCCAAATGATGCAGGCTCCTGTTATTGAAGTAACTACTCCCTTTTCCCATGAGATTCTCACTGAAATGTATTAGAAACTAGATTTTTCTAAGAGAGCTAAAACCTTAGAACTCTTCATGACTGAGCAAACACCTCTGCCAAACAAGAATCCTCCTTATTCCTCCTCTGTTTTCCCTGACAAAACCAGAAATATTATCACTATTCTTTCTTATTTACTTGGCTATTATTCAAATCAATGGCTTGATGAAGCTATCATAGGTTTTCTGTCTATTTTATCAATAGAATCCAGGCCCTCTATCCTCTTCAATTTCAATCAATTTCTAGCAGATGCCATTCATGAGCAGTTTGTCTATTTCTTCACACAGGAAGTGTTTCAATACTCCTTAGTTTTGGTATATATGTTTGTTTATTTTCAGGCAGACAGGTTCCAGTTTTCAATGAGCAAGTTGAATGAGGAAGGTGAACCCCAATTTGTTATTTTTTGGACAACATTAGTGATGAAGGAACAAAAGGACTTCAACTAAAAAATATTTGTAGAAATTTTTCTTCACCTAGCAATGAGCCTCCTTAGTGGGACTGCAGAACCTAGAATCAGTGAAGAAATTAGAAGGATTATGCAGTTGACAGACCAAGCAAGAACAAGTGATTGGTACTTGTACCAAAATTACACTGAATTAAGAGTATATAGCTGTGAGTTGGACCCTTATAAGCTGCCAAAGTTCCTCCCCATGAGGATCTTTGCACTTGAATACATCAGACAAATGATCAATGCAGATGAAGTGCATTTTGTAGCAGCCAAGAAAAAGTCACAATTTAGGATCAAATCCCAGATTGGTCCTTTCATTTGTAACAACAGAGCAGCAAGGGAGGAGGCAGATAAGAGATTGAAGGAAATGAAATTCACCCACAGTTTTACATGGTCCTATGACCCATGGGGCATCATCTCCAAGAAAAGGGTGGAGAACAAGTCAACAACCTATATTCACACTCAAAGGCCTGAAATTGAAAAATACATGAACCAGATTGAGTGGATGCCTGACACATTACAAGAGGTTGAGGAACAAGTGATTTCTTCTTCCAGTGCACAGACTCCAAGACAGCAGGAAAGGAAAACTACTGAAGACAGAACAGAAAAGGGAAAAGAACAAGAACAGGGAATAATAGGGAAAAGGCATAGAGAAGATCAGTCACCAGGGATTGATACTTCTATGAAAGAATTCAAACTGAAATATAGGAAAAATCCCAGAAAATACATGGAAATAGGCAAGGAAACACCACAACAAATAGTCATCAATCTCATAGATATTCCAGACTCATCCTCAAATAGAGGGAAATATTTTCCTGCCACTCCAATTTTAGAAAGGCAACAGTCTCTTCAAGTTTCCTCATCTACAAATGTGACTAGAGAAAAGGAGGAGACAATATTTGATACCTTCAGGGAGATTAAAATCAGGAATGAGATATTGAAAAAGAGAACTTATGCTTAGTTTTGGAAATAGAGTGCAACTTCTCAAGGCAAACTTCTCTCAGCCATTGATTCAGGAAAGGGAAAGATGTGCATGGTGTTTTTGGAAGCATGGACAACAAAGCCCAAAACTCCAGCAAATTACAAGCAAACTTCTTTTGAGTTTGACGCCAGAAGTGTTCATCCAATTGATCGGTTGGAAATTCACAATAAAGCAGGTGAAATGATTTCATCTACTCTCACTAGTACTTATATGAACTTGTTTAAAATGTAGGTGGATTTGTCAAATGCTCAATCTTAATTAAATATGGAAAGGATTTCATCACAATCAAAGGACAACAAAATTAAGTGTTTAGAAGACTTAGTAGTGAGAATTGGGTATGATCCTTCAGATGTAAAAGAAACAGAAGAAATAATCAAGAAAAAGGAGTTGGATATAGCAGCTTTGAAGAAGCAGCTCAAAATGCCTACAACACATGATCCCTTGACCAAAGAGATAGAGGAAACAGAGAGTCAGAAGGCCGAAATGATGAAGTTAATAATAGAACAATCCCTCCAAATTAAACAAATGGAAGAAAAGATGGAGAAAATGATACAAGAGAAAGATAAGGCAACACAAATGGCCAACACTACTATGGAAGCTCTTCCTCTCTCAGCTCTTCCTACAGCCACGCCAATAACTGCTACTACAGGGATAGGAAGTAGTATAGAACAACTAGCCAGATCCATGAAGGGCATGAATCTTCAAACTGAGGAGATTAAAATATTAGAAACCCAATTTAATTTTCTGCGGGATCAAATCAAAAGGGCCGAAAGTAATCATTTGGTGGAGGTGCAAAGGGAAAATACCTTGATTGAAAAGCTACAAAAATCAGAGAAAGAATCATCTATTGGGAACACTCTAGGAAGAGTTAAGGGGATTATTTGGAATAACATAATCAATGGTATGAATGAAATTTGGCCCAGCATCCAAATTATATTTGAACATAAAGAATTAGTTGAGAAAGCTAAAGAAGTGTTATTTCAGCTACAAACGAAGAGCTGGGAGACATGCCAACAACAACCAATAGGATAATAAAATTTCTAAATTCAAGGAACATGTATGAGCTGGAAGAACTAGGAGTAGCATACAGGATAAAGACTATACTTCAGGTGAAGAAGGTATTGTCTAAGAAGAGCTTGAATGTACAACTAGAAGAAAAATGTTAAAATTTGGAGCTAACAGTGAACATGTTCTTCAACAGAATTCAACCTTTAAATCAGAAAGGTCTCCCTTCTCTGTTTTTCATAAATGAAAAACTCATGGCCAGAGAGGACTATTTCAAGAAACTCTAGGGCATAGCCACAGATGCTGCAAATCTTTCCAATATCAAAGGCAACATAACAAGAAAGTAATTTCTAGAAGCTATCTGCAATCAGATCTACATTGAACATGAACTGAAGCATATTTTTGTAGTCAAACCAACTTTTGCAAAATACACTGAAGCTGATGAAATATACAGGAGGTTAACTAAGATCAAGATTCTAGATGAAGAAGCATGGAGTGACTTGTGTGATTATCAAGAGGAACGGGACAAAGATGATTGAAGTGACAACGTAAATCTGAGTCAGCACCAACCATGTCAGCAGAACCACTATAGCCAAATTAAATTCTCAGCAAAAACATCCCTGAAAAAGAGGACTAGGTGTCCAAGTTTTCTCAACGTGGCCACTTCGTGGTTACACTAGTCAATTTTCTTTTGTTGTAATTAATATCATATTGCCAAGTGTATAAGGCAATCTTTGTAGGTTTTGAGTTAAATGCTTTATGAATTAGAAGTATTAGGGGTTGGACCTGAGTCATTTGAAACTATATTTTCTATTTGGAGCATTGTAATTTCGAGATGGAGCATAAATAAACGGACCGTTTGCAAGATATTTGAACTGTGTTAACCTGGTGATGTCTTCCTTTTTGTGATTGAATGTATTGATGTTTATTCATTGTGCATCATTAAGTCTTATTGTAAAGAAGAAATTATAGATTAAGATATGTTGTTGGAGCACCTTATTTCTATCTTTGTTTACAATCTAAATGTTTTCTTCTGATGTATGATTAAAAAATACTAAACTACTTTTTAATCATTACTGATATCACTTTTTGTCATCTCATTTCTCACTCTGCTTTTAGATCCAGTAAAGACAGTTAGCTTGCCCTGTAATTTCTCTTTAAAATTGATGTTAGCACCCAACATTAACTCCATAGCCCAATGGAAAGGATTCAAATATGATCTATGCCAACCAAAAAAAAAACAACCAAGCAATCAAGTAATAAATCTCTTTCATTTTTATATCTAGACTAACACATTAGAACATTGAAAATAAAGTTAAATCCTAAAAATACAGAGAGAGCCCTCTTTGAGTCTAGGAGGGCTAGATCCTAGAATCCTAAGCGGTTTGATGTATCTTTTGTGACTTTTGTCTTGCCAATATTCAAATTCACAAAACGATAACATAGTGGTGACCATACTGGGGACTATTGAAAATTTATCCTTTTATTCAAATTCAAAGTACCCAGTTAAATAACTTTGTATGATACAATAACTCCTAAGATTGGTTTTCCTTCTGTTTTTGTATATTTAGTTTGTCTGTGTATTAGATTTGAACACTGACTCCCAAAATAATCTCTACTAGATCCCATCCAGATCCAAATCCTCTTACCATAGTGGACAATCCTAAAAAGATCTTAAGGAAAACCCCTAGAACTAAGAGTCAGACAAGCAACATATTTCTTCACAAAGCCAACTCACTCCCTGAAAACTTTGTTACCTTTAAAGATATCCAGTTTGATTTACACTTTGAACAAGGCTTATTTAGGACTAAATCAGAGAATTGGAAAGATCATATTATCTTTGATCCATCCATCTTCACAAAGAGCTCAGTGAGAGAACTTTCTTCACCAACTAAATCTGATCTTCAGCTCTTACAACATTTTGACACTCTTCAAGATCTAGTGACAGATCTCATCTCATAAATTGATGGTGCTTACCTTCAACATTTAGTAGAATTAACTACTTTAAACCTAGCAGCTTCATCCCTCACATCTCAACCTGCACATATTCAGTCACCAAGTCCTACTACCTCCACAATTCCCACCCCTTCCTTTATCCTTAAACATAAGGTTACTCAAATTATTTTACTCTCATTTTCACCTATTACTAGTCCAACCTCATCCACTATTCAACTTCCTTCAAGTGGCCCTCCACCACCACCAATCATGGCAGCCAAATATGCTCCTTTGGTGTTGCTAGCACCATTGGCCAATATGCCACAAGACTATCAGTCTAAAATCACCCTATTTGATGGTATTGGTCCTTTGACAACCCAACAAAATGTGGATAAAATAAATGACTGTTTTGACTTACAAGAGGTAGATGAAGAAAGTGTTAAGCTCAGAATGTTTGCTCAAAGTTTAGGAGGAGAAGTCAGAAAATGGTTTAAGTCTTTGCCTGCAAATAGTATAAATGACCTCCCTGCATTTCACCAAACTTTCCTTAATAGGTGGGAAGTAAAAAAGAACCCTTTGCATATTTTATCAGAATATGAAAATATTAAAAGAGAAGTAGGTGAAAGTGTTCAGGACTATTGTGCTAGATTTAACAACACCTACAACGCAATACCTGTAAATCTTAAACCACCTCAGGACTTAGCCTTGATAAAATTTCCAGATGGCTTTGATACATATATGTCCTACCAGCTCAGGGAAAGGAATTCTCCAACATTAGAAGCAATGCAAAGAGATGTTGTGAGTGTAGAGGCCAATTTACAAGCTAAAAGAGCCAGGATGAGAACTGAAAGAAAAGTGACTTTTAGAGAAGAAACATCAACTTCTGCAGCAGAAGCCAAAATTGATTCCTTAGTAAGGACTATGGAAATAATGATGGAGAGAATAAATATAAATGATAGGAATGTTCCTAGGGAGAACCCACCTGTCCAATAGAACCGAAATCCAAACCCTAGAAGAAACACTCCACAAATCAGACAAAGAGATCAAAGAGGCCCATATCAACAAATTAGGCCACCATTTCAAGAAAATTATGTTGATGAAGATATAAGTGTAGTTGAAGAATTTGAGGAAAATCATATTAATTTAATGGGCACAAATGAAGATAATTTTGTTTTTCTTACACAAGAGGAGTACGGATTGTTTTTATTAACTCAAACAAAATTGGAATCTGAAGAATCTGATGACTATAAACATGGATTTAAGAACGCAATCTCAAAAGTCCACAAACAATATAATCTCAAGAGCAAGAGAAACAATGATAACTTAAATAAAAACGATTCTAATAACTCTGCAAAGAAAACTTTAGAGCCTGATCCCAAGAAGACAACTGAAAGATCTAAGAAAAATAAAAACAATCCAGAAAGGAGAAACACAGAAAATGTTGCTAAGAAAACAATTGATGTCTTAACAAAAGCTGTCCAATCTGGAATGCCTACTACAAGTCAGCAAACAAAACTCATAACAAAGGTTGTGGCCGAAAGGACTGATTTCTCAAATTTGCTTAAAAATCAAGCACCCTTCAGTATTGAGAACAAAATTGCTAAACTCAAGATCTCTATTCCTCTTACTGAATTGGTAAACAAAAATATGTATAGGTCCCAGGTTCTAAAGGTACTCAACATAGGATAAAACACTGATAGGGTGAACTTGAATGATGACCGACCTGAAATTTTGTTTGGACCAGAAGTTGATAGCAAGCCTCAAGAAGGGGGTGTTCCTCCATTTTATGTCAGCCTCAATATTCATGACAAGGTCCTTCATAATGCCATGTTGGACTCAGGTGCATCACATAATCTCATGCCAAAAATTTTTATGGAAAAACTTGGACTTGAAATCACTAGACCATACAAATATCTATATTCATTTGATTCCAGCAAGGTTAGATGTCTAGGTCTCATTAAGGAACTTTGTGTCACGCTACCCCAGATACCAGCAAAACGTTTAGTGATGGATATAGTAGTATCAGACATTCCTCCTAAGTATGGTATGTTATTATCAAGATATTGGGGAGATAAGTTACAAGGAACACTTCAAATGGATATGACATATGCCACAATACCAATATTTGGTCAATCAAGAAGACTGTATAGAGAAACCTTAATGAAGTATATGGTGAATAGCCAAGAAAATCCAGACAACTATCCTCTCTATTCAGTCCATACTGATATTTATTCCTTCATATTGTAAATGACAATGATGAAGATATAGATATGCAGGGCAAGCAAGCAGAAAATGAACTCAATGAAGAAAATGACACACAAGTACCCATTATGCAATAGAACCCTGAGACCTAACCTCTCCGGAATATGCCTTTTGATGGCTCATGTGGTAAAATAGGATCGAAAGTAGGAGTTTGGTTATACAATTCAACAACTAATCAAGCTGAAGGTCATTCTTATAAACTAAATTTTTTATGCACAAACAACATAGCAGAATATGAGGCATTACTATTAGGCTTGAAGTTGCTTAAAAAGGTAGGTGCTAAAATAATTTTTGTCCAGGGAGACTCTGAACTCATCATCAAACAAATTAAAGGACACTATTTTGCAAAACATCCTAGATTGAGAGAATACTGAAATGTTGTGATTGATTTTCTTAAAACCTTTGAAGAGTATGATCTTGTTGTTATCCCCAGGCTCCAGAATTCCTTGACCAATGGATTAGCCTTTTCAGCCAACACTTGCAAATTACCTCATCCAAATAAGAAATACATAGTTGAAGTAAAACACCATCCTGAAGTGCCTTCTAACATGAGATATTGGCAAGTTTTTGGAAGTGATAAGCAGATTGAAAGTTTTCTACAATCAAAAGATGAAATAGATAGTCAAACTGAAGTACATGTTGATATAGAGAAGCTTGTTGTTTCTGATGGGAAAATTTTTGTAAATAAGGCTATACATAAAACTAAAATACATAAAGCTCCAGAAAAAGAAGAATTCAAAGTACTACAACTCAAAGATAATGTTTTGCCTAGAGGGATTTCCCCTTTGGAAGAGTTGTTTGACTTTAATGATGTTGCTAGAAAGCCAAAAATGGAACCAACAGGAACAAACATTGAGGAATGCAATATAGGAAGTTAGGTGAACCCCAAAATCATAAAGTTGTCAAAATCATTGCCTCTCATTGCTAAACAAAGGTATATAGCTATGTTCAACGAATTTGTAGATGTGTTTGCCTGGAGCTATGAGGATTTAAAAGCTTATTATACTAGCATTATACAACATAACATTCCAATCAGAGAAGACCAAAAACCATTCAAACGGAAATTGCGTAGGATAAACCCTATCCTAATGCCTTTGGTGGAAAAGGAAATCAATAAAATGTATGAGGATAAGATCATAGTCCCAATTAGATATTCTAAATGGGTATCCAATATTGTGCCTACAAGGAAGAAAACTGGTGAAATAAGATTGTGCATTGACTTTAGGAATTTAAATAAGGTTTCCCTTAAAGACAACTATCCCTTACCAAAGATGGATCACATACTGCAAAGGGTAGTGGGTTCTAGTAGGATTTCCTTGTTAGATGGTTTTTTAGGGTATAATCAAGTTTTGGTACATCCTGATGATCAAGATAAAACTGCTTTTACTACTCCTTGGGGAACTTTCATGTATGTAAAAATTCCTTTTGGATTAATGAATGCTGGGGCTACTTTCCAAAGAGCAATGGACATTGCTTTCTCAGATGAAATTGGACATTTCATTGTAATTTATCTTGATGACATCACTGTATTTTCAAAGACTGATGAAGAACACCTAGCACATCTAAGAAAAGTATTTGAAAAATGCAGAAAGTTTGGTATCTCCCTTAATCCCAAGAAAACATTGTTTGGTCTTGAAGAAGGAAAACTTTTAGGCCATATCATCTCCAAGGATGGAATCAGAATTGACCCCAGTAGGATTGAAGGCATCCTTAAAATCAGTCATCCAAGAAACATGAAAGAACTTCAATCTTTTATTAGAAAATCAATTTTTTGAGAAGATTCATACCAAATCTTGCTGAACTACTCAGAAATATAACAAACATGCCCAAGAAAGACACAGAAATTAAATGGAATGTTGAAGCCAAACAATCTTTTGATCTAGTCAAGCGTTCATTAACAGAAGCTCCAGTTTTAATCGTCCCAGATTTCACTAAAGATTTTATCATCTTTTCTTTTGCATCTGAACATACTATTGTTGTTGTACTATTACAGAAAAACAATGAAGGAAATGTACAACCAATAGCATTCTTTAGCAAAGCTCTGAGAGATGCTTCTTTAAAATACAATATCATGGAAAAATAGGCATTTTCTATAGTCAACGCAATAAAAGATTTCAGGGTTTACATTTTTCATTCTCATATGGGCCTAATGTAGTTGTCAAAGATATTCTCACACAAAATGGACCTGATGGGAAGAGAGGCAAATGTGTAGGTTGTGATTCTGGAATATGATATAGAAATCAAGCCCACCAGGTTGATCAAAGGACAAGGATTAGCCAAATTGATGGTTGAATCAAATTTCAATGCATTAGACATCAACATGGTTTTTGCTTTGGATGATCTTAAGGAACTTGTGACTCCAGGCATATCTAAATTCCCCTTGGTATGCAGACCTTTTGTATGTTCTGTTCAATTTAAATGCTCCTCCTGGATTATCCAAAACAAAGGCTAGATTTCTTAAATTGAAAGTAATCAAATTTTGCATTGTTGATAGTACATTATATTGGAAAGATGTTGGAGGTGTCTTACTCAGATGTTTGTTAAAAGATGATCCTGATAAAATTATGCAGGAATTCCATGAAGGTTACTGTGGATGCCATCTTTATTAGAAGACAACTGCTAATAAAATCCTTAGAGCAGGTTACCGTTGGTCTACACTTTACCCAGACATCCATAAGATGGTAACTGCTTTCCATAAATGCCAATTCTTTAAAGGGAAGAGAAAATTACTACCTTTGACCCTAAAACCCATCTTTTTTTATAGTACTTTCCAACAATGGGGATTGGATTTCATTGGTGAAATTCATCCTCCATCCTCTGCCCAACACAAATGGATTCTAACAGCCACAAACTACTTCACCAAATGGATTGAAGCCATCTCCTCCAAAGTTGCTACTTATTTTGTTATTATAAAATTCCTTGAAACCAATATCCTTTCCAGATTTGGTTGTCCTAGGAAATTGATCATTGATAATGCTACAACTTTCAAATAAAAAATTGGTGGATTTCTATCATAAGTACCATATTTCTTTGGGTCATTCAATATCTTCTTACCCTCAAGGTAATAGGCTGGTTGAATCCTCCAACAAGAGTTTGGTGAACATCATTAAGAAGATTCTGGAGGACAATAAAAATTCATGGCACAACAAATTGATCTATGCATTATGGGCTGACTGATTGACTACATAGAAATCAATTGGTATGTCCCCATTCCAACTAGTTTATGGGATGGATGCAGTTTTTCCTTCTTCCATGGGAGTAGCAGTTATGAAGATCATGCAAGAGATACAAAGTCAACCAAATGATATACAAAGAAGGATATATCAGGCAATTCAATTACAACAGTCCAAAGAAGAGGTATACAATAGAACTCAAGTTGTCCAGGAAAACATAAAGAATTTTTTTTATAAAAGAACTAAAGCTGATGATTTCAACCTGGGAGACAAGTGCTAAAATGGGACTCAAGAATATAAGACAAAGGGAAACATGGTAGATTTGAAAATATTTGGAAAGGTCAATATATTATCTCTGCTTCAGAGGGAATAATGCATTTTTCCTAAAAGAGTTAGATGAAACAGAATTGTCAGGAGGTCCTGTCAATGGAAGGATGCTGAAACATTAGTTTTCTTGAGTACACATATTTCCTCACTCCATTGTAAATATCACAATATTTCAAGTTTTTAGTTGGATTATTCATTTGACAAAAAAGAAATCAGATTGAATATAATGAAGATTTGAAGGATTCAAGGCTACTGGTCATGTGTTCTTGACACTTCAAGCTGAGAAGTGCCATCCCCAACTGGATCCACTGTTAGGGTCATATAATTTATAGGATCTCAAGGTGATTGAGTATTTCACAATTTGTAGATTTCAAATTGATCATAGATTTCAAGATTCAAGTGATTTCAAAAAAAAGAGAAAAGAAAAGAAATGAAAAGAGGGTATACAAAAAAAGAAGAAAAATAACAAAAGAGAAAAAATAAGAAGAGAAAGAAAACCCCAAATGTTGTTCAAATCATACAGTCTAAGCATGATTGAACAAATTTCAATTTTTATTGATAGGGTAGAAAATAAAGATCTGCCAAACAGTTTAATCTTGGCAAATCAATAGCTAGGTAGAAATAAAATTGGTTCAACTGTTTAATCTGGACCAATGGGAGAAATAAGTGATAGAGTAGGTTAGAAATGAAAGAAAAAGTGAAAGGGTCTACAAGTCCAAATGCACCTTGCAAAAGAAAAAAGAAATATGTTAGATTAGAAAAATAAGGGTAGGTAGAATTGAGAAAAATTCAAAGGGAAAAAGACCTGAAAATTTATTTTAAAGTGTGGTGACACATCTCAATGTTTTTCCTAAGGTCAGGAAAAGAAATTAAAAGGGGAAGGGGTTTTTGTTATGTTTCCTAACCTTATTCTATACCCCTATATCCTATAGTCCACCCCCTATGTATTTCCCTACCCCACCAATCACTTACCCATCACATCCAACCTTACTCGCCCCCATCTCTCACCTAATCTCTGCTTACTCCATATGATCCGACGACCCCCCTCACCCTTCGAAAGTTAATCCTGGGGGGGGGGGGGGGGGGGGGGGGTCCGAAATTAGTGGTTTCAAACCATTGACATGTCGCACTCTCAGGATTTTGCACGCCCCCTCTCATTCTGTTTACCATTCCCAGGGCCCCCCGAAAAATGGTTTATGCCTTTAACTAAACCACTCTCCCATTGTGACCTCCATTCCTGACGTTCCACATTCAATTGACTGGACCGTTAGCCAATGGACCCGTGCCAAGTCAGGCTAATCCAACAGGAACACCCCAAAGCTACAAAATCACCATTTCACACCATTTTCAAATTTTAACATTCTCTCTTCATTCATAGGTGGAATTCAAATTCATCCAGGCATACACAGTGAAAGCGGCACACTCATACAACAGCACAGTTGCAGAAAGATCTATTTTTCTGCAATGATCACACATTCCCTTTCTTGAATCCCTCTTTTGGTTTATTTCTTTTCTTTCTCCCTCTGTGAATCCCCATTTCTTCTTATCCTCTTATGTTACAAATTCAGCAATCCAGGTTTTAAAACTTTTGCAGAAGACAACCATGGCACCAAAGAAAAAGGAACAGGAGGTGTTTAATCCAATGGTGCACCCATCATTGGATTTGGATTACATACCACTTGAAGATAGGGATTTTAAGATACATGAAACACTCTCAGAGTTTGATTTATTTGACATCTACTGCTGGTGGGAGGATAAATTTGTCGATGAAGTGGATGACATAGGCCTATGGGACACTAATTTACCTTTCTATATCTTCCCTAAAACCCATAGTTGCCCAGAATTAATTAGAAAATGCCACTCATGCTACAATCCACAACAAAGGGCAGTGATGGCCCCAACATGACATATATTGTTTACCATTGATGCCAAGTCTATTATGCAAATGATGCAGGCTCCTATTATTGAAGGAACTACTCCCTTTTCCCATGAGATTCTCATTGAAATGTATCAGAAACTATATTTTTCTAAGAGAGATAAAACCTTAGAACTCTTCATGATTGAGCAAACACCTCTGCCAAACAAGAATCCTCCTTATTCCTCCTTTGTTTTCCCTGACAGAACCAGACACATTTTCACTATTCTTTCTTATTTACTTGGCTATTATTTATATCAGTGGCTTGATGAAGCTATCATAGGTTTTTTGTCTATTTTATCAACAAAATCCAAGCCCTTTTTCCTCTTCAATTTCAGTCAATTTCTAGCAGATTCTATTCATGAACAATTTGTCAATTTCTTCACAGAGGAAGTGTTTCAATACTCCTCAGTTTTGGTATATATGTTTGTTTATTTTCAGGAAGACAGGTTCCAGTTTTCAATGAGTAAGGTGAACCCCAATCTGTTATTTTCTAGACAACATTAGTGATAAAGGACCAGAAGGACTTCAACTAAAAAAAATTTGTAGAAATGTTTCTTCACCCAGCAATGATCCTCCTAAGTGGGATTGCAGAACCCAGAATTAGCGAAGAAATTAGGAGGATTATGCAGTTGACAGACCAAGAAAGAATGGGTGATTGGTACTTGTACCAAAATTACACTGAATGAAGAGTATATGGATGTGAGTTGGCCCCTTATAAGCTGCCAAAGTTCCTCCCCATGAGGATCTTTGCACTTGAATACCTCAGACAAATGATCAATACAGATGAAGTGCATTTTGTAGCAGCCAAGAAAAAGTCACAATTTAGGATCAAATCCCAGATTGGTCCTTTCATTTGTAACAACAGAGCAGCAGGGGAGGAGGCAAATAAGAGATTGAAGGAAATGAAATTCACCCATAGTTTTACATGGTCCTATGACCCATGGGGCATCATCTCCAAGAAAAGGGTGGAGAACAAGTCAAAGGCTTGGACATATTGGAGAGAAAGGCCTTCGAATACTTCATGGTAAAGGTATGGTAGAAGGTATGAGTAATAGCTCTTTGGATTTTGATTTCTGTAAAAATTGTGTATATGGGAAGCAGAATTGGGTGAGTTTCCCGTCTGGTAGTAAGAGGGCAAAACAGATATTAGAGCTTGTGCACACTGATGCGTTTGGACCTGTGAAGGATCCATCACTGGGTAATTCTATGTACTATGTATCATTTATAGATGACTTCTCATTGAAAAATACATGAACCAGATTGAGTGGATGCCTGACACATTACAAGAGGTTGAGGAACAAGTGATTTCTTCTTCCAGTGCACAGACTCCAAGACAGCAGGAAAGGCAAACTACTGAAGACAAAACAGAAAAGGGAAAAGAACAAGAACATGGAATAATAGGGAAAAGGCCTAGAGAAGATCAGTCACCAGGGACTGATACTTCTATGAAGGAATTCAAATTGAAATACAGGAAAAAGCCCAAAAAACACATGGACATAGGCAAGGAATCACCACAACAAATAGTCATCAATCTCATTGATATTCTAGACTCATCCCCAACTGGAGGGAAATATTTTCCTGCCACTCCAATTTCAGAAAGGCAACAATCTCTTCAAGTTTCCTCATCTACAAATGTGACTGGAGAAAAGGAGGAGACAATATTTGATACCTTTAGGGAGATTAAAATCAGGAATGAGATATTGAAAAAGAGCACTTATGCTCAATTTTGGAAACAGAGTGCAACTTCTCAAGGCAGACTTCTCTCAGCCTTTGATTCAGAAAAGGGCAAGATGCACATGGCATTTTTGGAAGCACGGACAACAGAGCCCAAAACTCCAGTAGATTACAAGCAAACTTCTTTTGAGTTTGATGCCAGAAGTGTTCATCCAATTGATCAGCTGGAAATGCACAAGCAAATAGGTGAAATGATTTCATCTACTCTCACTAGTACTTATATGAACTTGTTTAAAATGCAGGTGGTTTTGTCAAATGCTCAATCTCAGTTAAAGATGGAAAGGATTTCATCACAATCAAAGGACAACAAAATTAATTTTTTAGAATACTTACTAGTGAGAATTGGGTATGATCCTTCAGATGTGAAAGCAGCAAAAGAAGTAATCAAGAAAAATGAGTTGGATATAGTAGCTTTGAAGAAGCAACTCAAAATGCTTGCAACACATGATCCCTTGACCAAAGAGATAGAGGAAACAGAGAGTCAGAAGGCTGAAATGATGAAGTTAATAATAGAACAATCCCTCCAAATTAAAAAAATGGAAGCAGAGATGGAGAAAATGATACAAGAGAAATATAAAGTGGCACAGATGGCCAACACTACTATGGTAGATCTTCCTCTCTCATCTCTTCCTACAACCACACCAACAATTGTTGCTATAGGGATAGGAAGCAGTACAGAACAACTAGCCAGATCCATGGAGGGAATGAATCTTCAAACTGAGGAGATTAAAAGATTAGAAACCCAATTTAATGTTCTGTGGGATCAAATCAAAAGGGCCCAAAGTAATCATTTGGTGGAGGTGCAAAGGGAAAAGACCTTGATTGAAAAGCTTCAAAAATCAGATAAAGAATCATCTATTGGGAACACTCTAGGAAGAGTTAAGGAGATTATTTGGAATAACATAATCAATGGTATGAATGAAATTTGGCCCAACATCCAAATTATCTTTGAACATAAAGAATTAGTTGAGAAAGCTAAAGAAGTTATTTCAGCTACAAATGAAGAGCCGGGAGATATGCCAACAACAACGAATAGGATAATCAAATTTCTAAATTCAAGGAACATGTATGAGTTGGAAGAACTAGGAGTAGCATATAGGATAGAGACTATACTTCAGGTGAAGAAGGTGCTGACTAAGAAGAGCTTGAATGTACAACTAGAAGAAAAATGTTAAAATTTGGAGCTAATAGTGAACATATTCTTCAACAGAATTCAACCTTTAAATCGAAAAGGTCTCCCTTCTCCATTTGTCATAAATGACAAACTCATGGCCATAGAGGACTATGTCAAGAAACTCCAGGGCATAGCCACGGATGCTGCAAATCTTTCCAATATCAAAGGTAGCATAACAAGAAAGGAATTGCTAGAAGCTGTCTACAATCAGATCTACATTGAACATGAACTGAAGCATATTTTTTTAGTCAAACCAACTTTTGCAAAATACACTGAAGCTAATGAAATATAAAGGAGGTTAACTAAGATCAAGATTCCAGATGAAGAAGCATGGAGTGACCTGTGTAATTATCAAGAGGAACGAGACAAAGATGATTGAAGTGACAAAGTAAATCTGAGTCAGCACCAACCATGTAAATAAAGCCACTAGAGCTAAATTAATTTCTCAGCAACAACATCCCAGAAAAAGAGGACCAATTTTCCTAGTTTTCTCAGTAATGCCACTTCGTGGTTACACTAGTCAATTTTCTTTTGTTGTAATTAATATCAAATTGCAAATTATATAAGGCAATCGTTGTAGGTTTTGAGTTAAATGCTTTATGCATTGAAAGTATTAGGGGTTGGATCTGAGTCATTTGAAATTATCTTTTCTGTTTGGAGCATTGTAATTTCGAGCTGGAGCATCAATAAAAGGACCGTTTGCAAGATACTTGAACTGTGTTAACCTGGTGATGTCTTCCTTTCTGTGATTGAATGTATTGATGTTTATTCATTCTGCATCATTAAGTCTTATTGTAAAGAAGAAATTATATATTAAGATATGCCCCTGGATCACCTTATTTCTACCTTTGTTTACAATATAAATGTTTTCCTCTGATGTATGATTAAAAAATACTTAACTGCTTTTTAATCATTACTGATATCACTTTTTTCTCATCTCATTTCTCACTCTTCTTTTAGATCTAGTAAAGACAGTTAGCTTTCCTTGTAAATTCTTTGGAAAATTGATGTTACCACCCAACATTTGACTCCATAGCCCAATGGAAAGGATTCAAATATGATCTACCCCAACCAAACAAACAAACAACCAAGCAATCAAGTAATAAATCTCTTTCATTTTTATATCTAGCCTAACACATTAGAACACTTAGAATAAAGTGAAATCCTAAAAATATAGAGAGAGCCCTCTCTGAGTCTAGGAGGGCTAGATCCTAGACTCCTAAGCGGTTTGATGTATCTTTTGTGACTTTTGTCTTGCCAATCTTCAAAATCACAAAACAATAACAGAGTGATAGATGTGTTCTAGACGTGCTTTGTGTCCACCTCCACATAGCTTGGCTTTGCGGGGTCTCCAATGGTCTTGGTCTATAAAATATGGTTCCCCGCATGTACTCATTTCGCTTGCTGCTCAATGTGATTTGTACGTCTGTCCAACTGCAAGAAGTTCTTCTATCATGTGCTCCTTCTTCATCCCATTCATCATATCACCATGTTCCATCGATGTACCTGTTCTTGCAATTCACTCATGACGGAATGACATCAAATTCGAAAATATCCTAGTCTAGCATGATGCATTATTTTCTGTGTTCGGGTCCAGGTGACCAAGAGGGAGGATAGGACACTGAAACTGCACAGAGCACAACTCAGGTCGGGATGAAGGATTTTGGAGCTCGATCTGCACTATCGGGAAAAACTGCACAGTGATCACTGGGAGGCAGAATCGGGCAGTGACAATCACCAGTGTCAACTGCAAGATGGGATCCCGAGGGGGACAATTTTTGCGCAGTTTCCTGAGGGAGGACAGAGCAAGGATGTAGAGGGACTGTTGGGAAGTTCTGCGCAATTTCCAGAGGGAAGATAGAGTAGGGCTTCTGGGAATTTCTGTGCAGTTTCCATAGGGAAGAAAAAGCAAGGTTGCAGAGGGACTGTTGAGAAGTTCTGCACAATTTCTAGAGGGAATACAGAGTAGGGTTGTTGAAGGAGTTTCTACGTAGTTTTCAAGGGGAATAAAATCCAAGCTACTTAGGGGACCAGCTGGGAATTCTAAGTAGTTTCCTAGAGTAGTGCAGAGAAAGCCAACAAAGGACATGCTGGAGAGGACTGCACAATTTCTGGAGATAGTGCAGAACAAGGCAGCAGAGGCCTTGTTGATCATTTCTACGCAATTTCTGATGGCAATGCGGGGCAGGCAACAAGGAAATCAGTTGGGCATGTTTGTACAGTTTTGGAGAATAATGTAGCCACGGGTCTCAATGTAGTGCAAGTTTCTAGTAGTCCAAAGGGAGGCTTGACAACTGATCTTGTGGGAAGCACACTTTGGATCAGGCTTGGAGGAAACTTCTGCACAGTTCTGGGAGGCAGACAGGCTGCTCACTTCCAGGATTGCATATTACATCTAACCCGAAAGACAACCTCAAGCTCTGTGTAGTTTTGGGTAGTAGAGTAGGATCACTAAGAGCTAAGACTATGTAGTACAGCTTAGTCGAGGTACGATTGAAGCACGTTGTCCATTCGAGCAAATTTTCAGGAAATGGTTGTGTGTCAAAAGCAAGTGAATTTTTGCAGACTGACAATGTGATCATACACTTAGCATATTTTTACGACAATACAACACAGGCCAATAAGACAAAACATGTGCTCAGTGAGACTGCCTTAAATCTAAGAGCGACAAGTGCGACACATGAGATAGACCTTCAGATGACCATTACGACACTTGCGCGGTTGTGCTTACAAATTTGTGGGTGAGTATGAATGATGTTCACAGATCAAATATAACTCATGCACACAAAGGCACACCTTCAAAATCACCAGAATGAGATCGCAAGCGTGACAAAGAAACCAATATGCCAAAACACGACAGTTGGTTCAACATCGAAAAAGAAACAAGACATGTAGAGGAAACACATGGAATGGCTTTTAGTGCTTGCAAACATGCATGTTATTGAAGACATAATGATATGACGTTGATCAAAAGTACTTCAAGCTACACTAAGAGATGTACTTCAAAAAGATGTACTTTACTTACCATACTTAACCTCCATATGGTTATGCATCCGACGGAGTTTGCATGCGGTCTCATCTTTTATCATAACTCATCTCCTTGGTATTTCTGCTCAACTCCTTGGGATTCATCTAGCATGTCATCTTTCCTTGTAATCATTGAGAGATAGGTTGTTCCTTCAGATACAATTATATATACCTTTGAAATTGATATGCTTGTTATCAATTTTCCCCTTTCCCTTCTCTACTTGATTGGATCAACGTGAAAAACACCATTTAATTACAATATCGAGTTAAGGAATGAGGATCCTAGAATAGATACATGTTTCATGGTTCTACTTAGTGCTTTCTTTTCAAATGGATCATATTTTCCATTGAGACATCATCGACCTTAAAAATATGCAGACTAAAATAAAGAAGAGGAAGAAAGATTAGCCAAGGGTTGGTCGTCATCAAAATTTCCTTTCAAAGCTTTGGCACATTGTCTTTTGAGCCAAGAAAGATAATTTTTCATGCAGTCTTATTAAACAAAATCAAGAAAGAAAAGACAAGGCATAACAATAAAACAAAAGAAAAAGTAGAGAAGAAGTAAATCTTAACTGAAAAGCAACATGGGAGACAAACAAAATGAATAAACCAAATGTAAGGACTAGATAAGGGTAAAATGCAAGGTCATGCAATGCAACTAGAGAGCTAAAATGCACCTAGACCTACTCCTATCCTAACGGGCTAGAAGGTCAAGGCTAAGTGTAATGGAATTTCCAAAGTAACCATCATAACTGCTTCTGACCTGCAAACATATAAACACAAGCAATTAAAAACCATATAAAGCAATGTGCAAAAGTAAATATATGAACTTGAAAAGCTTGCACAATGAACTCAACGTCTTTCTTATCAGCATAAAGATGTGTTATATCGACCAGTTTGAACTAGTATTGAAATTTACCTCGTTGAATGAAATGATGATCATACAAACCTTAAAGGTTTCTTGTGAATGTACATTCATCTATGTTTTCAATTTTTGCAAACATCAAGAAAGATAGAAACTTATTACTAACAATGGAGCTTGCCAAGTAATATTACTCAAGACATTCAGCAATTGGATCTCAATATTAAAAATAGCTAGCTTGAAAACCCTAAGACTCATGAGAAAATGAATTTTCAATTAACAAATTTGAATCACAAAGAGAATCTTGTGAGAGATATTTGATATAATCTTGTTCAGAAATCTTGTCAATATGGTTAAGACCTGACATAACCATCAACCCATGCTGAAGTACCTCAACTATTTGATAATTATCTAAATGGTGAAGTGATGAATCATGAATTTCAATAGACTTCACAACATTAACCAATGTGAAACAACCATCATCAAATGTCCTAGTGAGAAAATGATTGATTAAGTAACAGTTGTCAACACTAGTGTTATGATCATATTGGTCAATTAACATATAATATTCTTGATTACCCATTAGTTTCCTTTACATCCGATTACATACTAGGCTGGTAATCTGCAATCATAGCCCATTTAAAACATTCATTGACATTGTAAATTTAGGAAACCAATTAGGATATCAAGCTGAAAAAAGATTAGAAGAAAGCATCCAAACAAACCAAGTATTCATATCAACACAAGGGTTTTTATTTGCAGAATGACTCAAGAGTTTGCTAGCACTCAAGAAGAGAGCTTGTGCTAGAAATATGATTGAATTTATGACATACTCAAAATGGATAAGAAGATGACCGATCTTGGAAGAGTTCGACAAGGTGGGATGCTACAACCAAAGATGACCTTTATCTTGATGATCAAAATGATGGGCTTTGAAGTTGTGTGGATCCATATAATATATGATCTCCAATCTTGGATTTGATACAAGGGATTCACATGAAAATGGACTAACCAAAAAGGAAACATTTATCTGATTAGAAAGTTTATCTTGAGGATTAAGAGGATTAACTTGGAAACACTAAAATTCCTTCAAGAATGAGCTCACATCCAATCGATGAATGTTAAGGAAAGAATTATGCATGAAAATATGGATCCAACTTAGTTCGGAGATCTGAATAGGATCGAGAAACTAACATAACCATTAGCAGGGGTTGAAGTGCCTTTACTTCCTAACAGGTCTTTGAACTTTCTGATGATGGATCGTCAAATTTGGGTGGCTTAAAAAAACCAACACGTAGATATGCACCACTATTGTCAAATGTATCAATGAAAACATTAGTAATGCCATTGGTTTGATCATATTTAAGATTAAGCATGTCATATTCTTGATGGATAGAGCATTTAGATGCATCAATCAGAAAACTCCCTTAATCATTTGAGATGTAACATCTTCCTCCTAAATCATGAAGGATTACTATTCAACATATCATAAATAATGGATTCAATATTTTCATCCTCTGGTTGTAGGATCACACCATATTGTACCTGATTGCAATCATGACTAGCCAGATAAATATCTAACGAATTTAGAGAAATTCCTAGTGTAACAAACTTATCAAACATATCTAGGTACAATGAATAGTGTGCTAGAGGTGAGAAAATATGAAAAGACTCAAGATGAGAAGAACCAGTTGTAACTGAATCTGACTGAGCTTATAAGAACAACATATCAACATGCATGTTATTCTCTATGAGATTATTTTCATTAGCATAATAGTTAAAGAAAGGCATACCAGTGTGACCTTCAGATTGACCTTTCTTTTCTTCAATAGGGTATAACAAAGATTCAAAAGCATGAGAACTTGCCTCTTCAGGTTTATCTTCTAAAGACGTATGAATCAAAGGAATTTCAAGATCAATCTAAATTGAAAGAGTATCCCAACCCATAAATGGAGATTTTAGACTATGAGAAACAGATTTTGGATCAGTACCTTGCAAATCTAAGTATTTTGAAGAACAAAATATATCATTTGATTTACTTAAGAACTCATCACCACATGCATTAGTGGAAACATGGATGTCAGGGTGATGGTTGTCAAAATTATCAACTTGAACGAAGGGTCTAGAATCATTTGACAGGTTATTGAGATTACAAGATTGGTGATTAGCCAGAAATGCGAGATTATCGTCTTGAGAGAGAGAAGAAAGAAAGGACATATCTTCAACACTCTGATCCTTCACACTTGAAATGAAACTACCTTGTTCTTGATTACTGCTTGAAACAACGAGTTTAAAATCCAAAGTGCTTGAAGTAGGTTGATCAAGTGGATCATGAAACAAGGAATCTTGAGACATAGATGGTAGAGGTTTTAGTGAATCCCTAAAGGAAATCATGTTTTCAATTGGATCAGATTCAAGTTTAATATTATGTACATTGATGTGATCTGGGGAAATCATGGGATCAACCTTCAGACTAGGTTTCATTTGATTAAGATAGAATTTGGAGTTTTCCTAGTGATACCTTGATCATGGTAAAGAAGTATAGGTAAGATAAATGGATCAACAATTTGATTTTTAGATTTCCCGATTCCAACATAAAATGGAGGAGAGAGAATAAAAGGGGTGGTAGGTTCCTCATCTTAGATTTTGGGTGTCTCATGGTCAACATAAGTTGGAAGAGCATCTGAGAATTTGGGTGTCTCATGGTCAACATAAGTTGGAAGAGCATAATCATCCATGGGTTCTGATTTGAATTGTTTCAAAGAGATTTGAACTAGATACTGAAACATTTTAGCCATGAAATCCCAATCCACATCTTCTTCTGAAAACTCATAACAAATATGAAGAAACAAATCAAGAAAATCCTCTAATGTTTCATCACATTTCATTCTAAGTTGATTTATCCTTTTATATACATCATGATAATTATACTTGTCAAAGGCTTCATGAAGCTCTTTAAAAAGTTGTTTGAATGAATGGATGGAAGAGGTTGGTAATGTATGACACAATTGCTTAATACAACCTTTAAGGGTGATGATGAAAAACTTGCTCTGAACATATTTACAATGAATCCCATTAGAGGTAGAAAAGTGAATGAATAAGAATAAGTGTCTAAGGACAATTATTTCACCCCCACATCAAACTTAAATTGAGAAAAGTTATTGATTATTCTCGCAGGGATTTTAAGATCTAATATTTTAGAAAAACACCCAAATATTATGATTTGGAGATGAGCCATTCAAGATAATAGATTCAAAATAGACTCAATGGGCTCATCTTGTCGTCTATCCCTCCTTCTAGTGCCAGAATGTTGACGGTGTTGGATACCACCAACATACAGGGGGTCCCCCTGATGTGAAGTCCCAATTAGACCTCACATTGTTTGGATTAGCAGCACCATATGAAGTATCGTCCCGACCACCATAACTCAAGGTTTTCCTTAGCTACAATGAATAACATAAGAGAGTATGCACATAACCTTTGAAATCAGAAAGAAAATTGACAATATGAAAAACCAATTGCAATGTGTAAAAGGATACCCTCACAAGAGTGGAGAGAAGAGTGAGTATCTGGAAGGAAAGTAATAGCACTATCCTAAGAAAAGCACATGAGAGTAAGGAAAGACTCTTTATTTATCTATTGAATTAGTTCACATAGACACACCGATCACTACATAAAATACAACACACATCCAACAAAATAAGCACCAAATCCAATGAAGTAGTTCAATTTCTTTAGTACATATGAACATAACATATAACGCAAACATCTAAAGAATTGTCTAAGAAAATTCATGATACATGTATGAAAGTGTTTTGGCTCAATGAGATTTTGATTATTAAGAGAAAGATCCAAGTACACAATTACATTGGTGACCCACTAGCTCCCATAGAGGAACATTAAGTCACTTCTTGCTTCTTCAAAGAATGATCTTCTCTCCTATGCCAAGTTAGAGAAGCTAAGGATAGCTCTCAAAAATCCCAACCTCCAAAATCATTTTGCCTGAGTTATGAGGATGTATTTATAACAAGAGGAATGACCTTACATATCTCCATAAATCTTGACCTTCCCTCACGACTCTTGGACTCCTACGTGACCTTTTAACTTCTATAAGACTCTTTTGTCCACATGTGACTTTTCATATTCCACATGTGACTCTTGGACTTGCACATGTTTGCATTTTGTCATTTTGAAAATTACATCATTACATCAACAAATGATGTGGTAAGACACATTGACACATATGAAATTACGATGACACTTGTACAAGCCATGACATGGAACTTTAAGATGATGTGGAAATGCCAATTTTCTCTCCTTGCTGCTTTGACTATGATTTCTTCATGATAGATCTTTTCTTTTTCTTCATTTTCACCCTCCAAAGGGTCTGAACCATAGTTGGAACCTTCCAAGGAAACATGAGATGCCATCATTATGTCATGGTAGAAGATTTCTTTAGGTCTTCACGATTTTTATTCTTTGTGTTTCTTCTCTACAAGTCTTTCCTTATATCCTCTCCTTGACATCCTTCTTGAGCATCACCTTGCCATGTTGAGATGGTACACCTATAGATGAAATTCACTCATCACAAGGCATGATCGGTCCAGAAAACTTCTATTCTACCTTTTCTTTTCTCATGGAAGATATTTACTTGATGAATATGTGCAAGATCTCATATGGACATGCCTGCTTGGGCACAATGTGCAGTTGCAAGAAGCTAAATATGGGTGACTATGTAGTAGAAATATGCATTGCGCTAAGGTAAGAAAGAGAGAGGAGCATCTGTGTGAAGTGAAAATGGAAATGACTAGGTGCCTAGGGATTGCAGTTTCCCAAGGGAGACAAAGAGAAGGAATATCACATATTTCTTCTGAAAGGGTGCAGGGAGGCTCCACAGCTGATTGAAATGGTGACATGCGCTAGGAGGGAAATCTATGAGAAATTGTTTTGCACAGTGGAGAAGTTTAGTGAACAAAATTTGAAGGCTTGATGAATAAAATTATGCCATGTGTTGTGACTGAGAGGCAGGCTTAAGGAAGAGTGCATTTTTCTTCAATAGTGATCTAGGAGAGGCTGCACTATCCACTAGAAATATGTCATGCACTAAGGAGAAAGGAAGAGCTCATTCTAGGCACAGTGAGCAAGTGTAGGACATAAGGGTGGCATGCTTGTTGTGGGGAAAAATGCCTATGCAGGACGATCCTATCCACCTAAGGTGTGACAGTGCCTTAGCAACAAACAGAGACAGCTATTCTAGTATTCTTCCTTTATGAATTAAGAATGAAGAGAGATGGATGGACTAACCAGTGTCTTCCGTTTGTCCCTCGATCCGGTTTCTCTTCTCTTTGGGAGTTCAGTGCTACTTCCCTTCTTGCTCGCCCAACTTCAACAGGTCTCTGCAAGATCACAAGAGAAGAACACTACACAAAGACATTGATTCATAAACATAACTAGTTCAGGATTAGAAGTAAACTAAACATACTAATGCAATCATACATCAAAGATACATCAGTATATAGGAGAAAACCAGGATAGCTTTATTGATGAATAACAAGGTTCAGGAAGAGATACAACCTAGAGGGCTCCAATCCAGCATCTCCTCCCCAGAAAAATGGAATTCCTATCTTCACCTCCCTTCAAAGCATTAAGCACCCAATGATTCCAGTCTCAAACCAACAACAATTCTTTGCAATAACAAAATTCCATCCTCTAGATCTCATGGAGGAGAGATCCATATATAGATGTTTTGGAGAGAGGATGAGTCAGCTTGAGATCTGACTAGTGTCCTCTCCCTCTGTCAGTTCTTGATTCCACTTGGAGGTTCTTGCTTCCACTTGGAGATTTGGAACCTCTTACTCATCACCAGTCGAATTCCCTGAGGCAAGTGTCATTTTGGAAGATTCCTGGGTTTTGACACCTTGAGAAATGAGCTTGCCACATGTCCACTCTCGCTCAGCGGAGGTAGCCAGTGTTGGCTTTGACATTCAGGGCAGGTAGCCAGTGTTGGCTTTGACATTCAGCGTAGATAGCCAGTGGAGCCATTGACACGATCCTGAATTGACTTGTTTTTGAGCAGTTTCTGGTGGAGAACTTCTGTGAATTGCTGTGGTTTGTTAGCCTTGTTCCTCTAGGGGTAGGAACAACATTTTTAGGGACTTTGGATCCCTTAGATTATGGACATTTCATGCTCAATGCTGTAAGGCACAAAAATGTCTATAATAGTTGCCCCCTAAAGTATGAGGCCATTTATCAGGTGAAATGCTTTATCTAGGAGGGTCCGAAGTTCATCCAATGCTGGGAGGAGACTTGTACTAAGATACAATACAATACATTATTTTTCATACTGCTTTCATGATCTAGCTAAGGCGGGCATTCCCATGCTCAGCTTTATAAATTCATTTTCTGTACATAGAACAGACAATCGTCTGATGGTAGACTGATAATTTTGATGAAATTATCATCCTTTGAGTAGGATGATCATCTGCTGCAATGATGTACATGTCAAATGTCTTTATCTTTCCTGAATATATATCGCAGCCCGGATGGATGAAACTAGATCTGGGGTCTTCAAACTCATTCGATCTTCACTCTAAGTACAAGTCGATCCATGTGAGAATTGTTCTGAAGTCGAACATGGAAAGACATCGCTTGATTACCGGTCAATGAGGTAAACCGTTAACAAGCGCGAGAGGAATCACCGATAATGATAATGACCCTCAAGGTACTGTAGTACAATTCACGTGGTGTGAATTAAGGACTTGGCGTCGAACACCACGCAAAATCTTCTGGTTGAAGGTCATTGATGTATACCTGTCGTCGGAAGTGAGAAACTTGCCATTGAGGCATGCAAGCTTCAAAGTACTGAAGGGGTTGTTCCTAGATCAACTTCTTGGATAATGAGCTGATGTCGACAAGAAGCGATCCGTCAAAGGAGGGCCTTAATGAATCCCACATCAGTGACATGGAACGGAGCTAATGATTTTGATGGAGGTGAAAACGATCTGTGACATATGATTCAGGGTGGCGGTCATGAACGGATGAAGGATAATGTATGGCAGTGGATGGGACACGGTTGACTCTTTCTGAACGACTTCTCTTGAACATATGGCAACACTGATGCGATGGATCGGTAGCATTACCCCAATTATGGATGGTATGGCGAGACCATGGTGATGTGACCGGTGAATGAAACAACCCAACCCGATTGTGGTACGGAGGAAAAGTGTCATGTTCAAGAGCGACTTGCTACCATCAAAGTTTTCTTGAGTTTCTCCCAATTTTTCCCCAGTCATTGCTGACCAGTACCTCTTTATTTTTGTCAAGCTTGAGGAGGATAACATATGCTTGTTCTATAACCTACCCTTCGGGCAAGCCCATCGCTATGTTTTAACGAGCCTAGCGATAGTGAAACTCGTTCTCGTCTAAAGACAAGTTTGTCGCTATTTAGTGATTTTAACGAGTCTAACGACAAGGATAACTCGGTCCTTTTCATTTTTAGAGAGTCTGAAAAGGTACATAAAGTTAACTCCAAAATTCCTTTTTCATCATCTAATCCCTTTAGTCCGAAAAAGTATAAAACAATACAGAAGGGATGAGTTTTCGATAGTTTTAACGAGCCGAACAAAACAAGCGCTCGATCTTTTTGTGCAATAATCCCTCAGGTCCAAAAAGATTAAAATCTAGAGGAGGGATAGCACTTCCTGCCCCTTTAACGAGCTGGAAGGCCAAGGACTCGGCAATCTTTTCATATTTTATGAGTCAGCTGAAAAGAGCTTAAAGAAGACTCGTCTTTTGAGGAACGAGTGATAAACAGGGTTAGCAGCTGATTCCAGGTACAGGTTGGAATTTTCCAATCACGGAAGTGTCACAAGGATGGCTAGGTGAAATCACTCTTCACAGCTGTTCCTCAAAATGGGTAAACAATCATATGGAGGTGAACGATCGGCCAAATGAAAAGTGGAGGTGACGGTGCAAACACGACCAAGGCTTTAATGGCTGATAAAGTTACATTCACAGTGGTTATTTACCGGGTAGAGCACTTGCTCATTGCTTATGTTTATTTTTTAACGAGCATGAAGTCCACGTTAAAACTGCTCAGAGCTTGCGTTTATTTTTTAACGAGCATGAACTTTGTGCTAAAACTGCTCAATGATAAGTTTGCATGCCCCCAGCATAATAACGCAAATCAAGGTGCATGCATATTGGTCACTATTTAAGCATAGTAACGCTTGAGGTACAACCCATTACGGGGCTGCGCCAGTGGAATTCTGTCATAATCCATTAACTCGTAGGCTCCTTTTGCTAACACTCGTTTAACAATATATGGTCCCATCCACAAAGAATTAAATTTACCTGCTCCCAATTTGTCGGATTCTTGGTCGTAAAGCAAGACCAAGTCACCTTCTGAGAAGACACGAGGTTTGACATTTTTGTCGAACTGCGCCTTGACTCGTTTCTTATGGGCTTCATTAGTCAAAGCGGCGTCACGACGGGTTTCATCCAATTGGATTAATTCCAAGAAACGGGCCTATTCTTCAGAAGTTCCGAGGAGGAGATCAATTGCGAGTTTAAGAGACGAAATTTCGCACTGGAATGGTAAGACTGCCTCCAGGCCATACACCAGTTCGAAAGGTGTGAACCCGGTCGCATTCCTCATCGATGTTCGGTAAGCCCACAAGGCTGAGTACAGGATTAGGTGCCACCTTCTTTTGTGAACTCCGATCATCCTTTGCAACATACGCTTCAGGACCTTGTTGATCGCTTCAACTTGTCCGTTGGCTTGCGAATAATACGGGGTAGAGCTGTCGTGAGATAGCCCTAGCTTGGCAGCTAATTCAGCCATCATGTGATTGCAAAAATGCGATCCATGATCCGTAACTATAGGCTATGGTACGCCGAACCTGGCGACTACATGATTGAAAAAGAAAAGGGCAGTTGTTTCACCAGTGTTATCTAATGTAGGCATCGCCTCGCCCCATTTGGTAAAATAGTCAACAACAACTATAATATACCCATGCCCCCCGGTTGAGGTGGGGTTACATTGCATGAAATCGATGCCCCATTTGGCGAAAGGCCCAACAGCAACTATTGGCTGCAAAGGTGCGGGTGGTCTTCTGGTTTTGCTATCAAAAATTTGACAAGCATGGCAACTTCTGACTGCGGTTATGCAATCTTTGAACATGGTTGGCCAGAAGTATCCTACTCGTAAGATTTTTTGTGCTGTTGCATATCCAGATTGATGCCCCCCACACGTGCCTGAATGACACTCATTTAGGGCTTTTTCGGCCTCCTCATGGGTGAGGCACCTCCTCAGAACTGTATCGATACCACGAAGGTAAAGCGTATCACCGACGATCATGTAGTCTTTAGCTTGGTATCTTATACGTTTCTGTTCAGAGTGAGAGGTGTTAGGCCCGAACCTTTGGGTTTGGAGATAAATTATTATATCTCCATACCACTCATTGCTTGTAGATATCAGAAACAAATTCTCGTCCACGATTGATTCTTCGAATGTTTCATCGTTGGATGACGATGGGAGATCGCACAATAATTCTGCGAAAACTAGAGCTTTCTTTGATTTGGATTTTACAAATTCCAGATCAAACTCTTGAAGGATCGCTATCCATTTTGAATATTTGCCCCCCAGCAACTGTCGCGACAGTATATAAGTCATGGGGTTGCAATCTGATAAAATGGTAGTTTTCCGAAAGAGGACATAATGTCGAAATCTTTGAATCGCTTGAACAGCTGCAAGCGCTAGTTTTTCAACATAAGAATATTTGCTTTCTGTATCATTCAAGTTTTTACTTAAATAATATATAGGATGTTCAATTCCATCGACTTCTTGAACTAAAACCATAGCAATGGTCGTATCCGCTGCAGCTAGATACAGGTTAAAATCTCTTTGATAGTCTGGGGCATACGTTAATGATGCTTTTACTAGAGAATCTTTCAGAGCATCAAAGGAAGCTTGCGCCACCTGATCCCAGACAAAAGGTACATCCTTTTTCAAAAGATAAGTATAACCTTTAGCAATTTCTGCGTAATTTGGAATGAACCTCCTCAGAAAGTTTGCTTTCCCTTGGAGTTTCTGAATCTGAAGCAAATTTGAAGGTGGAGGCAAATTAATGATTGCCTGAACCTTGCAAGGGTCGAGACGAATCCCATCCTTGGAGACTACAAAGCCAAGTAAACGACCAGAACCGATGCAAAACACACATTTGTGTGGATTGAGTCTTATCTTGTAGTGTCGGCAACGTAGAAATATCGCTCTTAAATGTTGCGGATGATCAGTCCGCTTTCGCGAATGAGCTGGAAGGTCGTCGAGATATGGTTGAATGATGTTCTTGATGTCATGGAAGGCATAATTCATTGCCCTCTGAAACGTCGCCCCTGCATTCTTTAAACCAAAGGGTAATTTTCGATAAGCAAATGTGCCCCACGGACAAATAATGCAGTCTTTAACTGGTCCTGTGGGTGGATATTTATTTGATTATACCCGGAAAATCCATCCATAAATGAAAAGATTTCACATCCGGCGCATTCATCAATTATCTGGTCGATGAAGGGTGTAGGGTAGTTGTCCTTCGGACAAGCTTGGTTTACATCCCTATAGTCGACACACACTCTAATTGTCCCTTGTTTCTTCATAACAGGGACAATATTTGATACCCAATCGGTTAGAGGAACCGGGTAGATGAAACCAGAATGTAGAAGCTTTTCAACTTCTGCTTTAATTGCAGCGGCTTTGTTTGGGTGCACCTGCCGAAGTCGTTGTCTTACTGGTTTGACATCAGGATACATCTTAATTTCATGTTCAACAATACTCGAGTCAATGCCTGGCATTTCATCATATGACCAAGCAAAGACATCTCTGAACTCGCGAAAAAGAGCGTTATATATTTCCAGTTCTGAAGGAGAACAACCTTTGCCGACATAAATATTCTCTACAACATTTGTTTTAGTCGAGATATTTATGGCTATAGTCTCTTCAATATTGGATAAGTTCCGCTCGGAATCCACCGTATTTACAGTATTTGATAGGAATTCAAAAACTGAAGGGTGATAAAGGTCATGTTGAGTATCTTCTTCATATTCTGGAAGAAGGGAATGATGGCGGTGATCATTCCATGGTGCCCCCTCAATCAACATTGATTGTAGGATTCCTTCGTCAGTCCCATGCACTTTTGACCAAGGATCTAATGAGGTACCATATTCTCTAGACCTATCTACCCAAACGCTTGATGAGCATTGATTTGGGTTCGCCTCCCATGCCCGAAACATTGATTGCTACAATATTTCTATTGGGCTTGGGGGAAAAACCATTGCATGATCCATGCCGATATCATCTTCTGCGACCTTCGTAGAAGATATCATGTTTCAGGCTGCTACTAACGCTATTTCTCCTATATAGATGGGAGGTGGAAGCGCGAAAGTTCCCATCAATGTGGGGTCTTTCAGTAGGCCTACTCCGATATCTTGAAGCGAATGGTTGCTTCCATGGATCATGGGAATGCTTCCTGTAACTTGTGAACCATTAGGGAGGAAGTTCTGTTGGTCGACGACCGTAATCCCTCCTTGAAAAGGGAATGTGATCTTCCTAAAATAAGTCGACACTACAGCTGCCATGGCATATATCCATGCTCTTCCCAGTAGGATGTTGTAGTCAAGATTCCCATCAATGACTTCAACATCTATTTCTATTGTTTTTCCGCCTAGTTCAACCTTCAAGTTATTTAGGATACCGTACGGGGTGTACGTCCTTCCGTCGAATGCTTATAGTGTCGTCGAAGATCGCGACAAGGTTGGAGATCCTAGAGTTTTCCAGCAACTCATCGATATGATACATGTAAATGCCCCCTCATCAATAATTTTTCGGTGAACAGTTTTGTTGAGGGCTTTCACTTGAATAAGGAAAGCTAGTTGAGCTGGTAGCTGAGGATCGTATCCTTTGTGGTCGAAGGATACAAGATTGGAATCCTTAGGATCAACCCCACCAATAGCCGATAACAAAACCTGCCTTTGGGATGGGCAATTTTGTAGTACTTCAAGAGTCGACATAGCGGATGGCGATTGGGCCAAATATTCCACTATGTTATAATGCTGCGCCGCTCTGGCGCGAGGATTAAATGTCGACTTGTGTATTACTCCCCTTGGCGGTTTTATTTTTAATTCAAGAATGATGGGTGGTACAACTTCTGTCGAATTTGTTGTCGAACTACTTGGTTGATCTTTACCTTTGTCGTTTGACAGCTGCGGATTCCCGTAATCTTTGTTCCTTGTCAAAATCAAAGCATCATTTTGTTGCTTGGAGATTGACGACATTAGCACTTGCGACGGGGAAGCATTTCCACTATCAACCAGATTTTGACCTGGATTGTGAAACGGATCAGTTAACACAACTGAGGTTTGCGAACTTTTGAAGAACCTCTTAAGCTCAGCTCTGTATGGACAATTGCCTGTCCAATGATCCTCATCACATATAAGACATGGACTTTTTGGTTTCCTATTCCCAGGAGGGTTTGAAGAAGTTTTCTCAAGGGATCACTCACCATGTTTCTTCTTCTTCCCTTTGTTTTGCTTCTTCTTGCTTCCTGGTTGATTGGTTTCTTTGCCTTTATCTCCTGATACGACATTTACTTCCGAAGCAAGAATTTCTTCTTTTGCATTTTGATCTGAATTCTTACGGGCTTTCTTAGACGAAACCTTTGTCGATTTCGCGTTTGCCGTGCCAATCACACCATCGTCGGCATGAGAGTCACTATTTGATTTAGGAGGAGGAGGAATTGAGAATTCCGGTCTAGGGGCGTCAGGTATTTTGTCATAGAGCGTGCCAGACTGAGTGTATACTAAGTCTAGATATTGTGCACGAGCAATAACTTGCTCCTCTATTATGACTCCCCCCTTGGCCACATCTTCCGTTATGGCAGGAAGTAATGACTTTATAAACCATTCAGCTAATAGCTGATCGGGAACGTATGTTTTCACCATCCTACGACGACGACGCCACTCATGTATATGATCGGATATATGAGTGGCCGTTGTCTGCTTGAAGTTGGTTAAGATTTCTGTTCCCATTTCATACCTTATCGGTAACTGAAAATGGGTTAAGAAAGTCGTGGCTAGGGAACTGAAATTGTCGAAAGAGGCTCTAGGTAATTCAATATACCATTTTGCTGCTGGACCCGTTAACGTCCTCTGAAAAAGGCGAAGCCTTATCGAATCATCGTTCAGGGTGTTCGACGAACACCACAGATGAAAAGTCATCACGTGATTCGATGGGTCTTCACCTGGATTTCCATTAAATTTAGGAATGTCCGATGGAAGTTTGTGAGGAATCGCTGGCCACCAAGGGGCGTAAGCAATTGGATCGTTTGTTAACCGGTGTAAATCGGGTAACTCTAGAGTTGCCACGAATGGTAACTATTGATTCAGGTTAGGTGAAGCATACCCAGGATACGATGGAATCGCCTGAGCAGTAGGCCTTTGCATACTAGCATAATGTAATTGATGTTGGTATGACTGATACGGTTGGTGGACTTGACCACTGTAAAGTGGTTGGTTTTGACCATTTTGAATGTACGGTTGTCCACTATTCGCAAAGATCTACTTCTCAGAACCTTGGTACACTTGCTGGAATTGTGGTTGTTGGTACTGCACCAGCCACGGTTGTGAAGCCATGTTCTGCTGCGCTATACTAACCGTCGGACCAAGATGTGGGGTAATTGTACCCTTTTGGACCTGTTTCGCCCCACCAGTTGGAGATTGTGGTTGTGTCACAGGGTCAAGGGGATGTTGCATTACAACCTGAGAAATCTGAGGTTGACATACAATAGGCATCGTTTGAACTTGTGACACTGTTACAATAGCTGGTGTTGTCGGGATGCTCGACATAGGTACACATTGTTGCATAGAATACACAACTCTTGGTTGTTGGGGTAGCATAGGTACCCAACCACTTGTCGTAACTCCAGTATAACCTGAATACTGTTGAGAACTCTCGTATGGATATCCTCCCGGAGGGGGTAATGAAAGGGCATACTGCCCCCCATACGGTAGCAATCTGGAACTCAAGGGGATTGTTTGCCCTTGGGGACTGGGTGGCCCAAATTGACCTCCATAGGGATCAATTTGTCGAGTTTCAACATAAGAGTTGCCGGATATTATTCCAGAGGAACAAACTGGAACATACCACACTGTCGAAATAGTCCCTGGGTGGACTCCTTCTAGCGGTTGTGAGCTAGCTGGGACAGATGGTATGCCGGCAAACATCGTCGGAGTGACGGCAGGGAGTTCTGCTGTCGCTGTGTCGTTCGACACAGTCCTAGATGTTAACGGTTGCTCAGACATTTTGAGTCTATCCAATAGATTGCCTAGCGATTCTACAGGAACTTCCACTAGTGATAGACTAACTTCTGATGTAGAAGGAAATAGAGTGACCCCTACTCCAAAATGGGTTGGAGTACTTGCTTGCGGATCTTCTACAATTTCCTCTATCGCAATCAAACCAGGTGGAAGAGGAAGACCGCCAGGTTCGTAAAATATTTCTGGTGCCGAAGAAGGGGTTGAATCGACAGCGACAGTTGTTTGAGGAGCAAGACTCTCTGGACCAGTTACAGATGGAACTGGTTCAGTAACGCAAGTATTTGCTCTCAGACTAGGATCAGCGTCACTGTCCCTCTGTGGCTGTTGAACTTCTTCAATAGAGGCAGGGTTTCCAGAAATGTTTGGAGTAACCGGAATCTCAGACGTTGTTGGAACACTTGTTCTAACTTTGATAGGAGATTTCGAACCGGTTAAACGAGTCCGCTTTGTCCGTACTGTTTTCGATTCCGGAGACAAAGACGGTTGACTCGTAAGCCTCCGCGAACGACAGGGTTTCAATTGACTTTCTTCCACGATTGCGGATTACTCGATCAACTAAAATACAAAAGGGGAAAGTGTGTTTCCGAATTGAATGAATTTTTTAGACACTTTAGACACAACTTGCTTTTTCACTTTTAAAGAGTCGAGAAAAAGCTAAAGATGACTCTAGTCTCCTTCGATGTTTTAACGAGCCCGAAGTGACAAATGCTCGGATGGACTTTTTCTGTTATAGAGTTTGAAAAAGGCCAAAAGGAACTGCTCTGGAGTTCTAGGCAGAGGGTGTGCCAAACTTTTCGCAAAACCGCAGAATACTTTTTAAGGTACGGGCGGTCGATCTTCCTGAATGTTGTGTTCAGTGCATTGCGATCAGTAGGGCGGCCGACACGGCTTCCTAAGGATAAAGGTTAAATTCCTATAGGGGTCTCCCAATATATACACGACGGTACATGGGAGCACAATTCGTACTGGCGCTATCGTCCCTCAGGAGGAATCACCCACCTTCCACGAGATCGACAGTCACCAGGCTTAACGACGCCAGAACACGTCTCTAGCCTAGACCTCTATGTTGTGCGTTATGTTGCAAAGCGTTGTTAAGTTCATTCAGTTTATTTTAAGTTGATCTTTTTAGAAGTTTGCCTTTCTGGATCACCACGAGATGTATGGTACAATTCCTAAATGCAGTCTAAGATGATAAGCAAGCTTTATATCTTTTCAACTTTGAAAATCCTAGCTACTAAGGGAAAAGAAAGACACCATCTTTTCTCAAAGAGCGATCAGCACACTCTAATGCACTTTTCCTAAATCAAGCATGCAAACTATCAAAATGCAAATGCACAATGCAAGTGTTTGTTTTTCGCTTTCTTAGTATTGATGCCTACAAAGAAAGCTTTTTGTACAACTTTGAATTTGCTTTTAAATGACAAATACAAACAAATTTACTTTTTCGAAATCAGAAAGGGTAGAAGAGATTACAACACTTTACGACTTTCGAAATGAACACTTGTTTCGACACTCAAAAGAGACAAACTCAAACCAATAAGCAAAAGCAAATGTATAATCAACTGTAAACAGCCAATGAACTCTCTCCTAAGATCACAATCAACAGATCTGAATCAAGGGCTACAGGATGATTATTTCACTCATGCAAAGGAAAACTGTAAATGACGCCACAAACACATAAAAACACTCACAGTCTTTTTGTACAAAAGGAGGCGGAATTTAAACAGAGAAAATGAGTTATCAGACTGGTACCTATGCTGGTTATAGGCTGCAAAAAAAACAGAGATCAAAACAGGGCAACAGAGAGCAGAGAACCCTAGCTGCACAAGGCAAAACTGGATCAGCGCAACCTCAACACTGGGGTTTTGACATTCATCGCAGGTGGCCTTCACGGGACCTGCGTTGAAATGCAGAATCCCTTCAGGGTTCACGCTGAACGAGAAACGAGAGTTTCTCACTGGGTTCTGGGTCACAGATTGCTAATTAATCAATGGTTTAGGCCAAATAAAAGCAACAAGCAAGGTACAATCAAAGGGATGCTTTGAGGGGGTACTAAGATCTATCACAAAGGATCATCAAATCATTTGTGAGTCCATTGTTCAGATCATAGACAAATCCAGTGATTGGATCAAGGCAGCAACTGTCTACTTTGCAACTGAGAATAGCAGAAGCAGTTCGATTGTTGCTGTTGAGTCTATGAAACAAACAATGATAGAAACACAAATAAAATGATTAAAACAAATTTCCCCAGTGGAGTCGCCAATTTGTTGTGGGGAAAAATGCCTATGCAGGACGATCCTATCCACCTAAGGTGTGACAGTGCCTTAGCAACAAACAGAGACAGCTATTCTAGTATTCTTCCTTTATGAATTAAGAATGAAGAGAGATGGATGGACTAACCGGTGTCTTCCGTTTGTCCCTCGATCCGGTTTCTCTTCTCTTTGGGAGTTCACAGCTACTTGCCTTCTTGCTCGCCCAGCTTCAACAGGTCTCTGCAAGATCACAAGAGAAGAACACTACACAAAGACATTGATTCATAAACATAACTAGTTCAGGATTAGAAGTAAACTAAACATACTAATGCAATCTTACATCAAATATACATCAGTATATAGGAGAAAACCAGGATAGCTTTATTGATGAATAACAAGGTTCAGGAAGAGATACAACCCAGAGGGCTCCAATCCAGCATCTCCTTCCCAGCAAAATGGAATTCCTATCTTCACCTCCCTTCAAAGCATTAAGCACCCAATGATTCCAGTCTCAAACCAACAACAATTCTTTGCAATAACAAAATTCCAGCCTCTAGATCTCATGGAGGAGAGATCCATATATAGATGTTTTGGAGAGAGGATGAGTCAGCTTGAGATCTGACTAGTGTCCTCTCCCTCTGTCAATTCTTGATTCCACTTGGAGTTTCTTGCTTCCACTTGGAGATTTGGAACCTCTTACTCATCACCAGTCGAATTCCCTGAGGCAAGTGTCATTTTGGAAGCTTCTTGGGTTTTGACACCTTGAGAAATGAGCTTGCCACATGTCCACTCTCGCTCAGCGCAGGTAGCCAGTGTTGGCTTTGACATTCAGCGCAGGTAGCCAGTGTTGGCTTTGACATTCGGTGCATATAGCCAGTGGAGCCATTGACATGATCCTGAATTGACTTGTTTTTGAGCAGTTTCTGGTGGAGAACTTCTGTGAATTGTTGTGGTTTGTTAGCCTTGTTCCTCTAGGGGTAGGAACAACATGTTTAGGGACTTTGGATCCCTTAGATTATGGACATTTCATGCTCAATGATGTAAGGCACAAAAATGTCTATAACAATGCTTTTTCACTGTAACTGCGAAATGCACAGTTCTTGAGGGGAAGGCTAAGGGTGTGCTCAGTTTCCCACTGCAAAGGTCAAGGAGTGGCTCCACTTCCCACTGTGAATGTGACATGTGCTAGGAAGGCAAGCAGGACTGAGCCTTGGGTGTAGTTTTCAAGGGTAAGTAGGAAGGACACTGAGAGACTACAGTTCAAGATTTTGTAATGGTTTTTGAAGGAGGATGCTCTCAGGATGGCACAGTGCACATTTTTATAGGGTAAGGGATGCACCACTATTGAATAGAAATGCGACATATGCTCATCCACTAACTAGGAGTCTAAGTGTGCAAGATGTTAATGCAAGGGAAAAGCCTAAATAAAAAGAGAGGAGAAAACATACAAACAAGTTCCAAATAGGATAAATCATATGAATTCAATCAAACATAAGAAGATAAGATGAGAAGTACTCAAAATCATCATGCATACCTTGAAACAACAACAAAGCGACATGTATTTATAAGTGTGACAGTTAAAACATAGCTTTGCAACACTTAGAATACAAGTTGGAAAACAAGTGTTGACTACAGCTGGAAAGTTCGCTAAGTTATGAGAGAGTGTCTGATACATGTTATTATAATATATAAGATTAGCTAATGGAAAAGAGTGTGGTATTTCTTCCTCTGGTAGTATTCCAAAGTGTGAAAACAATTAAAGGTGACACTTGCGACAGTAAGAAAAGGTGAAAATGAGACTGGCAAAAGCTAAATAAAGTTAAAGAGAAATATTCTATAGTGAAGAGAACACAAAAGTGACACTTTTAAAGATAAATCAAGCAAAAATGACATTCACAAAGGTGAAAGTGACACTTGTGAAATAAAAGGTGCGCAAAAGTGGCAATCAAGAAAACTCACTAGAATAACAGTATAATCACAACCAAAGTGTGAGGGACTGTCAAATGGTACTACACACTGCCTGTCGGCATGGACTGTGCAGTGCACTTTCTAGGAGTAGTGCATAATCTATTGTCTCTAAAGACTATATAGGAACTATTATTGGATACTTCACAATGAAACACTTTCAAGCATTGTTCTAGAGAATTGCACAATGCCTATTTGCAAGGGTGAGCATTGACTTCCAAGCTTTCTAAAAGTACGCTCATAAGTGCACCAAAGTTTGAGCATGTGTAAACAAGTGGCTTTGATACTCATAAAAACATCAACCAATCACCAAGTGACTGTGAACAACTTGGGGCAACATATCATGAGATCATAGGTAGGCTCCAAAATTCTAATGTAGGAAATGTTTTGGAGGGTATTGATCACAGCTCCAACAAGACACCAAATCGATTAAATATATCCTCAAAAGGAAAGTTTAAAAAACATTTTTAGTGGCATAAATTAACAGTTTAGCTTCTACTCATTTTGTTTCATAATCAGTACAAACAAGAATATACCTTTTCTACCTAGATACTGGAGCAATTATCCCTACAAATTCTAGAGCCCATTTTTTGAATGATTACATAACTGCCTATGGTTGCAAGGGAATTTCATCATCTTGAACTAGATTTCCTATTCTTTAACAATTATCATATTTTTTAACATATCCCTTGGTGTCTTTGAAAAGGGTAGGTCAATGGCATCCTGAAAAGTCTTTATTTGCAATTCTTTAGTTGGAAAACTGTCCTTTGTGTGGCTCAATATGGCATGCTTTTAATATATCCATTACCTGATGTTCTCTTACACACCTTTTGAAGATTAAATCAAGTCTTATTCAAAATAATTCTCCATCTATCTAGGAGTGTGATGCACTTTGTCTACTGATCTTTTGTTTTTCTCTTGATGTCAGTTGTTGACGTAGCTTCCCTGTAGCCAAATAATTAGCAACATCTGCAGGCCAAGAATTTTTAGTAGAAATTGCAAATAAATGTTCATCAAGAAAGCTATCATCTATAGGAACTAATGTATTTTCATTTTGGATTATATAAAGGAAATCAACTATTTTCCTTTCAAGGTCTATCCAATATAGTAGTATTGAATTCCTATAGCAACAAGAGCCACCAAGTAATTATACCATTAGTTATAGGTTTGTTCATTAAGTATCTAATAGCAACATGCTCATAATGGATAAAAGTTTCATACCCAATTATGTAGTGTTTGAAGTAATTTATGGCATGAACTTTTGTAAGAAGCTCATTTTCTATAATAGTAGAATTTAACTCTACAAGAGTCAAATTTTTTACACACATAATGGATATAGTAAGTCGCTTTTTGCTCTTTCTATCCAAGGAAATCTCCTAAAGTTGTATCTAAAGCATTTGTAGAAATATATAACGGGAGAGACCAATTTGTTCCTCTTAGAATAGGTGCTTCAAAGATATTTTCTCTCAATGTATCAAAAGCTAATTGACATGAGGAGTTCCAACAAAATTCACTATCTTTAGTGAGTAATTTAGATAGTGGTGAAGATACTTTTGTAAAGTTTTGTATAATTTTTGTATAGTAGTTTGCATGTCCGGTAAAAAATTTTACATCCTTTTGAGTCTTTGGTGTTGAGAGCTCAGTAACGACTTCAATCTTCTCCAAATCGACCTTAATCACATTACATGAAATATAGTGTCCCAAAATAATTCCTTCATTAAGCATGATATGACACTTTTCATGACATAAAGAAATATTAGTTTCTTGGCATCTTATAAGAGATTTTTCAAGATTTTATAAGGCTTCTTCCAAATTTACAATATATTGTAAAATAATCCACATAAACTTCAACAAAATCATGAACAAATTCAGAAAAGATGTAACCTAGAAGTTCTCTTTGAAATGTAGAAAGGGTGTTGCATAGTCCAAAAGGAAATACTTTGTAAGCATATGTTCCTTATGTACATGTAAATGCAGTCTTGTCTTGGTCTTGTGGTGAAATTTGTATTTTATTATGACTACTAGGACCATCAAGAAAATAAAATTATTATTTTTCTGCTAATGTATCTAATACTTGATCTCTAAAAGGAAGTGGAAAATAATCTTTTATGTTAGCCTTTTCTAGCTTTTTATAGTCTATACAAGCTTTCCACTTACCATTTTTATTTGGTACAATTACCAATGGTGAAACCTACTGACTATCAAAAATTGCATAAATGAAGTTTACATTAACATCTTTTGTATTTCATCCTTTAGAATTTCCCTCAAATTAGGATTCATACTTCTCTCGATTGCCTAATTGGTATAACATTTTCATATATGTGTGTGTGTGTGTGGTTGATACCTCTCATATTTGTATATTCCCATGTAGAAGTAGAGGCATGTTTTTGTAGAATCTTTATTATTTGTTATTTTCGAGACTTTTCTAGGTTATAATTAGTATTGAAGGTTTTGCCAAGATTAATGTCTACAAGAACACTACCAAAATTTTGCCATAATTTAATGATAACATAGAATTATATGATGAAAAATATTTTGTAGTAATTTTTATTGAAAATTCTTATCTAACATATCCACATAACAATTTTGTATTTTTTCACCAAGATAATGAGGAAAATCATAATCATTATTTGGGTTTATTTAGCATCTTGTTTAAAATTCATTGCTTGTGAAATGGTTAGAACAAGTTGTATTATTTCATCATTAATCCATTCAGTGTTTTCTAATCCAGTGATTGTTTTGGAAAGAGGATAAAGTGTAAACTTATTTTTCGTATTTCCATTTTAAATTGTCATATCTCCAAATATACAACTAATAAATGAATTGGCCATGGCTAACCAAGGTTTTCCCAATATTAATGGATGTCCTCCTAGGTTGGTTTTACGTGTAAGAACCAGAAAATCAATTGGGTATTAACAAGAGTCTAAAGGCATAAGAATATATTCCCAATACTCCTTCTAGTTTTATAGTGAATCTATCTACTCTTTGTAAAACAATTGGTGTATATCGAAGATTTCTTATTTGCAATTCATCTATTATATTCTTTATCTTTACATTTATAGTTTCTCCTAGATCAACCAATGTGTTTGGAATTACAATATTATTAATATGAATTTTTACAATGGGACTTCCTGGATCTAAATATTTTTCTATATGAGTTCTTCCCATCATTATATATGCTAACTTTCTAATGAGATGTACTTTATGTGGTTCCTTCCTCTTTCTCCATGGTTTTTTTATACACAATTCCTTTATATTTTTAGCATATATAGGAATATATTTTATTGCTTGCAATAAAGGAATTCAAATACAAATGTTTCTTAATTCATATAACATCTTATAATCTAATGGTATTAATTGTTTTTCTACATTCTCATCTTTTTTTAACCTTTCTAAAAAAGGAGGAGTTTGAGAAGATGCAAAAGGTTGATCTACGAGAGGAGTAATGGATTTTATTGTTGTATCATATATTTTCTTAAGAACTTCCTCCTCATTTTTATCTTTGAAAATTACCTGGTAATCCTTATTAAGTACTCTTCCTGACCTAAGATGGATATCATTAAGATCAAGAGGGGCAATCATATAGGTTTGGAAATTTTACAACTCAACATTGTAAGCAAGTTGAGCTACTTTATTGTTGGGGTTTGAAAGTGGTTTTGCAAGTAGTTAGGTAGGCATTTGTGGAGGTTGTGTTGATGGTAACTAAAGAGGTTGGCTAGAAGTTAATTGTGAATGTGGATTTAATTGTGGAGGAGATTGATATGATTATTGGGATTGATATTGTGGAGATTGAGGATATGATGGGTAATATTGTTGGAATATCGAGGATTATTTCCCCCATATTCCCCTCACCATCCTTGTTGCCAAGGTTGATTTTGGGTTTCATGTGGCCATGGTTGCCAAGGTTGATTTTGGGTTTCATGTGGCCACGGTTGCCAAGGTAAGGGTCTATTCCAACTAAGTTTTGGATATTGGTGATAAGCATGAAATTCCTTAGTAGGATCCTAAATAGTGCCCGGTTGTCGAGGTTGCCAAGATCTTCTTAGTGCTACAAAACAAAGTTGTTTTGAGGCTTCATTTGCTCCATTATCCACTTAATATACTTAGTTAAGTCTAGGTAGGGATGGGAAATCCTTTTTCACATGCTTTTCAGCACAAATAACACAAATTTTGATGTTACCCAAAGGAAATTCCTTTAGAGGATGTTTTTTTCTACATTTAGGACAAAATCTGGATAATGCAACATTTTCATCCTTTTGTTTGTTTTGATGTCTTAGCATATCAATTTGTTCACCGAAATTTCCAAGAATATCAGTTTTAAAATTTTCTAATATGTGACCAAGTTTAGCTCTACATGACGCACTAGATGTTGATTTACTTACTCTAGCCATAGTTGGATCCCAAGATCCTTTATCATATTTGGCTCTTCCTTGTGATAAATGCTTGCATAATTCATAAATTTATTTAAAAATAAGTTGAGATACATTCCCCTTACTCATCAATTTCAAGAGATCAATCCACTCATCTCTAATTCCTCACATAAAATATTTTTGAGAGTTTCAAATCCTAGTTTATGTTTATTTTCTCTCTTTACATTATATGCAAATATTTCTACATTGTGTTAAATATTTTCATCCTCTCTTTGACTCATTTTGAAAATCTCTTCCTTAAGAGCATGTTAAATACAGTAATATTTATATTTTTCTAGAAAAATTTGTTTCATTGCATCCCAAGGTCTTATAGAGTTTATTCCTAATCCCATAAAACATCATAAAGCCCCATATTCTAATTTAGTTGGATATATATTTACTTTTTAAGCATCTTGAAAATAATCATAATTTCTACATAGCAATTCAAACTCAAAAATAAAAGTTTATGGGGCTTTAGTTCACATCCATTGAAATTTGGAAGTACTAATGCAGATATTCTTCATATTGACATTAGTATCTATATCTTCAATGGGAAAAAAAAATTCATATTCTTCACTATCATCATCTCCATATTCTCCTCTTCCTCCTCCATTTGGAACTCTTCTTCCACCTCCAAGTAAAGGTCTTCATTCCTCCACCAATTAGTGGTGGTGGTGCTGGTCTATTACCTACCCCTCATCGTAAACAACTTCCAGGTCCATTCTCAAGAGGTATTATCTCTCATTCTCCTTTAGACATTGATTCTTCAAAAGGAGAATGTTGTTCCTTTGTTGGATTTTCCTCAATTGGTTCTTCAATTATCAATTCTCCTAAGGAACATTCTTCTTATTCTCCAATATTTGTTTCAAGCTCTTGTGAAAGAAATTGTTCTCTTATTAAATGGGAGAGAAAAATAACAACTTTTATTAATGATGTTGGTTTTTCTCTAACATTTATTTCACACCTTTGTAAAGGTTCATCAAGATACCTTCTTCTACCTGCAAAAGTGGGAATGTGTGATGTCGATTTCTATGTGGTTCTTACTACACCACATGAACTAGTGGGGGTAGTGGGTGGACGCGTTAAACTGGTTATACCTCTAATGAATCTACCTTCCAAACCCCTTTCTCTATAAATGCATCCTACTTATCATGCTTTCTTATGCAACTAATTGTATAAATCAATATGCAACAATCAAGGCTTTGGAAAAACCTCATTGTGGTGATGCACAAGTTCTTACTGTAACAGCCCTGGTTAAAAATACATGTAAAAATATATAAGACCAAAATCATGGGACACTTATTATAAGTTGAATGGTGGGAAAAAAAATCCTAATGGTTGTTCATTTCGGCCATTATGGCTTAAGGAAAATGGAAAAGGCTTTGGAAAGGAAAATGGCATTTTTGGCACATTTATGTATGAAAATAATGAAAATTAGGAGAAAAGGAAGGTGAAAGGTCACAGGTTGCATGTGAGGAGGAAATTGAAATAAAATAATGGAAATGAATAAAATAGAGGCCTCATTGATAAAAAGGATTTTGAGGATCATTTGGCAAGCTTTTTGGCTCAAGAATTTTTTTAGTTCAGTTCTCAAGCTCTCAGTATTCTCTCTCTCTCACTCTTGGACACTTAGATTTTTCTTAGAGCACTTTGGTATTGGATCAAGAAAGGAAAAGAAGGCAAGAGGAAGGAAGGAGAAAGCAAGGAAGAGCAGGATCAAGCAGCTACAATAGGATTCTTTGGAGGTATTAATTTGCATCTGTGTTTTCCTTGATATATTTGGCATGCATGGTATTTCATGTGGTTATTTGTTGTTATGGCATGATTTTTTCTAGATGTGACAGTGTTTTCAGCCTAGCCTTTCCATTTTTGAATAGACATGGTGTGATATGGTTATTATGTTTTGGTTGAGATGGATTTCTAGATGGATTCAAAGTTGAGTGAGGTGGATATCCAAAAGAAATAACACATGACGTAGTGATCCCTGAACCAGACTGTGGATTGTGGTAAATCCACTGGCCTAGTGACCTATGAATCGGACTATGGGTTGCAGAAAAGCCATGTATTGTGTGCCTTGATGGGCCTAGGAATCCTCGACGGGTTGATGGCGGGATATACAGTAAATCCTAGAGGTGTTTTCCCTTGATTAGGCCTAGGAATCCTTGTCGGTGAATGAAAAGACATACTGTAAATCCTAGAGGGTGGTGTCTCAGTTTAGGGCCTAGTGATCCTTGTATCAGATTGTGGTTTGCGGTAAATCCTGAGAGACCAAGATACAGAGAAATTCCTCATGGTGTAGGTGAATAATCCGGTGGAATCCATGCTTGTTTTATGGCCTGGTGATCCAGGATGGATTGTGGTAAAGCCTAGTTTCTATTGATGAGGGTGAGGTGGTTGTTGTGGCCAGCAACAACCCCCCTTCTTATTTAGTGTTATTCCTAATACTAAATAAGTGGGGACCCTTAGTTAAAAAATCTAGAAAATCAAAGTAGTGTTTAAATTTCCTTTTCAAATAAACTTACCATCATAAGCTTAGGAAACCCTCTTGGAAAATCCAAAAAAGCTAAGTTTTATGATAAGGTAAAATAAAATTTTTCCTTAGGAAATAGCACATCGCATAAGATAGCGGGATGCCACCTTACAAGAACAATTCCAACATTTGCGAGATTGCGATATGTGATAATAAACAAATATCGCATCGCATTCAGCACAACTCACATTGAAACACTTCAATTTTCCAATATGCGATGACGCCGATCCCCAGATCGCATTTCACAGAAGATAGGTTAACAAAGTTGTCATGCATAACATTTCTGCGATTTGCGATATTGCGATATTGTGATTTCACGATACAACGATAATATGGTAATGCGATGTCACGTGCGATCAATTTTTCAATGATATGATTTTGCGATTTTGCGATGTTGTGATCTACGATGTTGCGAAGCAAATCGCAAAATCGCTTGATCGTAGATCTTTCGAGCACGTTATTCAAGAAAAGTATTTTCCCTAAGCTGACACCTGGTTATGCGCTTTAATGCTAATAAATGAGGTAGTTTCCAGTTATAATGGAATATGGGTGCGTGCTTTTCAATGAATCATTTCACATAAGGTGGTATGCTTGATATGTCTGCGGCATTTAAGACTTTCCCATCACCCTTCCTTGTCATTCATTTTCACTTTACTTGTGAATTGTAGGAACGGAGAACATAGACCGATACAAAGCGATACGCAAGTTGAAATGTGAAAGAAAAGCAAAGCCCCGAGCTCAGAAGAAAAGGAAATGGCACCCTTATATATAGATACGGCCTATAACAAAGACGCGAGAATAGCTACGTGGGAAGGCATGTATAATCCGCTCGAAGAAGAGAATCCTAAAGTAATGGAAGTAGTTCCTACCGCGGGCTCAAATGGTTCTTCTGAAGCATCCCTTAGAGAGCTAGCTTGCTCATTTCTACACCGGATAGCAGCAAGGCCCAAAATCCTCTCATCCACAAACATGGTTAAGTGGACATTGGACAGAGTTAATATCATAAACAAACAGTTTAAGACTCAAAGTTAAGAGTTCACAGAAGTATTATTTTTACAAATTTTGAACTTTATATATGTGGGAAGGAAAAAGCACAAAAGGCGAAAAACGCATCAAGGAAACCCGGATCAAGAAACAGAGGCAGTTTGCGCTGAGAAAATTTTTCCAAAAAGGCAAGCTGCTAATTGCCCAATCACTTGCAAACTCCAAAAATTGCAAGAAAACAAAACTACAGGCAGATTGGAAACAGAGAGCTCAAGAAAAGGCAAAAGCAATTCAAGGGTTAACCAAGTTGAATTAGGATTATTACTGGGCATACTTGGTAAAGCCACATAGCCAGTGGATGACTGTTAAGTGTATCATCAATTCGGCTGAAAAAATGGCGCCAGATCTTGTCGATTCTGTTTTCTCAGCTCAGCTAAAAGCGGAAGTCAGCCAACCGACTCTTCTCAAACAGATGTTGCATGCATGCGATTTCAAGGACCAAATACAGAAGTAGTTTAATGTTAGATTTAATTTTAGCTTTAATTTTGTTTTATTTTCCTGAAAAGAGGACGGTCATTTAAACCGCATCCTACATTTTTGTAATAATTTATTTTTAGATTTAGTTAGTAGTATTTAAACCCTTCTCATGCATTTAGAGAAGGGTCCTGAAATTTATCAAAAACTTATCCCCAGAACATGCACTTATGTACCCTCTGAGGAGGTTTTGATGAATGAATGGAACAGGATTTATTAATGTTTGCATTTGATATCTGCTACTGATGTTGCACTTTTGTACTCTTAGTGGATATTTGATCAAGAGGAAATAAATCATTATCGCTTGAAGCTCATGAGTAGGACTAGTTATCTATCTCTTAACTATTTCTGCCTTGTGTTAGAGTGATTTCCAGTTCAGTTATTTATATATTAATGTATGAATGCCTGAGTTATCATTTGGAACTTTTGTACGGTGATAGCTATTTATTTATGCTTAGTGTATGAATAGATCATTATGCGATATGTTTTGCGCAACTGTTTCGTTTAACTTTTTATACGAAGTGGTTCATCTGTACTGCATTCTTTTCTCATAACAGTTGAATGATATTTATTATCAGTTGTTGTTTGAAATCATTTAAGATCGCATAGAAGAAAGATTACACCTCGGGTTAGTGTAGATTTACATATTTCTGTCATTAGAATATAATTTCCTTATTATTAGATTAGAATTAGATTAGAAGTATTCCATTTAGAAACTGTTAGAAACAGAAATATCAATCTTTCTCACACACACCCTGAAATTGGGAAACTGGTCCCATATCCCCAGTCAGACCCGCTATACCAAACGGAAAAGGAGCTGCCAACCAATGTCTGGACCGGGTGGGTATCCCCTTGTTGTAGACCCGATTTTCGGGGCTTCAACATATGTGGTGATAGAAGGAGGGCATCGAACTACGAATGGCAAGAAAATCCAAATCTAAATACCATTCTGAGAGTAAATCACCCTCACCATCTCCTCCGACTTCTCCATTGCATTCAGAAACTTTAAATCCAGAGTTAGAAGTCGTTGGATCAACAGCCGCTGCTACAAACCCTGACATTTCAAAACAATCTACTATTGAACCTCCTGAAGTTGAATCTTTGATTCACAAACTTCAGCGATTTTCTATATCTCCTTAGAAATCTGATAAATCTCAAGGCAGTGTGACTTCGCAATACAACCCTGCTCATCCTCTCACCAGATTAAAGAGCGAAAAGTTTGGTGTTCAGCCAACCAAATTACCTCTACCTTCTAGGAAGAGAGCAAGGAAGTCTCCTAAAGGATCCGATAGCGAGACTCTTTCATCATCATCATCCATCTCAACCTCTTCACTGCGAAGTCAACCATCCACTCCTCCACTTCAGATCATCGTCCATCAGCTTATTGCAACTTCCTCAACTCCTCAAATATCTGGAGTTATAATATCCTCATCTTCTCAACCACAAGGATCATCTTCTGCACTATCTTCTTTTAGTAGTTCAGCAATGGCCCAATCTCCATGGAATAACCCAGGGGCAGTCTTAATGCCTGCACCCTTGAGTCAGATACCGGCCCATCCTGAAAAATGGCTGCCTAAGTTTAACCCTGAGGCAGGCATGCTAGCAGAAGAACATATAAATAACTTTATGCTATCCATAAATCTCAATGGAGTTGTTAATGAGGATGTTTTTGTTCGACTTTTCCCTTATACTTTGCAAGGGACAACCGGATCATGGAATTTATCATTACCATATGGATCTATTACTAGTTGGGACATCTTCCAAGAACAATTCTTGACCAATTTTGGTGATGACAGGTCTACAACGACACTGATCAATGACTTTTCTAACCTTAGGGCCGAGTCAAGAGAACCTATCAAAGATTTCAATTTACGTTTCAATAAAATCCTAAACAAAATACCTACTGCTTCTCAGCCTAGTGAGGAAGTGCGAAGTGAATGGTATATTACTGCTTTACCATCAAACTTAGAAATCTTTGTTGATAGGGCTAACAAAACAACCTTAGTTGAAAACATGAAAGAAGCAATAACAGTAGAGAAACGTATTACAGCCCTAGAAAAGAAAAATGCGATGGAAGAGCGAAAATCTAAGAAGGTCTCTTTCAAAGAAGATCCCAAGAAAAACAACCCAAAGATCCATTCAATTTAGAAGGATTACAAAAAGTTTTAAAGACCATGTCTAACGAAATGGTCGACATTAAGAAACAAGTGGAAGAAACTTCTTCTAAAAAGCCATACATGCCTTTTAAAAGAAATACTTCAACTGATTCCAAACCCCCTAACGCTATTTCAAATGTTGAATCAGAAGAAGAAGAAGAGGAAAATGCTACTGAAGAGCATACCGATGAAGCAGAAGTTGTAGATTACAAGGTATGTGGGATTTCATCCTCCCAAATGAAGAAGATCAAGAGGTATTCCCGGTTAGTACTCATAGCATAAATCAACTTGATCCTCCTCAGCCTACGCCTAAGCCAAAGAGCGCAAGCTTGATGACTAAGGATAAAGTCGCAGCCAAGAAAACATCACCTAAAGCGACTCAAACCTGCCCAGTCCAAACAGACACATCTACTCCATCTAAAACGTTAATCGTTTCAGATGAAATGGAGTATAACATCGTTGAAGACATGAAAAAGACTAGGACCAATATTACTCTTTTTGAATTGATCAATTTAAAACACCAACAGAAATTACTTTTGAAAGAATTACATGTTGTGCCAGTTGCGCCTTTACCAGCTGTTGTAATCTCTCAAGCTTCCCATGATATTGGAAGACCTCCAACTAATACGATAAATAAAGTTGATCCAAATGATATCGCATTAATTGGAGGAAGATCAAGATTTCATACTCCCCCATTTCTCCTTACTTATGAAATATTCAATAAAAATGTGCATAATTGCTTATTAGATTCTGGAGCTTCATCAAATATTTTGCCAAGATCAATTTGTGCAAAATCGAATGTTCAACCATAGAAATCCTTTGTGCGCATAGTTCAGCTAGATCGATAGCAATTTAAAGTGATTGGTGAGTTAAATCAGGTTACCATAAGGTTGTCATCCAATGCAAAGGTATGTCAAGTTATCGACATTTTAGTTGTTGATATTCCTGAATTTTATGGCTTAATTCTTAGCAGAGATTGGTCAGAAAAACTTCATGGATACTTTGCAACTCACTGGTCACATATGTCGCTGCCTTATAATGGTAAACCAAACCAAATAAAAGTTGAACGTGAACGACATTAGAAATACATAGTAACAGAACTCGAGGGAGAAAATGAACCAGTAGCATATAATTCTAACATCATTGGCAACTATTCAGTAGATTCTTTCTTAGGAAATTTTAATGCTCACACATCACCTTACTTAGAACATTTTGTTTTGTCTCAAGTAGAAAAATTTTCTCAAACAGATAGTTCTAAATGCATTAATTTTATAGATAGTCCTATAAATAAATCTTTGTTTTCGAAACTATTTTTTGATGGTTCTAAGTCTAACGAAGGAGCAGGAGCAGGATGTGTGTTAGTAAGCCCAGAGGGAGATAAAACCATGTTAACTTGTAGACTCGAATTCGAGTGCACCAACAATACTGCAGAATACGAAGCTCTAGTCCAAGGCTTGTACAAGGCAATCGGATTAGGCGTCAAATACCTGCAAGTTTTCGGAGATTCTAAAATAATAATCAGACAGGTACGCAATACTATACACTATTTATCAGGTCATTTAAAGCATTACCAATCTTTAGTTCAAGATCTGACTGAACATTTTATAGCATTTAATATCTCGTCAATTCCCAAACTCCATAATGCTAGCGCAGACCTCTTAGCCAACGTAGCTTCCAAGCTCATTCCTTTAGAAGATTTTAGCCCTGACCGATTTTCAATTGAGTTAATCTTTAGACCATCTATCCCTGATAACATCACCAATTGGAGGATTTTCAATGACGATCCTGATACCGTGAGTTTTCTCACATCTGAAGGATCTTACACCAATCAAATAATTGACGAAGACCAACATGACCAACAAATGCAACGGGATAGTACTAACAATGCTATTCCTAAATCAGTAGTCAAATTAGAAGACCTTTATGATTTGAAAGATCGATTTAAAAGATCTACCAATTCAAAACTCCAAAGTTCAACTTTGAATTATGAATTAGTAAATCTAGGAACTGATGCCAAACCACATAATATCAACCTAGGCCTTGGCCTAGCCCCTGAATAGAAATTAGCATATATCCGTCTCTTGAAACAATACAAAAGTGTATTTGCTTGGAATTACGATGAACTCAAAATATATGACACCTCCATCATCCAACATACTATCCCAATGATTGATAATGAAAAACCTGTCCAACAGAAGTTGAGAAAGATCCATCCAAATTTATAAAACCAGATTAAAACTGAACTCAACAAGTTATTGAAAGCCAAAATAATCTTTCCCGTTAGACATTCTAAATGGGTCTCCAATATGGTACCTGTTAGAAAGAAAAACGGAGATATCAGAATCTGCATTGACTTTCGGAACCTTAACAAGGCCTGCCAAAAGGATAATTTTCCTTTACCTCCCATGGAACAAATACTGCAGGCAGTTGCGGGCTCAGAACTAATGTCATTCTTGGATGGATTCTCAGGATACAACCAAGTGTTGGTACATCCCGACGATCAATTGAAAACGACATTTAGAACTAAATGGGGCACATACGCATATCAAAATATTCCATTTGGTTTGATTAACGCGAGCGCCACATTTCAGAGAGCCATGGACATTGCATTCAAAGGGTTAGTTAATAAGTCAGTGGTAATCTATTTGGATGATATTACCATTTATTCCAAGAAACAAAACAACCATCTCAGGGATTTAAAACAAATCTTCCAACGTTGTTTAAGGTATGGAATTTCGCTTAACCCGAAAAAATCCTTTTTCACATTAAGTGAAGGAAAGCTTCTAGGATTCATAGTGTCAAAATCTGGAATTCACATTGATCCTGTTAGAATCAAAGAAATTTCCACAATTCCCTTACCTCACAACAAGAAAGCCATGCAATCTTTCCTTGGCCAGATCAACTTTGTAAAGAGATTTGTCCCAGATTTTTCAAGAATTGTGTCTCCTTTACAAGCCATGATTAAAAAGAATGCAAACTTTAAATGGGGCCAAGATGAACATGAAGCATTCAATCTGATCAAACAAGCCATTATTAATGCTCCATCGTTAGCAACTCCAAATTTTTCCGATCCTTTTATTTTGTATACCTTTGCCTCAGATAAATCATATGCTGCGATACTCACTCAAGCAAATCAAGAGAAGGTGGAAGCCCCAATTGCTTTTTTTAGTTCCAATTTACAAGGTGACGAATTGAATTATTCAGATGTAGAAAAACAAGCCTATGCTGTTTTTAAAGCAATTAAATATTTCAGACCTTTCTTACTCAAAACACATACCAAGATCATAGTAACGTTTTCAGCAGTAAGAAGTCTTCTAGTACAGAAGGATGTGGGTGAGAAAAGGGCAAATTGGGTTACTGCCTTACAAGAATACGACGTAGAAATCAAACCAGCAAACATTGTAAAAGGTCAAGGCTTTTGCAAACTGCTGGCAGGAGCATCGCTAATGCCCGAAAATCCATCTGAAGAGGTACAAGTGTACGAGGTAAGCCTAAAAGATGCTGAGATATTATATGCTGATATTATTTATTATTTAAAGAATGGATATGCTCCTCCAAATCTTGATCACACCAAGAAAAGAGCCTTAAGGCTAAAAGCCAAACAATATCAACTTGTAAATGACGTTCTTTTCAGAATAAATTATGATTCTATTCTACTTAGATGTCTTGAGAAAGCTGAAGCTGAAAAGGTTTGCAGGAACTCCATGATGGGCCAGCAGGTGGACACTACGCTGGAGATGCAACTGCTCATAAGATCTTACGCGCAGGCTATTACTGGCCTACATTATTCAAAGACGCACATAACTACGTAAGGAAATGTCAAGTCTGTCAAACTACTGTTGGAATACAAAAGAAACCATCCTTTCTACTGCAACTAGTTACCATCGAACAGCCTTTCGATCAGTGGGGATTAGACATAATAGGTGAGATCGTTCCTCACTCTTCTAAACAGCATAGATACATCCTTACAGCAACAGACTACTTTACCAAATGGGTAGAAGCAGTTCCACTCAAGACGGCTAACGCTGAAAATATCATTGAATTCATAGATCAGTTCATAATCACCAAGTTTGGATTACCTTCCGCTTTAATGTTTGATAATGCATTATACTTTTCTGGTAATACAATGACTGAATTCGCACTCAAAAGAGGTTTCAAACTTAAATACTTGGCCAATTATTATCCACAAGGGAATGGGTTAGATGAATCCACAAATAAGAACTTAATTAGAATCATTAAGCGAACCATTGAACAAAATCATAAGAATTGGCATAAGTCTTTAATGTATGCTTTATGGGCAGATCGAATAACGCAGAAAGCCTCTATCGACACTTCTCCCTTTAAGTTAGTTTATGGGAAAGAAGTGGTTCTTCCAACACATCTTGCAATTCCCTCTTTAGCCTTAGTTCAGTACATTGATGAAGTACCAACTTCTTCTTTACAACTTAGGCAGCTAGAATTAATTAAATTAGAAGAATAACGAGAACGGGCTAAGGTAAATCACGCTCATCATCAAGCATTGGTAAAAGCCTCTTTTGATTCCAATATGGTATCCAGAAAAGATTTTCAGATAGGAGATTTAGTTTTAAAATGGGACAAGGCTCATGAGGAAAAGGGAAAACATACAAAATTTCAAAGAATGTGGCTTGGTCCTTTTCAAATTGTAGAAATCATAGGTCCATCGACCTTCATGTTACAAGATTTAGCAGGGAAAAGAGATTCTCTACCTATTAATGGTCAAATTCTCAAGAAATATTTTCCATAGAAGATCAGTCTTCTATTTTTGTAGAGTAGTTGTTTTTGCTTTTCATAATAAAACCAGTTGTGAATGGTTACTTTTGAGATTCACGAGAAAGACACAAATTCTCTTTCAAATTTTGATCTTTCGCTTGTATAAATAGCAAATCTTTTGGAAAATTGATCTTTATTATTGAAAGATACAGTTAAAGACTCTAGCCTAGATATGATACTAGTTTCAACTTCATAAAATTTGATGAAAACAACCTTTAGTGAGAAATTGTTTTATATCAGTGCAATGAAAAGTATCAATAACAAAATAAAGATTCTCTGTAGAACAACTATTTCCAAAAACTCTACTATTTTCATCCAGAGCTATCTTAAGGAAACAATGACTTCCTCCCTACTAAGGGAATCACAACTTTCAGAGGAACAATCCAAGGATACACTTTATCTTAAAGAGTGAGAGGTCTCATCATGAGCCGACTTATCATAATCACAGATATTATAACTTGCTAACTTTGCCAATACTGCATACCACAACAAGGCAAAGACTCAAGATTGTTGCAATCAAAAGGCAAGGGGTCTCATCACGAGTTAGCTTGTTCAACAAAGTTATAAATCAGTGAATGACTGTGTCATAAATTGGCTACCAAACCAAGATATTGCTCTTTAAGAATAAAAAGAAAATGAAAGTAGAAAGTGTGGATATGGATTCTCCTTTGGGAATTGTGGGTTTCTTTAAGTAGGATACAAGATCATTGTTGGGTAACAGGTAACCCTGTCGAGGCTATAAACGCCTGCTGGCAGCAGAGGCTCTACCTATGACAAATGAGAATATTTAAAACTGGTTTACAGAGAAGACTTTGTTTTATCTTTACAAGCCAAGTAATGACTGATGTAAATACAAGGACTAGCTTGAGGCAGCAAATAATCAAATTTCAAAATATTTGAAACAAAATGTCATTGACAGGTTAGAATATAATGTACTTTATCTTTCTATAATAAAGTTTAACTTTCTGGAAAAATTTTTGTTTTGGAAGTTTTGAAAATTCAAAAAGCAGGAGAGGTAACTGGTTCTTCCAAGTGAATCGCCAATTGTTGTGGCTAGCAACAACCCCCCTTCTTATTTAGTGTTATTCCTAATACTAAATAAGTGGGGACCCTTAGTTAAAAAATCTAGAAAATCAAAGTAGTGTTTAAATTTCCTTTTCAAATAAACTTACCATCATAAGCTTAGGAAACCCTCTTGGAAAATCCAAAAAAGTTAAGTTTTATGATAAGGTAAAATAAATTTTTTCCTTAGGAAATATCACATCGCATAAGATAGCGGGATGCCACCTTACAAGTACAATTCCAACATTTGCGAGATCGCGATATGCGATAATAAACAAATATTGCCTCGCATTCAGCACAACTCAAATTGAAACACTTCAATTTGTCGATATGTGATGACGCTGATCGCCAGATCGCATTTCGCAGAAGATAGGTTAACAAAGATTGTCATGCATAACATTTCTGTGATTTGCGATATTGCGATATTGCGATTTCGCGATACAGCGATAATACGGTAATGTGATGTCACGTGCGATCAATTTTTCTATGATATGATTTTGCGATTCTGCGATTTTTCGATGTTGCGATCTGCGATGTTGCGAAGCAAATCACAAAATCACTTCATCGCAGATCTTTTGGGCACGTTATTCAAGAAAAGTATTTTCCCTAAGCTGACACCTGGTTATGCGCTTTAATGCTAATAAATGAGGTAGTTGCTAGTTATAATGGAATATGGGTGTGTGCTTTTCAATGAATCATTTCACGTAAGGTGGTATGCTTGATATGTCTGTGGCATTTAAAACTTTCCCATCACCCTTCCTTGTCATTCATTTTCACTTCACTTGTGAATTGCAGGAACGGAGAACAGAGGCCGATACAAAGCGATATGTAGGTTGAAATGGGAAAGAAAAGCAAAGCCCCGAGCTCAGAAGAAAAGGAAATGGTGCCCTTATATACAGATACGGCCTGTAACAGAGACGCGGGAATAGCTACGTGGGAAGGCATGTATAATCTGCTCGAAGAAGAGAATCCCAGAGTAATGGAAGTAGTTGCTACCGCGGGCTCAAATGGTTCTTCTGAAGCATCCCTTATAGAGCTAGCTTGCTCATTTCTACACCGGATAGCAACAAGGCCCAAAATCCTCTCATCCACGAACATGGTTAAGTGGACACTGGACAAAGTTGATATCATAAACAAGCAGTTTAAGACTCAAAGTCAAGAGTTCACAGAAGTATTATTTTTACAAATTTTGAACTTTATATCTGTGGGAAGGAAAAAGCACAAAAGGCGAAAAACGCATCAAGGAAACCTGGATCAAGAAACGGAGGCAGTTTGCATTGAGAAAAATTTTCTGAAAAGGCAAGCTGCTAATTGCCCAGTCACCTGCAAACTCCAAAAATTTCAAGAAAACAAAACTACAGGCAAATTGGAAACAGAGAGCTCAAGAAAAGGCAAAAGCAATTCAAGGGTTAACCAAGTTGAACTGGGATTATTACTGGGCATACTTGGTAAAGCCACATAGCCAGTGGATGACTGTTAAGTGTATCATCAATTCGGCTGAAAAAATGGCACCAGCTCTTGTCGATTTTGTTTTCTCAGCTCAGCTAAAAGCGGAAGTTAGCCAGCTGACTCTTCTCAAACAGATGCTGCATGCATGCGATTTCAAGGACCAAATACAAAAGTAGTTTAATGTTAGATTTAATTTTAGCTTTAATTTTGTTTTATTTTCCTGAAAAGAGGACGGTCATTTAAACCGCATCCTACATTTTTGTAATAATTTATTTTTAGATTTAATTAGTAGTATTTAAACCCTTCTCATGCATTTAGAGAAGGGTCCTGAAATTTATCAAAAACTTATCCCCAAAACATGCACTTCTGTACCCTCTGAGGAGGTTTTGATGAGTGAATGGAACAGGATTTATTGATGTTTGCATTTGATATCTGCTACTGATGTTGCACTTTTTTACTCTTAGTGGATATTTGATCAAGAGGAAATAAATCGTTATCGCTTGAAGCTCATGAGCAGGACTAGTTATAAATGGTATTTCTATCTCTTAACTATTTCTGCCTTGTGTTAGAGTGATTTCCAGTTCAGTTATTTATATATTAATGTATGAATGCCTGAGTTATCATTTGGCACTTTTGTACGGTGATAGCTATTTATTTATGCTTAGTGTATGAATAGCTCATTATGCGATATGTTTTGCACAACTGTTTCGTTTAACTTTTTATACGAAGTGGTTCATCTGTACTGAATTCTTTTCTCATAACAGCTTAATGATCTTTATTACTAGTTGTTGTTTGAAATCATTTTAGATCGCATAGAAGAAAGATTACACCATGGGTTAGTGTAGATTTACATATTTCTGTCATTAGAATATAATTTCCTTATTATTAGATTAGAATTAGATTAGAAGTATTCCATTTAGAAACTGTTAGAAACAGAAATATCAATCTTTCTCACACACACAATGAAATTGGGAAACTGGTCCCATATCCCCAGTCGGACCTGCTATACCAAACGGAAAAGGAGCTGCCAACCAAGGTCTGGACCGGGCGAGTATCCCCCTTGTTGTAGACCCAATTTTCGGGGCTTCAACAGTGGTTTAGCCTCGAGATGGCCTAGTTGGTTCTTTTGGTTTGAGTCCCACTTTCATGTTTGGAATATGGCACGGGGGTGAACGGTTGAACAAAGAATTGGCTCATCTATTCTATGTTTGAGTGGAACGTGGTAGTCCCATACCGATTTCGATTTTGCATTCATTAATAAGAGGTCTTTTCCTTAGTACCTTATGTGTAAATGTATGTTTTATATGTGGATTTTATGGCTTATGTGTACTTGATATTTCTATTGTTAGTATGTTTGTTATAAGCATGTATTATGACAATGTTGATGTATGGATTTCCTCATATTTTGATTTGTAAATGAATGAATAATGTATCTATGACCTAATAGATGATGCAGCTAATGATATAAGGGAACAATTCTACTTAGCGATTCTAAGATAAGAATGAGACCCCTATTCTTAAATATTTTGTTTACACATGTAGATTACATATTTGTGATATGTTTGGTGAAATGCTTGTCATGGCTAGTAGGGGTATAATCAAGGTATTTTTCAAGTAATTGCATTTGCATCATCATTCCCTTGTTATCTTTCTATTTTGAATGTGTCATTTAATTATGGGCAGTGACCTAGGCTCTAGCCCTGAAAAAGTGACTCAAATCCCAAGGACACTGGCACAACATTAACAAAAATATTCGTTGGACACTGGCATGCCATGTTGTGGGAGCGTCCAGAGCCCTTTGGAAGCTGACATTCCCATATCATGTGAGTGTTCGAGGGTTAATTAGTCTAAAATCTCAATGGGACACAGGGGCTGGTTGTCGGAAAGGTTGGGATGGTTCCTAGGAGTCCTCATGCTAATGTGGAAGGTCTGTAAGTTTTGTTTTCATCGATTCCACTTCCTTAAGGTCACATAAGAGGTTGAATCGCATCATAGTAACCTCTCATCACATGTTTACTCTGGTTGGCCAGTTACTTGGGTAAATATGTGAGGAGGGTGTTGCAGAGTGGTATCAGAGCATGGTTCACCCTCATACTGGATGGGTGGTGTGTTGGTCATGCATTCATGTTTGTTGCATACATGTTCCTTATGCTTGCAGTCCATGTGCTTGTTTCATTTGCATGGTGTTGATCATGGTGTAGTTATGTCACCATGTGAAGGTTGATGATGTTGTTGTTGGGATGCTTTAGCCATGAATGCATGTCAGTTATATATGCATTTTTTATTCATGTCAGTGTCTATATGTTATTACGCATGAATTTTCATGGTGAAGGTTGTTGTGCAGGAGGTCATTGTATGTAATTAGGTCATCATGATGATATTGGTATGTTATGATGCTAATGTGTTGGCTGAGATAAAGAAAGAGATGCAGATCATCAAAGTGAAGTTGCAAAATTGGACCTTGAGGCAAGAGCAGTCCTCCTGCAGGTTGTATGTTGGGCATGCAGGTATGTAGGTTAAGGATTGTTATATGAATTATGGTTATGTGTATGCCTTTCATTCTATTGATGTTATGGTAACAACATGTTAGATGCTAGTTGATTAGTGTAGTCATATTCACATGTGTTGGATAGTCATGAATGATAGTAACTAGTGGTAGTATGCATTGCTATTGTTGTTTTAGGATAGTTAACTTGATGATTATGTTATATGTTGCTGACGAGTATGTTATAGGTTAAGTTGTTGTTGTATGATAGTTAGCTTGATGATTAGGTTATATGTTGTTGATGAGAACGATATATAACTTCTTATTGTTATATGCTAGTAACTTGAGGATTAGGGTTATTGCATTAAGATCTTGATGTTATATGTGTCATACTGATTTGGATTGGTCTATGTGGATGGTTAGGATTATGAAATTTAGGCATGAGTTAATATGTTGTGATATTATGTCATACTAATCTAGACTGACTTTGCATATGTGCTTGTTATGCATGAATGAAAATTGTTTATGAGTTTATGATGTGAACATGTTAGCTAGTTACTGTTATGGACATCATGACCTTATTTGTGTTTGAGCTGATGTTTTGTGAAGTTATATCGTGCTAATCTAGATTGATTGTGTAGACAAGATAGCCCCACCTAAGACACATTAAGGTATGAGTTTTCTTATGTCGTCTATTTGGTGTTTGAATGTTTAACTATGTCATTTATTTGGTGTTTGGGTGTTTGGAGTCTATTATGTTGTCTTTATGTTGTATGAATGTTTGATTACTTGAATGATATAAGTATGTGTCTATAATATTCCTTGCCGAAATGATCTTGTTTTAAGATGGTTGTCTAATACATATGTGTTGGGACAGTTGATATGTACTTGAGTGTAAGTAGGTGATAGTTGTAGCATTATGTATTATGACTGGTGAATGTGAGTTGAATGTTGTGTATGACATGGTTGTTAGATTTGGTAAAGGTTGATTTCAAACTAATTTACATGATCTCTTCATCTTTGGAACGTGAGACTGACATGTGTGAGTAGTTGCAAGGCAACATGCTTGGTATTAGCTTGACAAGGTAATACTTGATGTGTTTATATAACTAACAGTTGGGTGATGTGACAGTGCATAGTAAGACTAAATTACAGCAAGAATAAGGTAAAAGAAAGGAACTGGGTGAAAGTTCATTTGGCTATGTTTGGAAACCCTAATTCCAAATGAATGAGTGATTTACATATAGGAAGTCTTCTTAACCCTAATTTGTTTGGAATTATGTGGATACGTGTTATATTCATGGACAAGTATTTGATAGGTATATCAGCTAGTTTTTAGTTATAGATGGATCCATCAAGGAATTTGAGTCCCTTGAGAGATGCCATGGATGTGTTCGGTTGCAAGGTAGCGTGCTTGGAATAACAAGATAAGGTAACTGGTATATTGTTATATTTATTTATACACCGACAATTATGTGTTTATGGTCATGTGATGCAGGGGATTTGCATGGCAAGAGAGGTTTCCATGAAATCTTAAAGAAGGCTCGGGTTGAGATTTCCTTGGGAAGCATGGGATGGAGTCATGCTGTTTTTTGTTAGTCTTGTTCTTTTGGTCTTGTGATTTGTTGCACTTGATTGTGGTTTTATTGTGTATTACACATGGCCATGCCACTTTTTTTGTGATGTCATATTATTATTGGTTTTCATGGTTTTCTTCTTGGTTTCTTTTTATTCTTTCCTTTTATGTTTGGGAGTCTTGGGAATTGGTTGGGAAAGAAGGAAGTTAATGGATCTCATGGAGAGTTGAGAGTTGAATGAAACCTAGCAGGTAATGTAAGACCTGAATGAAGCTCGATGCATGAGTAAGAGCAGTTGAAGGTAACGATATGACAATCGTTTGGATTGATTCGGTCCATTGGTGTAAATGGAAAGTGGGAGTACAATCATGAGAAAGGAATAAGAAAGGTAAAGTAAATGGACTCTGTTAGCCTCCTATACCAATAGGTTCTCACCTCTCATGATTGACAGTGGAAGTACCAAAAATGCTCACCTTCCAGGCCACTAAGGTTCCATTTTTGTGAAGAAAGCAGACAGTTAAAAAATGTAAAGAGGGTATGCCTTAAAAGAAAAATCAAAGGGCAAGAAAATGAATTGGTCAAAGAAAAAATAAAAGAAATGAACCCCAAACAAAGACCATGAAAGTGGCTAGTTCAAATTGCCACTACTACTTTGATGGGTGGCCCAACAGCTCAAGCTGGGCCTCACCATGTTTTAAATTGCATGTTGTGGACTAGAGAGGAAGTACCTATTCAAACAGTGCAAGCTTGACAGATGACTAGGTGAATAGAGGAAGAAAGGAGCCCAACTGCTTAATCTGGGCCCTTGGAAGTCATAAGGGTAGACTTAGATAGGAGGGCAGCAAAAAGAAAAGAGAATTATCAGGGTTTGCAAGGCTAAGTGCACCCATACAAAGGAAGAAAAAATGTTAGGCATAATAGGCAGGGTAGGCAGTTGAAGGTTGCAGAAAGCAAGATCCAAGCATATCACTTGGAATAAATCACAAGATGTCACCATCAGGAGAAAGACAAGAGCAGTGGCCTATTTGGCATACTACTAAACCATCACTAACTTCCCTCATCCCCTTCAAAAGTTTCTTACTAACCTCCCCATGAGCACTGCAGGATCTGCCTGATCAGTCCTCCTTACACTCTTCATTTGTACAAATTTCATGTCATAAATGACTTCTTTCTTTGAAAAGAAGCCAGATTTCTTGTGTAAAAAATCTTTTCATTTTGATCTACTTCCTAACTAAGTTTGATTCCTGAAAAGCTTAGTAACTATCGCTTCCCATTCTCATTCCCCTCCAAGTACTAACTACTAACTGTATCTACACTAAATCCCCTATGTTCCCCTTTCCCCTACTACTATAACACCATGGTGTATAAAACCCCAAGCAATGTATAAATATCCCCCCTTTAGCAGTATAGCTAAATAATACTTCTAAGGGAGACATTAGTCCACCAGGGACTATAGTCAACCCTGCTTTGGGATTACTCTAACCTCTGGTCAGAGTAATAACCTATACTAAACCCTCATTTCCCCTCTTTTCCGAAAAATTCATCAAAAACACCTTTCCCTCTGCTCAAACCTAAGTCTAACCATTTGTTGACGCCCCGACAGATTAATCCATACCCCAAAAAACCCACAAAAACCCCCTAACCCAAAGTTCTAAACCCGCATAATTTAAATGATTATTTTATTATTGGGCGGGTCCCCACCCAAAGTTGCACGCTGGGTCGGGGTGCCCGCCAGCCGTCCATCATCTGCTGCCCCCGATCCAACGGTGGGCGGTCTTTTTTGAATTTGAACGTGCCTCCCTTTAACGTCTGGGGAGAGGGCGGTTTTGGCCCCCGTACACGGGACGCGTGGCAGCCGGCGGGGTTGTTCGGAGCCCCCCTCCCCGATACCGCCTTCTCCCAAAAGCGGTGCGGGGAGACCGCTTACCACTTTCCCCGATACTGCCCCTCTGATGGCGCGTCACCTCCACGTCATCATGACGTCACGTCACCATGACGTCACGTCACCAACCCCCGCCCCAACGCCTCGTAGCCCTCCACGTAACCTTGCCACCCCACACCGCCCGCCACCGTGTCCCGCCATGCTGGCCTCTAGCTCAGCGCCCACGTCACCCTCCGTACTCCGGGCCCGCCATGACGTCATGTTGACGTCATCAGCGGAAAAGCGCCAATAACCCGCATTTTCCCAAATTTATTGTTAAAAGCGCCCAAACAAGCCATTTTATGTCATTTTCACGCGAAAAAGACAGAGCCGTTGTGAGCTTGTTCGCTGCGAAATTGCCTCTGAACCGCCAAATTCAAAGCTACAGACACCGCAACTTATCAATTTAACTGCATTGTGCACCCCCTGTTCGACCCGAAGGTTTTCCACACCTTTCATCCAGGTATTCACCACAATTCTCTTATTTTGCTCCTGTGCATGCCGTTTCTCTGCAAATTCTCCATTAAGCACCTGGTAATTCCCAAATTAAAGAAGGTCTCTTAGTAAATTCTGGACTAAACAACCTGCATTGCCCTCTGCTCCAAAAATTTGATGTTACAACAATAATTCGCGGCCTTAAATTCACAAATTATCATCCAAATTGCCCGGCATTGTTCCCTTTTTCCGGGTACATATTTGAAAAACCGAATTTTACTAAGTTGTAATCCTACCCCCTCCTCTGCAATTCATCCTCATTGATTCACAATCCCTGTGAATTTACCCAAGCAGAGCAGAGGCAGTCCTGCATAGCCTGCCTATTCCATTTTGAAGAAAATTTCTATCACTATCTGCATTCAGTCTGTCACTTCAGCTTTAAAAAGCCTTGCAAGCTATTGCACTTACCTTGTTCAATTCAGAAACTACATAATGGCTGCTCCTGCACCCACAGCTCTCAGTGTTGCCCCCATAAATGCACCAAATAAAGACCTGGAGTCCTTACCTCTTGCTGACAGAGATTTTCTCATCCAAGACTTTGTAGGTGATAGGAATCACTTGCAGACTTTCAGGGAATTGAGAGATGACTACCTAAACAACAATGATACATATGGGATATGGGAATCCAATCTCCCTTACTACTTCCTCCCATCTGTCAATATTTTTCCAGAGATTATTCGCCTGTGTGCTGAGAATTATGATGCCAGTCAAAGAGTTGTCAAGTCTCCATCTGGGAGCATCCTCTTTCACATTAATGTTGAGTCCATCAACCAGACGCTCAATTTCAAACAAACTCAGCTACTGTTCCCTTTCTCCATGAACTATCTGCTGGATACAGGTGCCAAGATGTCCACTTCTGACATTCAGAAAATCACCCAGACATTTATGAGGCCTGACCGCCAGCCCACTGGGCCACCTCCCTATTTGTATGTTCACTTTACTGAGATAGGCAAGCTCCTGTTGGACATGATTGCTTATGTGTTGGGGTCTAAAACCAGCGAGTTTGTTGATGAGACAGTGCTGGTGTTACTAGCTGCCTATAGCCCAGGCCAACCTCCTGCCTACAAATACAATTTTGCCAAGTTCATAGCCAACAGAATACATGAGCAGCTTTTCAAAGTGGACAGGGAGGGCATCTTCAAGTATTCATCTTATATCTACCACCTGTTCATGTACTACCAGTCTGAGGCTTTTCCATGCCACATTAAAAAGCTGGATTCTAAAGGAGAAAGAAGATCTGTTATCTTCTGGACATCTGTCTTCCACCAAGTGCAAAATTCACCATATTCATATTGTGAATTCATTGATCAATTTGTTTACCCAGTCTCTTGTTTGTTGATGAGGTCCCCTCCTCCCAGAGTGTCATTTGAAATACAGAAAATCTTGCATCTCTCCAAGAATTTTAAAATAGGTGATTGGTACCCATACCAGGATCATACAGTCATCAGAATCTATGGTTGTGAGCTCTGTCCATACAGGCTCCCAAAATATGTGCCCATGAGACTGTTTGCCTTGGAGTATTATAGGCAACTCATTAACTCTGACCTCACTCACTTTCACAGCTCCAAAAAGAAAGCCCATCTCAAGTTCAAGCACCACCTGGGCCCCTTCATTATGAATAAGAAAGAGGGATGGCAAGATGCTGAACTAATCCTCAAAGACAAGTACAAGCTCTCAAAAAGCTTCCGGTGGGTCCCTTATGACCCTGAAGGTTTCATCACTGCTAGAAGAGTCAAGTACAGGCTGCTAGGCTATGAGCATTGCAAATATCCACACATTGAACAGTATGCCAATCAGCAAGAATGGAAACCAGATACATTAATTGAAAAATTGACTGAGGAAGAGATAATGCAAAAGAATGTCAAGGATTTGGAAAAGACTCTTGACTTAGATTCTGTGCAGCAGGTATCCTTCAAGCGACCGCACCCAGTAGGAGAAGGGACCTCGGCCACAACAACTGCACCAACCACACAGGCACCTTCTACAGCAGCACCAGGTACAGATAAAGGTAAAGGAATAATGGGTGCTGAAGAGGAAGCACTAAAAGAACAGCCTGCCCCCTCAAGTGGGCAGCAACAAGAGCAGACCCCCCCTCCACAAACTGAGCCACCAGCAGCGCCAATCTTGCAGACTCCAGCACATGAGGAGAGGGGTAAGAAAAGAGACAGAGAAGAGTCCACTCCTGCAAGTGGATCCTCCCAGCAACCTGAGGCCAAGAGGCAAAGGGTTGACTCCCCAGAGATAGAAGAAATCAGTGAAGAAGTCCTTGACAGCCCAAGGAAAGATGGGGAAGGCAGCCAGCAAACAGGTACAAGCTCCTTTCAGCAGGAGCAGGGATCACAACTTGGCTTGGAGGTGTCATCCTCCACTCAGCAGAGCAAGAAGCCTACAAGCACTAAGGCTTCTTTCAAACAAATAAAGGCACAAAATGACTTGCTGAGGGTAGAAGTGTATAAACAGTTTCTAAATGCAACACCAGCCCAGCAAGAAAGGCTGATGTCTGTATATGACCTTCAAGAGGAGAAAATGATCCTCAGTCACTTTAAACCTAAGGTGCCGCAGCCTAAATCAGCTGCAGATTTTGTAAGGACAAGGGTGGAGGTCATGGCAAAGGACATTCACCCCATGGACCAAATAGAACTCCACAAGCAAACTGGAGAAATGGTCTATGCCACCTTGGTGGACAGGGCAACCATGGCCCATGAATTAAAGGAATCACTGAAAAATACCAACATTCAGTTGGATTTTGAGAGAATGTCCTCCATGGCCAAGGACAACAAAATAAAATAACTGGAGGACATCATCATCGACCTAGGACATGATCCTAAGGATCCAAAGGGCGTAAGGGCCCTCTTGATGAAAAAAGAAGATGACCTTAATGCACTGAAGAAAAGGTTAAAGCTGCTGCCCATAGAGCACCCTCAAACAACAGAATTACAGAAGGAAAAGGAGGCCGATGAGCAACTGGATCTTATAATGCAGCTCAACCAGAAGGTCCTTGATTTGGAGAAGGAACTTGAAGGAGCACTACAAGATAAGCAGGGAGAATCCACATCCCAAGCTCCTCCAACTACTTCAACCACAACAGAGGCAGCAGTAGCCCCTGTGACAACCACAGCCACAACAGAAGCAGCAGCAGCAACAACAGCTCCAGACTCCAGTACAAGCATGGAAGAATTGACTAAGGCTATTAAAGAAATGGAGCTCTAGGCTACTGAGATAAAACAAGCCAAGGAAAAGTTGGCAGAGCTAGAGACCAAATATGATAAATCAAAGATGACTGTGGCAGAGCAAGGAAGAGAAATAAAGGCCCTCAAAGAAAAGATAAAGGCCTTGGAGAAAGAGCTTAAGCTAGAAAGTGCTATGGCTGAAATAAAAAGAATTCTGTGGGCCAGAATTGACCAATCCATCACTAGACAATGGAAGTCAATTAAAACTGTGCATGAACAAATGGATTTAATTGGCCAAGCACAGATAGAGATTCAGAATGCCAAAACAGTGCTGGGAAACAGGCCTGAGCAGGCCAATAGAATGATAGATTTTTTGAACAACCAGACTAAGGAGGAACTGGCAGCCATCAACATTGTCAACAGAACAGAGGCTGTCCTTACAGCTAAAAAGGTGCTGACTCTCAGGAATTTTGTACAAACCGTGGAGAGGAAATGCTATGAAATACAGGCTGAGGTGGATGAGTACAAACTCAAAATGGGAGCACTGCAACAAAAGGGACTGCCCAGCCTACTAAACAGCTCAGGAAGACTGATCCCCCGTGAGCAATATGCCACCAGAATGTCGAATTTTATTGAAAATCAAATCACTGCATCTGGCAGTACTTCTGAGGAAACAGGGCCTCCAACAGGGCAGAGCCTATATAATAAACTTGAAGGTCTATTTTTCATTGAAAATGAGGTAAATCACCTTTTTGAGATTCCTCCAAATTTTTATAGATATACAGAGGCAGATGAAACTTTAGTGAAGATTCGAAGACACCAAATGCCCAAGGAGGATTGGTGGCAGGCAATGCTTCAAATTTTGCCACAATAGCCTCAGTTGCTCGGTCATTGCCAGCTCCAACTCAGCAAAAGTCAAACAGCAGAATAAAGACAGCATTTAAGGCAGCTGAAAGGTGACTCAGCATATAGACAACGACAGCAAGCCATAAGATAAATACGCAATTTTTTGGACAGCATATCCTCAGCCGACTCCAACATCCACAAAGTCAATAGTTTCTGACCATTTTGGACAGATAAGGCACTGAAGAGTTACTACAGCATTTACTTTCTCAGCTACCATGCTCCAGGAGTTGGCACGACATTAATGAAACATTTACTCATCAGTTAGATATTTTCTTATGTAAATTATGTATATATACCTCCCCTGGCAACGTATAAGGGGTTGGTGATTTTCATTCTGAGGCAAATGTATTGTATATTTTCAGATTATCTAATGCAAAGGGCTGGAAAAGCTCAGTGATTCCCTGAATGTTTGATGTCTTGGTGATGCTATGCGTGCTGTTGCAGAATTCCTGTGCTGTCTGATGGAACAATAAGTTTTCTCAATCTATGTTTTGTCTTCTTATGTTTATCTAAATCATTTACATGTTTCACTAATCTAGCAGTAGGGAAAAGGAATAGTACAGGAAATGTTTGATTACACCTTGTGCTCAATCTCTATTGCTGAAGATGTTTTCCTCAGAATTGATTATGAACATGAATTCTTAATTGCTCATGTTTTCATTAATTCTATAAATATGAATGTTATGTAGAAATTCTTCACTGCTTCTAAATAATATTCTCACTGTTTCTCCATGCCAGTTTGTTGAAAGATCCTTAAATGCCTTTCATACCCTGGGTACATCACACTTAAATCACAGTTTCAAAGAATTGTTTCTCAGACACTTATATGGCTCTGCAGCATCACTATTGTTACAACACAGACATATCAAATTGATTTAGCATCACTGACTCCATGCCCAATGGCCTAGAACACCCTGGTAAGCACATATACATCTTGATTGAAGTCATCATCCAGCAAATTACAAAACAAAATCTTGAGCATCATAACTAGCCCAAAATATTATTCAAACAAAGTTAAAACACTAAGAGTGAGCCCTCTCTAGTCACAGGTGGGCTAGAACCTGTGACCAAAAGATTGGTTAGTGGTTACCTCCTCCTTATTCCCTTGGGAATCAAAGGGAACAACCTGAGTGATAACATAATTGGTGACTCCCCTGGGGACCAAAGCGTATTTTTCAGCTGTTGTCTGTTTTTTAGACGGTGGTTCCAAAAGCTTAAGCAGTCCTTTAAAATAGTTCTAAAAATATCCCCAAAAAATACCAAAAACAAGTTCAGAAGTTGGCTCCTAAGAAGAGAACTAGGCACACCAGGTCAAACCCTGACCCAAATCCCCCACCTGTTTTCGATAATCCAAATCTGATCCCTAAAACTCTTAGGAACCAGAACAATCTCCTGAAGCTAGCCCTGAGGCAGTTCAGCAAAGTTTTATCCCAACCCCTGCTAAGCCATCTGTTCACCTTCATACAAGTCATTCTTCCCCCTCTTCATCATCCACTTCTCAAAACATATTGTCCACATCCAACACACAGACTGCTGTTGTTTTCCCTGTTGTCCCAGTTGTTCCATTTCTACCAGTTGTCCCACTTATTCCCCCAAATATGGCTAACCGTTATGCACCACTTCAGTTACCTGGCAATCCTGGGGCTATGCCTCAGGACTACCAAAGCAAGGTTACTTATTTTGATGGAACCAGTACATACACTGCCTTACAGCATACTAAGAAAATGCAAGATTACTTTGAAAACTATGAGATAGATGATGATGATGTAAGGATGAAAATTTTTGTCCAAAGTTTGACAGGTGAAGTAAGAACCTGGTTCAGGGCCCTGACCCCAAATTCAATAGCTGATTCGGGTGCCCTTTATCAGTCCTTTTTAAACTGATGGGAAAAGAAAAAGGACCCTCTACACATTCTATCTGAATATGACACCATAAGAAGAGGCCCACAAGAAACTGTCCTGGACTATTGCACTAGATTCAACACTATTTATAATGCCATTCCTCAAAACCTTAGACCTACACCTGATTTATCATTGATTAAGTTCCCTGATGGATTTGACGCCGACATGGCATATCAACTAAGAGAAAGAGCCCCTGCAACTCTAGCAGACATGCAAAACATAGCTGTTAGTGTAGAGGCAAATCTAATTGCCAAAAGAAACCGGGCGAGAACTGAAAGGAGAACTACTTTCAAAGAAGAACCCTCATCATTTGAGCAAAAGCTAGATGAAATCATCAAAGGGATGGATAGACTTGGAGACAGGGTAGAAACCATAGAAAGAAAATCATCATGGGAAGGCCAAACGAGCAATATTAGAAACCCAAATTTCAGAAAGAATCAAAATCCTAATTCTGGTAGGGCTGATCCTGACCAGCATGTCAGACCTCCTTTTCAGGAGAATTATGCTGAGGCTTCAACATCCAGTGAACCTAGTGAGGACCCTCACATCAACCTAATGGGTTTGGACAGTGAAAATCAAGTCTTTTTGACACAAGAAGACCAAGAGGTTTACAATGACAATCAATTCCACACTAAATCAGGAGAATCTTTCGACTTCAAAGAAGGATATGATGCAGCTGTGTATGAGGTGCACAAACAGTACAAACTAAGGAGTAGAACAATAGATGTACCTACACCCCTCAAACCAAAGGATAATAAACAACCAAAAAAGATCAATGAAAATACTACTCTCCCCAAATCAGCTGACAGCTCAAACTTACCTGCCACAGAAGTAACTGTGGAGGACATTTCAGAGCAACAGTCCTCTCAAAATCAGCCAGGTTTGCCCCATCAATCAAAGACAAAGGCAGATACTCCCCTGGGAAACAAACATGGCACCAGTTTCACTCAGAATGGACCTAACTATGAGCAGAAGACACCTGATAACTCAGCTGAAAAGGAAAAATCTGTTGCACTAAATGCCAAAATTCAAATGGAAAAACCTTTCAACTTGGAAACAGAAATAAGTAAGCTAAAAATATCAGTGCCTCTTTCAGAACTAGCCAAACATGACATATACAGACAGCAGATCAACAAATCACTCCAAGTATCAGACAATAAAGATGCTGTGAATGTCCTAGATGACCAACCAGAGTTGCTGTTCGGACCTGAGGTTAATGGAAAAACAGAGAATGGAGGGGTGCCACCCTTTTATGTCAGCCTAAACATTCATGATAAGGTCCTACATAATGCAATGTTTGATTCTGGGGCCTCACACAACTTAATGCCCAAATCTGTGATGGAAAAACTTGACTTAGACATCACAAGACCTTACAAGGATCTATTCTCATTTGATTCAAGCCAAGTCAGGTGTTTAGGCCTGATTAAAGACTTATGTGTCTCCCTAGTTCAATACCCAACCAAAACTATCTTGATGGATGTAGTGGTAGCTGACATACCCCCTAAGTATGGCATGCTCTTGTCCAGATCTTGGGGGGCCAAACTCCAAGGATCTCTGCAATTAGATATGTCCTATGCAACTATCTCAGTCTTTGGGCAGCCAAAGAGATTATACCGGGAGACTTTGATGAAATATGTGGTAAGCAGTCAAGACAAGCCTCAAAACTTCCCAATCTACTCAATACACTCTGACATGGATTCGTTTATTCTCTATAATGCTGACATTTGTCACAAAGCCTATTCTGAACTATTAATGACAGTAGAGACCGAGGAGTTAGATGAGCAATGTATTTGCAAAGACCAAGGGACCATGGACATAGCTGATAAGAAGAGTGAAGAACATGATGTGCCAAGTAACTTGCAAGAAACCAACCTACCCATGATCCAACTTCCTAGTGATCCCAATCTAAATCTTGATCATGAAACCTTATGGTATCTAGAATTTGATGGCTCTGTAAACAAGCTAGGAGCTGGGGCAGGAGTCTGGATCCATAATATGCACAATGACCAAGCTGAGGGCCATGCATACAAACTAAACTTTCGATGCACCAACAACATGGCTGAATATGAGGCCCTTCTGTTAGGTCTGAAACTTATAAAAAATCTAGGTGCAACTAAAGTTTCAATCTTAGGAGATTCAGACTTGGTCATACAACAGATGAAGGGGAATTTCACCACAAATGATCTGAGGTTGAAAGCATACAAGGGGGCAGCTATCCAAGTACTTCAGAGCTTCTCACAATCACAATTAACCAAAATTTCCAGAGAACTCAATCTACATGCTCACAGTTTGGCAACTTTTGCCAGCACTTGTAAGTTGCCTTTCAAAACCAATCATACATTTACTGCTGAAATCAAACACAGACCTTCAGTTCCAGATAACATCAAGAATTGGCAAGTTTTCGAGAATAATACACAGATAAATAACTTTCTCACTTTAAAGGAAGAATTTTCTGGTATGAATATTGACACTAGCACTAAAGATGACCAACCACAGTTATGCACAATTACACAGAAAATATCAGCTGAAACAACTGATTTAGTTTTGCATCCTACCACCTTTGACAAAGAAACTATACAGGAGCTGAAACAATCAGATGAAGAAGAAATGGTTGAAGCAGAAGATGAGGTAATTGACCTAAAGGATAATTTTCTGCCCATAGGTCTTACCCCTTTGGAGGATCTGTTTGATTCAAATGATATCTCAAGAAAACCGAAAATGCAACCACTGAATGCTGAAATAGAAGATTGTAATATTGGGACCCCTGAAAATCCCAAAATGGTCAAATTATCCAAAGCATTACCACCTGAGCAGAAACTGAAATACATTGAGTTATTTAAAGAGTTTCAAGATGTCTTTGCCTGGAGCTATGAGGACCTTAAATCCTATGATACATCAGTTATCCAACACACTATCCCTCTAAAAGAAAATCAAAAGCCTTTCAAACAGAAGCTTAGGAGAGTCAATCCAGTCCTACTTCCCCTTATTGAAAAAGAAGTTAAGCGTATGTATGAAGCTGGGATCATTGCCCCAATCAGATTCTCAGAGTGGATTTCAAACCTAGTGCCTACTAGAAAAAAGACAGGGGAAATCCGACTATGTGTTGACCTGAGAAATTTGAACAAAGTATCTCTCAAAGACCATTACCCCTTACCAAAAATGGATCATATCTTGCAAAGGGTAGTGGGAGCTGCTAGGATCTCTTTACTAGATGGTTTCTCAGGATTCAATCAGATTTTAGTACATCCGGATGATCAAGACAAAACTGCCTTTACAACCCCTTGGGGAACATTTAAATATGTCAAAATGCCTTTTGGACTTAAAAATGCAGGGGCCACATTCCAAAGAGCAATGGATATTTCCTTTGCCAAGGAAATTCATGACTTCCTAGTTGTCTATCTTGATGATTTAACTGCCTTTTCAAAATCAGATCAAGAACACTTAGAACACTTAAGACAAGTTTTCACAATTTGTAGAAAGTATGGCATATCACTGAACCCAAAGAAGTCACTATTTGGGCTCGAAGAAGGCAAACTCCTGGGCCACATAATCTCAAAATATGGTATTAGGATTGACCCGGACAGAATTCAAGCTATCCTACAAGTACCTCATCCAAGAAACCTCAAAGAACTACAAAGCTTTTTAGGAAAGATCAACTTCTTGAGGAGGTTCATCCCTAATTTGGTTGAACTCATTAGACTGCTAAACAATATGCTGAAAAAGGATTCCAAGGTCAAATGGACTATGGAATCTAAGCAAGCCTTTGAGGATATCAAGAGAGCATTGACAAACACACCAGTCGTCACAAGCCCTAGATTTGATCAAGATTTCCTGATTTTTTCTTTTGCTTCTGAGCATACAATTGCTGCTGTTCTGCTGCAAAAGGATGATCAAGGCTGTGAAAAACCCATTGCATTTTTTAGTAGAGCCCTTAGGGATGCTCCTTTGAAGTATCATATCATGGAAAAACAAGCCTATGCATTGGTAAAAGCCATCAAGGAATTCAGAATCTATATCCTTTACTCTCACATAATTGCTTATGTTCCTAATGCAGTGGTCAAAGATATTCTAACCCAAGATGGAATTGAAGGCAAGAGGGGCAAATGGATTGCCAATATCTTAGAATATGACATTGAGATTAAACCTACCAAACTGATAAAAAGACAAGGCCTAGCTAAACTAATGACTGAAACTAATTTTCAAGCCCTTGATATTAATGAACTGGACGACGAACAGGAGATGGCGACTCCACAGATAAACCAAGCCTTTATGCAATCTCCCTGGTATACTGATATATGTTTTGTATTATTAAACTTGCAAGCTCCTCCAGGGTTGTCCAGAACCAAGAAAAGATTCTTAATAATGAAAGCAACAAAGTTTTGTATTATTGACAAAGTTTTGTTTTGGATAAATCATGAAGGGATCCTACTTAATTGCCTAACAATAGAAGAAACTGATAATGTCCTCAAAGAATTTCATGCAGGTGACTGCGGAGGACACTTATACTGGAAATCCAAAGCTGATAAAATCCTAAGGGCTAGATTTTATTGGCCTTCCTTGTTTGCTGATGTGAAGAAATTTGTAATGTCTTGCCACAAATGCCAAATTTTTGAAGGCAAGAGGAAACTGTTGCCTTTACCACTCAAACCAGTTTCAACTGAGAGACCATTCCAGCAATGGGATTTGGAATTCATTGGTGAAATTCATCCTCCATCCTCTGGCCAGCATGGGTGGATTCTCACTGCCACAGATTACTTCACCAAATGGATAGAAGCCATCCCCTGCAGGCAGGCCAATGACTCCACTATCATACAATTCCTAGAAACAAGCATCTTGTCCAGGTTTGGCTGTCCAGACAAAATTATTACAGACAATGCTGCAGCTTTCAAATCCAAGAAAATGATCAATTTTTGTCACAAGTATCACATGACCCTAGGTCATTCCACTGCCTACTATCCTCAAGGTAATGGCCTAGCTGAATCTTCCAATAAAATTCTCATCAACATCATCAAAAAAGTTTTGGAAGAAAACAAAAAGAATTGGCATAAAAAGTTGGTAAATGCACTATGGGCTGATAGACTGACCACCAAGAGATCAATTGGCATGAGTCCATATGAACTAGTCTATGGGCTAGAAGCAAAGTTTCCTACATCTCTAGGAATTCCTGTGACCAAGTTGCTGCAAGAAATACAAGCTGAGCCCAATGACATTCAAAGAAGAATTAATCAGACAATTCATTTACAGCAAACAAGAGAAGAAGTCTATCAAAGAACTCAAGTTCTACAAGAAAAGCTTAAAAGAATATTTGACAAAAGAACCAAAGCTGAAGATTTCTTTATAGGAAATAAAGTGTTAAGATGGGATTCCAGAAGAGAGGACAAAGGCAAACATGGTAAGTTTGATTTTTTATGGAAGGGACCCTATGTTATCTATGCTATACAAGGAAACAACACCTATTTTCTAAGAAGTTTGGATGGCTCAAACACTGAGGAAGGCCCAGTTAATGGGAGAATGCTCAAGCATTATTTTGACTCCCTTTGATCAAACACTAAACAGGCATGTATTGTACATAAATATTTGTATTTCCAGTATTTTCAATTACAGCAGATAAATAAAGCACCAACTGCAGCATATTTTGAGGAGACCAGGATGCTACACTATGTTCTTTTTGGAAAATTCTTGATCCTAGCATTTGGACAGCAAGGAAAACACAGGGTAACTATCAAATCAGGAAGAGAAAGTCTGAGAAACAGGTAAAAAAAAGATCTGCAAATTCACAGCAAATCAGCTTACTGGGTGCTGCCTGTAGCTATTTAGGGCCCTAACCATGGGTCTCCAACAACACAGAAACTCAGCTAGCAGCAGGGGAGAAGAAACTCAGGCAATCTGACCTGCTGTTCTTGGCTTTTCACCTGGAAAAGCCATCCCCAAGTGGAGCCACTGTTAGCCTCCTATACCAATAGGTTCTCATCTCTCATGATTGACAGTGAAAGTACCAAAAATGCTCACCTTCCAGGCCACTAAGGTTCCATTTTTGTGAAGAAAGCAGACAGTTAAAAAATGTAAAGAGGGTATGCCTTAAAAGGAAAATCAAAGGGCAAGAAAATGAATTGGTCAAAGAAAAAATAAAAGAAATGAACCCCAAACAAAGACCATGAAAGTGGCTAGTTCAAATTGCCACTATTACTTTGATGGGTGGCCCAACAGCTCAAGCTGGGCCTCACCATGTTTTAAATTGCATGTTGTAGACTAGAGAGGAAGTACCTGTTCAAACAGTGCAAGCTTGACAGATGACTAGGTGAATAGAGGAAGAAAGGAGCCCAACTGCTTAATCTGGGCCCTTGGAAGTCATAAGGGTAGACTTAGATAGGAGGGCAGCAAAAAGAAAAGAGAATTATCAGGGTTTGCAAGGCTAAGTGCACCCATACCAAGGAAGAAAAAATGTTAGGCATAATAGGCAGGGTAGGCAGTTGAAGGTTGCAGAAAGCAAGATCCAAGCATATCACTTGGAATAAATCACAAGATGTCACCATCAGGAGAAAGGCAAGAGCAGTGGCCTATTTGGCATACTACTAAACCATCACTAACTTCCCTCATCCCCTTCAAAAGTTTCTTACTAACCTCCCCATGAGCACTGCAGGATCTGCCTGATCAGTCCTCCTTACACTCTTCATTTGTACAAATTTCATGTCATAAATGACTTCTTTCTTTGAAAAGAAGCCACATTTCTTGTGTAAAAATTCTTTTCATTTTGATCTACTTCCTAACTAAGTTTGATTCCTGAAAAGCTTAATAACTATCGCTTTCCATTCTCATTCCCCTCCAAGTACTAACTACTAACTGTATCTACACTAGATCCCCTATGTTCCCCTTTCCCCTACTACTATAACACCATGGTGTATAAAACCCCAAGCAATGTATAAATATCCCCCCCTTTAGCAGTATAGCTAAATAATACTTCTAAGGGAGACATTAGTCCACCAGGGACTATAGTCAACCCTGCTTTGGGATTACTCTAACCTCTGGTCAGAGTAATAACCTATACTAAACCCTCATTTCCCCTCTTTTCCGAAAAATTCATCAAAAACCCCTTTCCCTCTGCTCAAACCTAAGTCTAACCATTTGTTGACCGCCCCGATAGATTAATCCATACCCCAAAAAACCCACAAAAACCCCCTAACCCAAAGTTCTAAACCCGCATAATTTAAATGATTATTTTATTATTGGGCGGGTCCCCACCCAAAGTTGCACGCTGGGTCGGGGCGCCCGCCAACCATCCATCATCTGCTGCCCCCGATCCAACGATGGGCGGTCTTTTTTGAATTTGAACGTGCCTCCCTTTAACGTCCGGGGAGAGGGCGGTTTTGGCCCCCGTACACGGGACGCATGGCAGCTGGCAGGGTTGTTCGGAGCCCCCCTCCCCGATACCGCCTTCTCCCAAAAGCGGTGCGGGGAGACCGCTTACCACTTTCCCCGATACCGCCCCTCTGATGGCGCGTCACCTCCACGTCATCATGACGTCACGTCACCGACCCCCGCCCCCGCGCCTCGTAGCCCTCCACGTAACCTTGCCACCCCACACCGCCCGCCACCGTGTCCCGCCATGCTGGCCTCCAGCTCAGCGCCCACGTCACCCTCTGTACCCCGAGCCCGCCATGACGTCATGCTGACGTCATCGGCAGAAAAGCGCCAATAACCCGCATTTTTCCAAATTTGTCGTTAAAAGCGCCCAAACAAGCCGTTTTATGTCATTTTCACGCGAAAAAGACAGAGCCGTTGTGAGCTTGTTCACTGCGAAATTGCCTCCGAACCGCCAAATTCAAAGCTACAGACGCCGCAACTTATCAATTTAACTGCATTGTGCACCCACTATTCGACCCGAAGGTTTTCCACACCGTTCATCCAGGTATTCACCGCAATTCTCTTATTTTGCCCCTGTGCATGCCGTTTCTCTGCAAATTCTCCATTAAGCACCTGGTAATTCCCAAATTAAAGAAGGTCTCTTAGTAAATTCTGGACTAAACAACCTGCATTGCCCTCTGCTCCAAAAATTTGATGTTACAACAATAATTCGCGGCCTTAAATTCACAAATTATCATCCAAATTGCCCGGCATTGTTCCCTTTTGCCGGGTACATATTTGAAAAACCAAATTTTACTAAGTTGTAATCCTACCCCCTCCTCTGCAATTCATCCTCATTGATTCACAATCCCTGTGAATTTACTCAAGCAGAGCAGAGGCAGTCCTGCATAGCCTGCCTATTCCATTTTGAAGAAAATTTCTATCACTATCTGCATTCAGTTTGTCACTTCAGCTTTAAAAAGCCTTTCAAGCTATTGCACTTACCTTGTTCAATTCAGAAACTACATAATGGCTGCTCCTGCACCCACAGATCTCAGTGTTGCCCCCATAAATGCACCAAATAAAGACCTGGAGTCCTTACCTCTTGCTAACAGAGATTTTCTCATCCAAGACTTTGTAGGTGATAGGAATCACTTGCAGACTTTCAGGGAATTAAGAGATGACTACCTAAACAACAATGATACATATGGGATATGGGAATCCAATCTCCCTTACTACTTCCTCCCATCTGTCAATATTTTTCCAGAGATTATTCGCCTGTGTGCTGAGAATTATGATGCCAATCAAAGAGCTGTCAAGTCTCCATCTGGGAGCATCCTCTTTCACATTAATGCTGAGTCCATCAACCAGATGCTCAATTTCAAACAAACTCAGCTATTGTTCCCTTTCTCCATGAACTATCTGCTGGATACAGGTGCCAAGATGTCCACTTCTGACATTCAGAAAATCACCCAGACATTTATGAGGCCTGACCGCCAGCCCACTGGGCCACCTCCCTATTTGTATGTTCACTTTACTGAGATAGGCAAGCTCCTGTTGGACATGATTGCTTATGTGTTGGGGTCTAAAACTAGTGAGTTTGTTGATGAGACAGTGCTGGTGTTACTAGCTGCCTATAGCCCAGGCCAACCTCCTGCCTACAAATACAATTTTGCCAAGTTCATAGCCAACAGAATACATGAGCAGCTTTTCAAAGTGGACAGGGAGGGCATCTTCAAGTATTCATCTTATATCTACCACCTGTTCATGTACTACCAGTCTGAGGCTTTTCCATGCCACATTAAAAAGCTGGATTCTAAAGGAGAAAGAAGATCTGTTATCTTCTGGACATCTGTCTTCCACCAAGTGCAAAATTCACCATATTCATATTGTGAATTCATTGATCAATTTGTTTACCCAGTCTCTTGTTTGTTGATGAGGTCCCCTCCTCCCAGAGTGTCATTTGAAATACAGAAAATCTTGCAGCTCTCCAAGAATTTTAAAATAGGTGATTGGTACCTATACCAGGATCATACAGTCATCAGAATCTATGGCTGTGAGCTCTGTCCATACAGGCTCCCAAAATATGTGCCCATGAGACTGTTTGCCTTGGAGTATTATAGGCAGCTCATTCACTCTGACCTCACTCACTTTCACAGCTCCAAAAAGAAAGCCCATCTCAAGTTCAAGCACCACCTGGGCCCCTTCATTATGAATAAGAAAGAGGGATGGCAAGATGCTGAACTAATCCTCAAAGACAAGTACAAGCTCTCAAAAAGCTTCCGGTGGGTCCCTTATGACCCTGAAGGTTTCATCACTGCTAGAAGAGTCAAGTACAGGCTGCTAGGCTATGAGCATTGCAAATATCCACACATTGAACAGTATGCCAATCAGCAAGAATGGAAACCAGATACATTAATTGAAAATTTGACTGAGGAAGAGATAATGAAAAAGAATGTCAAGGATTTGGAAAAGACTCTTGACTTAGATTCTGTGCAGCAGGTATCCTTCAAGCGACCGCACCCAGTAGGAGAAGGGACCTCGGCCACAACAACTGCACCAACCACACAGGCACCTTCTACAACAGCACCAGGTACAGATAAAGGTAAAGGAATAATGGGTGCTGAAGAGGAAGCACTAAAAGAACAGCCTGCCCCCTCAAGTGGGCAGCAACAAGAGCAGACCCCCCCTCCACAAACTGAGCCACCAGCAGCGCCAATCTTGCAGACTCCAGCACATGAGGAGAGGGGTAAGAAAAGAGACAGAGAAGAGTCCACTCCTGCAAGTGGATCCTCCCAGCAACCTGAGGCCAAGAGGTAAAGGGTTGACTGCCCAGAGATAGAAGAAATCAGTGAAGAAGTCCTTGACAGCCCAAGGAAAGATGGGGAAGGCAGCCAGCAAACAGGTACAAGCTCCTTTCAGCAGGAGCAGGGATCACAACTTGTCTTGGAGGTGTCATCCTCCACTCAGCAGAAGAATCCTACAAGCACTAAGGCTTCTTTCAAACAAATAAAGGCACAAAATGACTTGCTGAGGGTAGAAGTGTATAAACAGTTTCTAAATGCAACTCCAGCCCAGCAAGAAAGGTTGATGTCTGTATATGACCTTCAAGAGGAGAAAATGATCCTCGGTCACTTTAAACCTAAGGTGTCGCAGCCTAAATCAGCTGTAGATTTTGTAAGGACAATGGTGGAGGTCATGGCAAAGGACATTCACCCCATGGACCAAATAGAACTCCACAAGCAAACTGGAGAAATGGTCTATGCCACCTTGGTGGACAGGGCAACCATGGCCCATGAATTAAAGGAATCACTGAAAAATACCAACATTCAGTTGGATTTTGAGAGAATGTCCTCCATGGCCAAGGACAACAGAATAAAATCACTGGAGGACATCATCATCGACCTAGGACATGATCCTAAGGATCCAAAGGGCGTAAGGGCCCTCCTGAAGAAAAAAGAAGATGACCTTAATGCACTGAAGAAAAGGTTAAAGCTGCTGCCCACAGAGCACCCTCAAACAGCAGAATTACAGAAGGAAAAGGAGGCCGATGAGCAACTGGATCTTATAATGCAGCTCAACCAGAAGGTCCTTGATTTGGAGAAGGAACTTGAAGGAGCACTACAAGATAAGCAGGGAGAATCCACATCCCAAGCTCCTCCAACTACTTCAACCACTGCAACCACAACAGAGGCAGCAGTAGCCCCTGTGACAACCACAGCCACAACAGAAGCAGCAGCAACAACAACAGCTCCAGACTCCAGTACAAGCATGGAAGAATTGACTAAGGCTATTAAAGAAATGGAGCTCCAGGCTACCGAGATAAAACAAGCCAAGGAAAAGTTGCCAGAGCTAGAGACCAAATATGATAAATCAAAGATGACTGTGGCAGAGCAAGGAAGAGAAATAAAGGCCCTCAAAGAAAAGATAAAGGCCTTGGAGAAAGAGCTTAAACTAGAAAGTGCTATGGCTGAAATAAAAAGAATTATGTGGGCCAGAATTGACCAATCCATCACTAGACAATGGAAGTCAATTAAAACTGTGCATGAACAAATGGATTTAATTGGCCAAGCACAGATAGAGATTCAGAATGCCAAAACAGTGCTGGGAAACAGGCCTGAGCAGGCCAATAGGATGATAGATTTTTTGAACAACCAGACTAAGGAGGAACTGGCAGCCATCAACATTGTCAATAGAACAAAGGCTATCCTTACAGCTAAAAAGGTGCTGACTCTCAGGAATTTTGTACAAACCGTGGAGAGGAAATTCTATGAAATACAGGCTGAGGTGGATGAGTACAAACTCAAAATGGGAGCACTGTAACAAAAGGGACTGCCCAGCCTACTAAACAGCTCAGGAAGACTGATCCCCCGTGAGCAATATGCCACCAGAATGTCAAATTTTATTGAAAATCAAATCACTGCATCTGGCAGTACTTCTGAGGAAACAGGGCCTCCAACAGGGCAGAGCCTATATAATAAACTTGAAGGTCTATTTTTCATTGAAAATGAGGTAAATCACCTTTTTGAGATTCCTCCAAATTTTTATAGATATACAGAGGCAGATGAAACTTTAGTGAAGATTCGAAGACACCAAATGCCTAAGGAGGATTGGTGGCAGGCAATGCTTCAAATTTTGCCACAATAGCCTCAGTTGCTCGGTCATTGCCAGCTCCAACTCAGCAAAAGTCAAACAGCAGAATAAAGACAACATTTAAGGCAGCCGAAAGGTGACTCAGCATATAGACAACGACAGCAAGCCAAAAGATAAATACGCAATTTTTGGACAGCATATCCTCAGCCGACTCCAACAGCCACAAAGTCAACAGTTTCTGACCATTTTGGACAGCTAAGGCACTGAAGAGTTACTACAGCATTTACTTTCTCAGCTACCATGCTCCAGGAGTTGGCACGACATTAATGAAACATTTACTCATCAGTTAGATATTTTCTTATGTAAATTATGTATATATACCTCCCCTGGCAACGTATAAGGGGTTGGTGATTTTCATTCTAAGGCAAATGTATTGTATATTTTCAGATTATATAATGCAAAGGGCTGGAAAAGCTCAGTGATTCCCTTAATGTTTGATGTCTTGGTGATGCTATGCGTGCTGTTGCAGAATTCCTATGTTGTCTGATGGAACAATAAGTTTTCTCAATCTATGTTTTGTCTTCTTATGTTTATCTAAATCATTTACATGTTTCACTAATCTAGCAGTAGGGAAAAGGAATAGTACAGGAAATGTTTGATTACACCTTGTGCTCAATCTCTATTGCTGAAGATGTTTTCCTCAGAATTGATTATGAACATGAATTCTTAATTGCTCATGTTTTCATTAATTCTATAAATATGAATGTTATGTAGAAATTCTTCACTGCTTCTAAATAATATTCTCACTATTTCTCCATGCCAGTTTGTTGAAAGATCCTTAAATGCCTTTCATACCCTGGGTACATCACACTTAAATCACAGTTTCAAAGAATTGTTTCTCAGACACTTATCTGGCTCTGCAGCATCATTATTGTTACAACACAGACATATCAAATTGATTTAGCATCACTGACTCCATGCCCAATGGCCTAGAACACCCTGGTAAGCACATATACATCTTGATTGAAGTCATCATCCAGCAAATTACAAAACAAAATCTTGAGCATCATAACTAGCCTAAATATTATTCAAACAAAGTTAAAACACTAAGAGAAAGCCCTCTCTAGTCACAGGTGGGCTAGAACCTGTGACCAAAAGATTGGTTAGTGGTTACCTCAGCCGTATTCCCTTAGGAGTCAAAGGGAACAACCTGAGTGATAACAGACTCGAGGTGTTATATGCCTTGGAAATGTTGGGAATCGTTGTTCTCAATGTTGTGCATGCTGTGAAAAGATAAAAGGAGTTCTCTTAACCTTGACCTTATGGTATCTGGTAATTATGTCGGGATCATCATTATGCTGATGTTTATATATGTATGCATGTATGTATGTATGTATGTATGTCATGTATGACATGGTCATCATGCATCATGATTGTTTTTATTCTATTGTTTATATGTATATATGTACATATGTATGTCATTTTCTGACAGGATCATGATTGTTAATGTTAATATTTATATGTATATATATGTATGTATGTATGTTGTTGTCTAAAAAGGTTTTCAAGGATCATTCTTGTGGAGGAATGATTTCTTATGAAGGTGAATGACATGAAGAGGTTCTTGGTTTATGAGGAATCCAGTGGAAGAGTATTCATGACAAATATATCAGGTCAGTATCATGTGGTTATGGGTTGATATTATGTTATTATATTATGTCTATGTTATGGACAGGCTATACCGAGGGATACATCAACAAAATGAAAGCAGTGTGGTTTGCAGGATGCTAGGAAAAGCATGGATGGCGGAGAGACATTGAAAGCAAGGTTGCTTGGTAGAGACAATGCAATTTTGGATGTGTGGTACTAATGTTGTACATATATTGTATATGTTGTACATGTTGCATTTGTGATGTTTTGCGCATGCGGTGTGGTGTCTAAATAGTGTGTGTACATGTTGTTAATGCAATCTTATATACAGGGTGGTATAGATAGTGTTGTGTGAATATAGCATATGTAATGTTGGGTATAGATGGTCCTATGTACATGTTGGATATGCAATGTTGTGTACATATTGTAATTTTCTCATGAAGGATATGAGGTGTTGTTTGCATATGGTGTTGTGTGCATGTTGGATATGCAACGTTGTGTACATATGGTGCTATGTACATGGTGTATATGCAGTGTTATGTACATATGGTGTTGTGTACATGTCGTGCATGTGGAACTGTGTACATGTGGTGTCGTGTACGTGTCGTACACGTCGTGTTGTGTACATGTGGTATTGTGCACACATTGTACATGTGGTGCAGTGTACATGTGGTGATGTGTACACGTTGTGCAGGTGGTGTCATGCACATGTGATGCTATGTACACGTTCTGTAGTTGGTGTTGTCTATAGACGGTACTATGTACATGTTGTACATGCGGTATTATGTGCATGTTGTATATGTTGTGTTGTGTACATGCGGTACTACATATGTGCATTTTGTAGTGATGGCATCATGACATGTGTATTCATTGTGTTGTACAATGTGTACGAATATGTATTGTGTTGTACATCGGGTGTAAGTGTCTGTATTGTGTGGTGTTGTGTGCCAGATGTAGGCGTAGGTATTGTGTTGTGTTGTACATTGGGTGTAGGTGTATTTGTTGTAAGCTAGGTGTAGGTGCATATATTGCATGGTGTTGTATGTCGTGTGTGGTTGTATGTGTGTGATGCACACTATATGTATATGCACATGGTTAAGGAGAAGGAATTGGGTGTTTTTCGGGTGTGGAAACTGATATGGTGTGCGTATGTAATAAAGACAAAGGTAGAAGGTAAGGATTGTTTAAAGGATAAGTATCAGTATTATTCCAGTTTTATTATGCATGTGATCTATGATTCTAACTTGTGATGGTTACATGTGATCTATGATTCTGGTTTATGATGATTGCATGTGATTCATGCTTTTAGTATATGATGGTTGAGTTTGAGCTAACCGGATGTGATATGTTTATTCATGATGATTTGATCAAACAATTAGTTTGACTTGTTGTGACAAGAAGTAAACAACATTGCAAGTGTGCCTTATTAACGAGCTACCAATGAGGTATGATGTGAATTTATTTCAATTTATTTTAAATCTAATGGCAGTTATGTGCTTTGTACAGGAAAGAATAGAAATGCTTGGTTGGGTGGTTGAAATCGACTACAAGAATTAGCAGCAGCAGTGCAATAAATTAGAACAGGTAGCAGTATGTTGGTAAAGCACTTCAGGAGCAGGGTCATTGTGGGACATTGGTACCCAATAGTCTCCATTGATTTCCATGAGCATGCTATGACCATTATGATGGTTTTGAGTTAGGTATATTCCTTGGTTGTTTGACCTTCTGATGTGAGGAATCCTTGCCAAGGGATGGATCGCCCGGGACAGGGGATGTCGGGGAAATTGGAAGGTGAGTGACATCACGGAAGGGGGTGACCGGATTTCCTGAGGGACTATGTAGCAAAGAAGGGAAGGTCGGGGATGGATTTGTTTTGGTCATTAGCATTGCCATATGGAATCAGATGCACATTGGGAGTGTGCCCTGAAACAATGAGCCGGTAACTGTTCACTGAGAGGGAAAGTGGTGTTGGATTGTAACGCTAGACATTGGATACAATTTTTATTTTGGAAGTGGATTCTGGACTTCCTAGGAAGGAGTTGAATCCTAGTACTACTTTTGAGGGTGTAGGTGTGAGCCTCTGGATTCCCTTGTTGATTGATATGGGCATCGTATCCTTTTATTTGCTAGTTGAAGCAAATGTGCATATGTGTATATGTGGTTATTGTAAATATTGTAATGAGCTATATTATAAGATCTAGTAAACGGTATGATTGTCATGTATCAGTGGTGTTCATTGTAAATACTGCAATGAGCTAAATTCTAAAGCTCCATGGGCAGTATGTTCAGTTGCAACAGTCTTGTTGGTTATGGTTGTCATTTAACACCAAGGACGATGTTCCCCCAAGGGGGAGGGTTTTGTAACAACCCTGGTTAAAAATCCATGTAGAAATATAGAAGACCACGGTCATGGGACACGTATTCCAAGCTGAATGGTGGGAAAAACATCCTAGTGGGTGTTCATTTCAGTTATTATGGATGAAGGAAAATGGAAAAGGCAATGGAAAAGGCTTTGGAAAGGAAAATGGCATTTTTGGCACATTTATTTATGAAAATAATGAAATTAGGAGAAAAAGAAGGTGAAAGGTCACAGATTGCATGTGAGGAGGAAAGTGAAAGAAAATAATGGAAATAAAGAAAATAGAGGCCTCGTTGATAAAAAGGCTTATACGGATCGGTTGGAAAGCTTTTTGGCTCAAGCTTTTTGTCAGTTCAGTTTTGGAGCTCTCATTATTCTCTCTCTCTCACTCTTGGACACCTAGATTTTTCTTGGAGCACTTTGGCATTGGATCAAGAAAGGATAAGAAGGCAAGAGGAAGGAAGGAGAAAGGAAGAAAGAACAGGATCAAGTAGCTACAACAAGATTCTTTGCAGGTATTGATTTGCATGTGTGTTTTCCTTTCTAGATTTGGCATGCATCATATTGCAACTAGTTCCTTGTTGTTATGGCATGAGTTTTTCCAGGTGTGACAATGTTTTCAACCTAGCCTTTCCATTTCCAAATAGCCATGGTGTGATGGGGTTCTCATGTTTTGGTTGAGATGGATTTTCAGATGGATTCGAAGCTAAGTGAGGTGGATCCTAGAAAGAAATAACACATGGCCTAGTGATCCCTGAACTGGACTTGGGTTGGAGTAAATCTAGGTATTTTGTGCCTCGATGGGCCTAGGAATCCACGACCGGTTAATGGCATGATATATGGTTAAGCCTAGAGGGTGGTGTCTTAGTTTAGGACCTAGTGTTACCTATATCAGACTATGGATAGCGTAAAGCCTGAGAGACTAGGAGATAGGAAAATTCCTCACGGTGTAGGTGGAGAAATCCAATGGCATCAATGCTTGTTTTATGGCCTAGGGATCCAAGATGGATTGCGGTAAAGCCTAGTTTCTATTGATGAGGGTGAGGTGGTTTAGCCTCGAGATGACCTGGTTGGTTCTTTTGGTTTGAGTCCCACATTCATGCTTGGAATATGGCACGGGGGTGAATGGTTGAAGAGAGAATTGGCTCAACCATTCTATGGTCGTGTGGAACGTGGTAGTCCCATACCGGGTTGGATTTTGCATTCATTAGTAAGAGGTTCTTTCCTTGGTACCTTATGTGTAAATGAACTAGTTTATATGTGGATTATATGGCTGATGTATCCTTGATATTTTTGTTGTTATTATGTTGGTTATAAGAATGTATTATGACAATGGTGATGTATGGCCTTCCTCATGTTTTGATTTATAAATGAATGAATAATGTATCTATGACCTAATAGATGATAATGCAGCTAATGATATAGGGGAACAATGCTTCTTAGAGATTCTCATATAAGTATGAGACCCCTATGCTTAAATTTGTTGTTTACACCTGTAGATTACATATTTGTGATATGTTTGAAGAAATGTTTGTCATGGCTGGTATGGGTGCAGTCAAGAGCTTATTCAAGTAATTGCATTTGCATCATCATTCCCTTGTTATCTTTCTATTTTGAAGGTGTCATTTAATTATGCCAGTGACCTGGGCTCTAACCCTGAAAAAGTGGCTCAAATCCAGGGGACGTTGGCACATCACTGATAAAAATAGTCCCTGGACACTGGCATGGCATGTTGTGGGAGCGTCTAGAGCCCTTTGGACACTGACATGCCCATATCATGGGAGAGTCTCGACGTTAATTGGTCTAACAACTCAGTGGGACCCAGGGGCTGGTTTCTAGAAAGGTTGGGATGGTTCCTATGAGTCCTCATGTTGATGTGGAAGGTTTGTATGTTGTGTTTCTATCGATTCCACTTCTTTAAGGTCACATAGGAGGTTGAATCCCATCATAATAGCCTCCCATCACATTTTACCCTAGTTGGACAGTTACTTAGGTAAATATGTGAGGAGGGTGTTACACTTACCCCTTTCCTTACCGTTTTCCTCCACCAAGTTGTGTAAAAGGAAAACTAAATTAAAAGCTAAATTCTATGTACTCTTCCTCGACAATGACGCCAAAAATATCAGTCCATTCAATTACACTATAATCCTATTACATTTAATTTTTCAATCTAGGTTTCTAAGCTTGTGAAGTGCAAGGCACAATATATGCTAGGACTTAGATTCTAATTCTTTTAATTGATTATGTTCTACAAATAATTAAAATATGAAAGGAAACTAAAGCATGCAATTAATTGATGGCAACATGCATCCTCGTCTTAGGGGGGTCTTCCTGGTTGGGTCACGTGTTTCTTAAAGAAAACTGAGAGTGTATAAATTATTGTAATCACAATTCAAATGAATATCAGATCATGAGCATAGGAACAAACAACTAGCAAAGTTATATTAACTGCGTAATGTTTTAGTACATCCAACTTGCTTCCATTAAGAGTATTACAAGTATTTATAATGTAAAAGATAATAGTTGCTTTAAGAGCTTTTCTATTTTACTTCGGAATCAAATAAATGATTTATAGATTGCGTGGGATTAAAAATCAATGTGGTGATTTGGGAGATTCATGATAGGAGCATGAATCTCTCCTAAAGATTTCATATCTCGATTTTGTAGGACGTTTATATATTGTGTAATGCCAGCAAATGCTAGCAAACTTATATTGTGCCATGCTACTATGTCTACTCGCTTGAGACTATTGATTGGGACATTTTGGTTGACCTTTGATGGTGATGTGGATGTCTTTTGGCTACGTCCATAGGAGGAAAACCATCTACATACTTTTTGCCACATCCCTCGATTTTTGGTTTTGCTAGAGCATGAATAGAGATATGATAACCTATAATTTGGCTATAGAAAGGAAGAGCAATTGCAAAATATGTCAATTTTTGCAGTCATAACATGTTAAATTATTTTTATAAAGAAATGTGCAAAACTATAGAAAGATGGACATTATTACCTTAAATTCTTCACCTGTAACCATTGTAGCTCAAGCATGGTATTTATGCATAAATAATAGCATAGGTTTGTGAAATGGTAATTATGATAGGCTTCTAAGAGTGAAGATAGGTGAAACTAAGGACAAAAAGAGCTTATCTTTTAACCTCAACAATCATATGCCATACAAGTATATCACCTATGGACATGACTACTTAATATATATATATATATATATATATATATATATATATATATATATATATATATGAGGTGTATATCAATTGGTTTTTGTGGGTTTTAGTCCCCATTAGGTCTTAGATTCAAACTTGATGAGGAAGAATTGAGGGTATAACTCAATTATGAAAATTAAATTGTCCCAAGAAGCGTCCAAACTCAACCAAATCTTCACAATCCTAATAACAACCTCTCACATTTAAGTAAATCACTCTTCCATCCAACATTAAAATTAACCTCAACATAAACAAAACTTAATATTTATAATAAAAAACTAAAAAACACAAACTAAAACTTATCACAAATACATGTATTTAATTTAGTGCATACACTTTCCCAAAATTTTCAAAACAACATCTACAAAGTTTTCGCTTATTTCCAAAATAAAATAAAATATATATATCCTTTCCTAACCTTCTTAAATGGTATCTTTGTAGAATTTAATGCACGCCACAATAAAGAAACATCAAAAGTTCTTGTTTTGTTCCTCACTTTAACCGCTCTGAGTATATCTTTTCATCATCATTCCGATAAGGAAGTATTATGATGTCCCTTGCGGGGGTGTGGTGCATGGTACGGCACGGGGATTAGGCTTCATTCCTCTCCCTTCAAATCTTACGAAATCACTTTTCTGTCAAATCGAGTATGATAAATTTGTACATATCGAATTCTAGTATGATCTTGTCTAGTGCATAAATAAAATAATATTTATTGAGACAAAATATAATAGTACATATCAATAAAAGGTGATATAAAACTTACCAATAATAATATTTTGAAAATTGTAATATACACATGGTGTTTATATTTTTATTATGTGATAAAGCAAAGTGGTTTAGTGATAAGAATCTGACCTAATTAAATATTTATATATATTTTTAATAAATATTTAAAACAAAATAGAAATATTAATTATTTTAAGAAAAAGATATCTATATTATATTGAGGTGTAGAATATATATATATTTTGATGTTCATTATAATGTAGTTGTTAATTGATAATAGAAAAAATTATTTTTTGAAGTGTCGTGATCATCATAATTAACTGGGATAATTCAAGGTCATTTGTGAAGTTACTTTTTCATCAGTTGTTAGGTTATAAATAAGCATATTAGGGTTATGTTGACGGGGAAACATGTACCGCTAATTATTATGGGTGTCCCCATTGTGAATTCCTAATCAGACCTCACATCATTTGTGATAGGAACCCCATCCAGTATGTGGGCTCGACTGCCACCATGTATGTTTTTATCCTGGCTGTCAAATGTAGCGATGTTAGAGTGAAAGTGAGTGTGAAATGTTACAGATAATGAGGACAAAATCCACCCCCCATTAACAAACTTGTAAAACAATGTACAAGAACAAAGCAACAAAACAATGAGAAGAGTATGCCTCAAGAGGAGTCAGTTAGTTGATACCATTTGAAACATAACAGTAAGAAAGTACTAGGGGTCAACTGCAAATTACTTCATAGTTAGTTACTAACATCTACATGGAATAAGAAAGCAAAGATTCAAAAGCAAACATACAAGTCATAACCATGAATTAGTTCATCAACATACAACCAATATGCAAGCACACATGCACACATAATGGAAATACCAAATAGCCATTATAACCACCATGAAAGTGCATGGGAATCAACGTCAACAGTGAAAATTTTATCATTAATATCTTGCAAATCTAAATACATGTGCTACAAGTTCATCAAGGCCTAGTAGTGGAATGAGGAATGCTCATATCATAACATGACAAAGATATTGTAACATGATAAGAGCAAGGTCATGAAGTCTTCCAGTATGACCTTCTATTTTGTTTAGAAATACAAAGATCATTGTCGAAAATTCAGAGCTTGTGTGGACTGTTGGACAGGGAGTGTGTCTTTTACTTTTGTGATGGAATTCCATTCATTCATTGTTGTGCTAGTTGCCAAGTAGGATAATCTTGAGACTAGCACCAACACCCCATAGCCTTGATGACATGGTGTGTAATATAACCCTACTGAAACTAGAATATCAAGAAATTTATCCATTGATCCCCTCAATAAGAATGATTCAGGTCTTCTCAAGACATGGCTAGACCCCAACATACACTCCTACATGCACAACAACTAAGGGATGCAAGATCCCTATAACTGCAACACATATATCTTTAACAAGATGTGCCCATACCCATTGAACTTATCCTCTAGAAGATATCCTAATACTGTTGTCCCATGTAAGCTTGTTATGGCATACCCAACCCCTCCTTTGGCATTGGAGGAATGGGGTGATTTTTTTTTTGTTCAAATGCTTTTAACTCGACGCTTCCTCCAAAATAATGGGACCAAATATCGATTGAAAATTTAGAATTACAATGAGAGTATCACAAGGGATACAGTCACAAAATTGTCCCTGGATGCAACTTCTTAACCTATGTGGTTGTGATCCAACTCTCCAGCCAATGAATTGCATTAGACGACACAACCTCTTGACGTCCCCGCTACCCCACCTCTTGACGTCCCCGCTACCCCGAACCCCTAGCACTTTAAAAACTCAATTCAAAATAGTTATGAGCTTTCAGTCATCCTGGATAGCCACGTAACCTTCACGTAGTTGTCCTACCAATGGGCTCACTCCCTTATGGGCCCAACGACCTCAACGCTTTTATTAAAATAACCTATGGGCTAATGGTCTTAGGTATCAAAGACTTTCTTTGTGAACCTACATGTCGTCAACTAACGTTCTAGGAACCCCGACACCCAGTTTAAATACTTGACGGGAATCGGGCTGTCCGGGCTAAACCACCTCAGGGAAACTTCTTCCTAGTTGACAAATCCTGGGAACAGAAAGTCCTTTTGTCGTCATATCTTGACGGTCCTTTTCCCCTAGTCCCTAGCGCTCCATAGAATTGTAATTAAAACACTCACGGGATTATGGGGTTTTCGAGCTCCCGACTTTTGCTCAAATCTTTGTCATGGGATTCTGTCAATAGACAATTCCCACTCCAACACTTGAAAAAATTCCCAACGCTGATTTTGAAAAACTTACGGGATCCGATCCTTCCGGCCTTCCGACTTAATGATCGTAGGAAACGAGAAAAATCTTGTCATTGTCTTTTGACTAACCCAGGCCCCGGAACCATTTATCATCAAATTCTCGACGTTTAATTAAATTAACTTGTGGGAATCCAAGCTCTCCCGCTAACCCACCTAGCACGTCTACATTCTTTCGACCAATCCCAAAAGGGGGAAATTGGTCACACCAATAGGGATATTTACCGGTTAGGGTTTTTATCTTCAAAAGGGTAAGGATATTTGATTATTTCCTACAAGTTCAGGGATCCACTCCTCTGCACAACAATGAGTCCTTCCTATCAATCCATGTCATGGCTCGGCTAAGGGATATCAACTCTGCCTTATATGATGTGTATGAAGAGGATCTCCACGATTGCCCCAAAGATGAGCTCTGTTATTGCATAGGCTTCCTTGAGCAAGTCTTCTTAACCACGACTTTGTCTTAGAGGTCTAGTATACGTCTATATCCACATTGAGGCTTCCTAACTATACTAATGGCTATCTAAGGAGTTCCATGACGCTACCCCTGCTACACTTGGACAATAGATTCTCAAATGGTTCTCAACCTGTGGGTCTTACCTGCCCTCAGTAGGGAATTCCATGTATGGTGACATAACCACTCTTGTGTATATTACCTACCACAGGCTTGGCGCGGGCTCCTGAGAGGTTCACACCTCTCCTGCCACATGCCAACAACACTGAGATCCATGTCAAGCCTATAAGAAGCTCTATGGCGCCACATAGAGCTTTTCGGTGTCTCATCAGCAACATGAAGATGCCAATGAAAAATATCTAGCCTACTGAGAATGCAAGGTTGAAGTCCATTTAGGTAAAATTGATGGGCTCGACTAGCCCCAGAGAGAACTTCCCTCAACATTAATTCATTTCTTTCCATGCATCACATCAACTTGTAACTTGGTAACATCGATTATAAGCAAATACGTACCTTGCTAAGTAGAGGGTCTTCCATGTAACCATTTCACATTAATAAAATGGGTCTTTGAGCCCACTGTTTCAAGTTTGTATTCAAGATTTTGTTGTGTCCTGCGTTAGGGCCTTATATTCCTCGGTTACATACTTATATAGTACTTTTAATACAGTTAAGCATTTATTCATAGTAATGTCCAACGCAAAGATATAACATAGCCTTGATTATCATGTGGTTCATTTGCACATTTCTACATCATATACTATGATTTTACCATTGGAAAATTATCACACAACATTTTTCTTCAAATTCAACACATATACATATATATAATCAACACATATATTAGTGACATATCCCCACCAAGTTGCACCACATATGAAAGCATTAACAAGACAAATGCAGTCCTTGAATCTAGAACCATTACCAACAACAATGCAACATGGTCCATTAAAAGGTAAATGAGCATACATAGATACTTATCTTTGAACTTGCAGGGCAACTGAGTCTCGGACAAGGACTCTTCCTCCAACCATAAATAGTTGTAGTTGCACTTACTTGCAGCGACCACCCTTGAGATAGATACCAAAGTATGAAGGGGATGCTTGCTCAAGGGACTAAAACACTAGTTTCCAATTAGAATAGGGACTCCAGAGGACCTCCTTCTTCAATCCCATCAGTTGACCACTACTTCGTTGGTACACAGGGAGTCCAAAGGCACTTTACCTCACCCCCAGGTGCACACACAATGATTCACCCCCTTCTAGGGAGTCCAAAAACCACTGTAACTGTAACATAATAACCACAAGTCTTCAATTTGGTCTTCCTTTAGTGTTGCTCCAGGATGGCCTCTTCCCAAGTTGTTACAAGGCTCTAGAGTCTGCTATCTCAATCCACAACCTCCAAATGACCCAATCTATTAAAGGGCTCCAGAGATTCCATCCCAACCCACAACCTCTAGGGACACAAGTTGTTACAAGGCTCTAGAGACCTATGTCTCAACCCACAGCCTCCAAGGACCCAAGTTGTTACAAGGCTCCAGGGATCCTATCTCAACCCACAACCTCCAGGGTCCCCAAGTTGTTATATGGCTCTAGAGACTAGAATCTCAACCCACAGCCTCCAGGGACAGAGAAATGATCCCCTTTTTTACTCTTCTCTTCTCATCAGCATTGTCTATTAAAATCTCTCGTTGAATCCTCCATTCGGTCTCATTCTATGTTTTCCTCTTTCTTGCTTAAGCTCGAATATGTGTCTCCCCCTCTTTGACTTTAGATTTTTTCTTCGAATCCTCCCTGTTGTTGTCTTTTCTTTTCTTTTTCAGGATTCTCCCCTATTGTGCTCATTGCCTTGGCCTCTTTCTCAACCACAATTATTGTTGTGTCCTTGTTTCCATACAATGCGCAGTCCCTCTTCATAAATATTTGTCCTCTTTTATTGTTGTTGTTTTTCAATAAACATGGGCTTGAGTACTTCCTCTTGCAATCGATTTAATTAATCCCTTGAATTAATGCGCCAACCAACGTTTAATGGTTGTCCTACAATTCAGGTTTCTTCCTTTGCACAAGAAACCACAACATCCCAAGCAAGCAATCCTCCTCCCCAGCTCTAGAATCTGTGTCCCTTTGACTCAATCCCCTTTTCTTGATTTCAAATATTGCATAAAATTACAATATATTTACAATGCAGCTTATGCAAGGACCTTGGGTGGGGTTGTCACACTTGCATTTACATGTGAGGTGCATCATACTTCCAAGTTTCCATTAACTCATTAATTTAATCCGTCACGAAGGCATTGTTTCATGAAAGGAGAGAGACAAAGATGAAATAGAAAACTTGATCTATACTAGTACCCAATTGATAATATCTAACGTAATTTTTTTCATCTAGGAGCAGAGTCTCAATATAAGCATCTTCATAATTTTCATTCACAATGTAAACAACATTAGAAAATCATGGGTGTATGCTCCTTCCCTTAGTTTCATAGGTAGATGTAATGTCCCATGCCATTCAAGCAACTTCATCCTTTTTTTATTCCCTCCTAATGTTGTTGCTTTACTTTGGTGCAACTCGGTTTGTGTACTATTTCTCCTACACCAACTAATTATTTTATGATGTATGATCCCAAAATCTTCAATAGCACACAGAAAATTCAGTACCTTGGCATCATTTCTCCTTTCAAATTATTTTGACAACATTCCTTGCATTTCAATTTGTCTATGCTCATCAATAGGGGTTTGATTCCTTGGAGACCATATTTAAAGTGTCCTCGTTTGCTATTTGGCCATTTATTTTTGTTGAAGTAGCATTAGCGATACAAGAGTTATAAGGGACCTTGTTTTTTATAGGGTTACTTCTCTGCAGTCCTAAAGAAGAAGAGTATTTGTATGAATTGTTTTCTAATTAGGATTGAAAAGGAATTGAAAGCCCAAATCCTTGATCAACAAATACTCTAATTGATATTGGTTGAGACTAAGTATGATCACTATTATGATCTCTATGTTTCTATGATGGTGCACTAAAAAGAGAAATACTTTTCTTTGTTGCTTTGCTCTCTTCAACCTTTGCTTTAACTGGGAGATTCTTAACACAAGTTCCCAACACTTGATCCAAATAATCAAGTCATAAACATGAACTCAAAGTGTGAATGTAAGCAACGATACATGCAAACTAATAGCTCCAACAAGGGGCATATCTGGTTCTGCTTCAATAACCCTAACAATGGTGTTGCTCAACTTAGTAAAAATCCTATTATAGCATCCAAAAAAAGGCATTCCATACATTGAGACATCACTATATTTATATCAATAGTTGGTTGAAGTTGAGGGGAAGCACTGAGGAGTGTTTCAAGAGTTTTCAAATGGTGATCATCTAAAAGTACCCTGATGATATAATCCAAAAGATAGTATCATGCAAGCTCTTCTTAAATCATTGGAGATATGGACTGGCCTTCCATAATGTGTGGGAACTTCTAATATATGTGTAATGCTTTGATCAAATCCTTCAAGCAAAGCCTCAAGCTTTATTTTCTTCATCCTTGCCGAATTCATCATTTAGTTTGCCACCAAAGATAAATCAACAAAGAAAATGAATGTGATGCGATTAGGGAAGTTATGAGTCAGAAAATCAGTAGACAACATCACAACCGAATGGTGAAGAAGGTGCAATTGTGATTGAAGCAAGTCACAATTTGGTAATGTCATTTGTGATAAAGGGAGAAAACAAATTGGAGATGTGATTTACAATGAAAGTAAGACTGCAAATTGGTGGAGTGGTTGTGATAGGATAAATAGCATATCACAAAAGCAAGAGGGGATGGATCTCGATTTAATTTTCAAAAGTGATTTGTGACTAGTGAAGGTCATGCAGTGATGAGGGAGAGTGTGATGAGGTAGGATAGGGACTAGTCGCATATCACGAGAGATAAATGAAAAAACATGGGAGAAGGGTCCTATTATGTAATGCAATAACGATATGCAATAAGGGCAATCACATAATCACAATTTACAGAAGCAAGTTGTTATTTTGATATGCGATGAGTTATAAATCCGATGGATCATTACGGATTGCAAATATTGGAAGTAGAAGATCAATGCCTGTGGGAATTGAGAGACTTCCAAACTAACAAGGTTACCAAATTAACGATAACTGTCACCTCAAAACAAGATCTCTAGCCCAAAAAGGCTCTATTTTGCACAAAAATAGGAAAAAACACCCTAAAAACAAAAAGTGTTGATGTTGCATCAACATTTTTTCGAGTTAAAATTCCAACAAAAAATTAGCAACAACATTAAAAACCAATTTTTTTGTTCAATAAACATGAAAAAACACCCTTAAACGAAAAGTGTTGATGCAACTTGATGTTGCATTAACACTTTTTTTTGTTAAAGTTCAATTTTTCTAACGATGACATTAAAAACTAAAATATTTGTGCAATAAACATGAAAAAACACCCCAAAATAAAAAAGTGTTGATGTTGCATCAATGTTTTTGTGGCTAAAATTCCAATATTCTTTAGCAATGACATTAACAATAGAATATCATGACTCCAAAAAATCATTAAAATTCAAATAATTTTCGACAATAGCATTAGAGATAAAATATTACATTTAAAAAAAAAAACAAAAAAACAAAAAAACTGAACTCTAACAATTGTCAACCATGGCACTAAAGTTAAATATCATGATTCTAGAAAACCTTAAAATTTGGACATTTTTCAACCATGGTGTTAAAATATCATGACCTTGGAAGACCTTAAAATTTCAACATTTCAGTCATGGAATTATATATATATATATATATATATATATATATATATATATATATATATATATATATACTTCAAGAAACCTTATATTTTCAACATATCTCAAGATTAAATATCGTGATTAAAAAAACATTTAAAATGAATACCTAAATCAAAGATTCATTATACCAAATGCTAAAAATATAGTTCTATTAAAATTTTAGCCTAAGGCAAGTTGGCAGATTACAATGAAAACTTAAAAATCAACCATCAAATTATCACGTAGTAGAGGTGAACTCGATTCATTATAACGAAAATTGAAAAATCAACTATTAAATTAATACATATTGGGGTCGGGTTGCTAGTTGAACATCAATACAATCCCTAGAGAAAAAAAATAAATAAATAAAAATGAAAAAATAAAACAAAACAAAAATTTTAAAAGTTTAAAAATAAATAAACTATAAACCAAAAATAAAATAAAAAGTTTATTAAACTATAATAAGTAAAAAAATAAAATAAATTTTAAACATTAAAAAAAATAATAATAATAATAATAATAAAAAACAACTCAACTCATAAATGATGAAAATTCAAACATAAAAAAAGGAAATAGAAAAATAAAAGAAAATATTTTTATAAATATATATATATATATATATATATATATATTAAAAAAACCATTGGGTGGTCCTTGTTTGGTTGTGTTGTCAAAGGGATAGAAAAATAAAAGAAAATATTTTTATAAATAAATAAATATATATATATATATATATATAAAACCATTGGGTGGTCCTTGTTTGGTTGTGTTGTCAAAGGGTCGTCACGGTTGGGATTGCCCTTTCTTTACTTTTTATATTAATATGTAAAATATTTTTTGAAAGAAATCACATGAAGATTTTGGTTGACGTATTTAGAACCAATAAGTGTGGTTCATTTTCAGATTTTTTCTATTTTTAATAATTTTATTTTATATAATTTTTTCTTAAATTTATATTTATATTTTAATATTTTTTAATTTTTATATTTTTTATATATTTTAATATTGTTAATTTTTTATATTTTAATTTTTTTAATAACATTTTTTTAATATGTGTCTTTTTATTTTTATTTTTCAAATTTGTTGTTGTTTTTTTATCTAATTTTTTTACTATTGTTTTTTATTTGTTTCGTTTTTTTAATTATTTTTTAATAATGTTTTAATTTTGTTTTATTCTTTTTATTTTTTAAAATTCCTCTACCAAAGCATTTTTTGTTTTTTATAGTTGTTTTATTTTTTCAGTTTCTTATATTCTTTTAATTTTATTTCTCCAATTTTTTAATATTGATTTTAAATTAATTTCATTTTTTTTTTATTTTTTTTATAATTGCTTTATTTTTTCAGTTTTTATATTTTTTTAATTTTATTTCTCCAATTTTTTAATATTGACTTTAAATTAATTATAATGTTTTATTTATAATTTTATAATTATATTTTATTTATTTATTTATTGTTTTTTTAATTAATTGTTTTGAATTAATTTTTGCTTTAAATTATCTATTTGTTTGTTTTAAATTATCTTTTTGTTTGTTTTAAATTTTGTTTTCAATTTATTTTTATTTTGACTCTTTTGTGAAAGTTGTTTTTAATTTTTTTAAACATTTTTTTTGTTATTTTTAATTAAAATTTTATGTGAATCATTATTTTTGAAAAAAACATTAAATATTATCATTTTTTTACATAAAATTCATAAAATTTGTTATTAAAAAAATCTGTTCACTTTTTTCCATAAAAAAACTTGTATTTGACATGTCATTTTAAGTGAAAAGACCCTAAAATATGTGATTTTCTAATTATATATCTAAGCAAAATGTGTATTTTTTGTCAATTGTTCCAAATTATTACTTTTTTAGTGGCAATTATTTTGTGTATTGAAATACTAATTAACGATACATAAATCTATAAGAAACCTAACTTCAAAATATTTATTATTTTTTTAATTTTACAAAAAATTGAAAAGATCATTACAAAAAACATTGCAAAGAGAAACAAAAAACATAAACTTGAACAACATTTAAAATACATACATTTCAGGAAGAAAACAAAGTAGAAGAAGAAGACAATTTGAAAAATGGCTAAATAACCAACATTTAAAAGAAAATGTGCATACTTAATATATAAAAAAAATAAAATTAAAGTGTCATAAATATGCCTCCCTAAAAAATAGGTTGATGTTGCAAAAATGCTTCAAAATTACCGTGATAATAACCAACATTCAAAAAAAATGTTCATACTTAAAACATAAGAAAATTTAAAGTTTTAGAAATATGTCCCCTTGAAAAAAAAAGATCGATGTTGCATCAATATTTTTCAAAATTGGCATGAAAATCACAAATGTTTAAAAAAAATGTCCATACTTAATGCATAAGAAAATTTAAAGTTTTTGTATTCAGGGTTCTGTGATCCATAATGAATTAAGCAAAGTCTTTTGGTAGAAATCACATAAGATAAATTTTTGGCTGACGCTTTTCGAACTAACAAGTGTGATTCATCATCAGGACCCGATGATGAACCACACTTGTTGGTTCGAAAAGCGTCGGCCAAAAATTTCTCTTATGTGATTTCTATCAAAAGACTTTGCTTAAAAAATTCGAAGTGTCAAAAATACGCTTATCCAAAAAAAGGTTTATCTTGCGTTAACACTTTACAAAATCGAAGTGAAAATAATAATTTTATGCTGACCTCTAAAAACATGAGAATTCGGTACAGTTATCATTAAGTTGGTAACATTGTTAGCTTCATTGGTTGGTATGTTTGTCATTTTAGAAACACTACTAGTGGATAAAGTCTGAGGGATTCATTTAAAATCATTCCCACAATCTTAAGACAATCCAAGCTATCTACATCTTGAGCAATTTTCCCACATATTTCCAACATCTCTTTGCATCCATGTGCCTACCAGTCTTGATGCATTCCTAGTAATATCATGGCCTGTGTCAACAAGTTCATTGTAGTTTCAACTCCTACCAAGTAGAAAATCTTGCATTCATCAACGATTTCCTCCATAGTCATTGTAACAACCCTTGTGAAAATTCCATGTAATAAAAGTTAATAAAGGAAAATTTAATAACCGTGGTTGATGGGACACTTATTCTGAGCTGAATGTTGGGCAAAACATCCTAGTGTGGGTGTTCATCAGTTTATTATGGCTAAGGAAATTGGAAAAGGAAATGGCTAAGGCTTTGGAAAGGAAAAATGGCATTTTTGGCACATTTATTTATGAAAATAATGGAAATTAGGAGAAAAGGAAGGTGAAAGGTCACAGGTTGCATGTGAGGAGGAAAATGAAGGAAAATAATGGAAAATGAAGAAAATAGAGGCCTCATTAATAAAAAGGCTTCTGAGGATCAGTTGGTAATATTTTCTCAGTTTAGTTTTGGATCTCTCTCATTATTATCTCTCTCTCTCTCACTCTTGGACACTTAGAGTTTTCTAGGAGCATTTTGGCATTAAATCAAGAAAGGAAAAGAAGGTAAGAGGAAGCAAAGATCAAGCAAGGAAGAGCAGGATAAAGCAGCTACATTAGGATTCTTTACAAGGATCGATTTGCATGTGTAATTTCCTTGCTTGATATTGCATGTGGTTCTATTGTTGTTATGACATGGTTTTTTCCAGGTGTGATAGTGTTTTCAGCCTAGCCTTGCCATTTCCAGATAACCATGGTGTGATGGGGTTCTCATGTTTTGATTGAGATGGATTGTCGGATGGATTCAAAGCTGAGTGAGGTGGATCTCCAAATGATAGAACATATGGCCTAGTAACCCCTAAACTAGATTGTGGGCTGCGATAAAGACTGATTTTGTGTTACTCTGTGGGCCTAGGAACCCTTGCTAGTGAATGGAAGTATGTATGGTAAAGCCAAAAGGTGGTTTTCTCTCTTATGGGGCTAGTAATCTCGGGTTGGGATATGTGGTAAATCCTGGAGAGTGGGTCTTGGTTTAGGGCCTACTGATCGGGTGAGGATTGAGGTAAAGCATAAGAGACTAGGAGACAGGAAAATTCCTCACAGTGTAGGTGGAGAAATCCGGTGGCATCCATGCTTGTTTGGTATAGTGATCGGGTGGAGATCATGGTAAAGCCTGTTATGACATGTTTATTATGTTGGCCTAGTGATTCGGGATGGATTATGGTAAATCCTAGTTCCTATTGATGAGGGTGAGGTGGTTTAGCCTTGGGATGCCCTCGTTGGTTCTTTTGGTTTGAGTCCCACATTCATGCTTAGAATATGGCACGAGGGTGAATGGCTAAAGAGAGATTTGTCTCAACCATTCTATGGTCGGGTGGAACGTGGTAGTCTCATCCCAGGTTTGGATTTTTCATCATCAATATGAGGTTATTTCTCCTTGTATTCCTATGAGTATCATATTGGTTTATATGTGGATCATATGGTTGTGATTTCATTGGTATTTCTGATGTTGTTATGTTGGTTATATATGTATTTTATGATAGTGGCTATGTATGGCTCTCATCGTGTTTTTACTTGTAAATGAATGGACAATGTATCTATGACCTAATAGATGATAATGCAACCAATGATATGAGGGAACAATGGTTCTTAGCAATTCTCATAAAAGTATGAGATCCCTATGCTTAAATATGTTGTTTACACTAGTAGATTACATATTTTTGATATGTTTGATGAAATTCATGTCATGACTAGAGTAGGGGTTTGGTTAAGGGCTTGTTCAAGTATTTACTTTTGCATATTTGTTTCCCCATTATCTTACTATTCTGGAGGTGTCATTCAATTCAGGGTAGTGACCTGGGCTCTGGGCCTAAAAAAGTGGCTCAAATCCCAAGTACACTAACACAACATTGAGAAAATAGTCCCTGGACGCTAGCATGCCTTTTCATGAGAGAATCCAGAGCCTCTTAGATGTTGGCAGGCCTATAACATGAGAGCGTCCAGGGGTCAAGTGGTGAAAAGCTTCAGTTGGACCCAGGGGCTAGCTACTTGAGTGGTTGGGATGGTTCCTAGGAGTTGTGTAGTTGATGTGGAAGGTTTGTATGTTGTGTTTCCATTGATTCCACTTCCTTATGGTCACATAGGAGATTGAATCCAATTATAGTAGCCTCTCATCACATGTTTACCCCGATTGGCTGGTTACTTAGGTAGATGTGGGAGGAGGGTGTTACAATCATGCATACATCTCATGCATTGTCCCATATTTGTTCTTTTTCCAAACATCACTAGACCAAGTAAATAGGCACCATAGTTTCCTGATTTTTTTCCCACCAATCCTTTCCCTTTGAGAATTTAGGCTTCTACGATTATTTTTGTGTGTATAATTTAGGCTTCTGCGATTATCTAGGCTTTCCTTAGCTACAATGACCTGTATGATGCATCTTTTGAGTTCCTTCCCAAATTATAACATTGACGGTTCTTTTTTGCAAGCATAAACCTATGGGGGAGGCCACTCTCACAAATCACAAAACCCAATGCTAGATATCATAAAAGATTTTAAACCATGGTACAATAAATGGTATATTACATACCAAAAACATTGTAGAGGTAGTTGAGCTCTGCAAGAGATGACAAATTATTCATTGCATCGATCCCATATCTCTTAGTCTAATAAATATTACAAAACTTATGAAGTTACTGAATCTTGGAATATAAACTCTAAGAAATTATTTGTCTGCAAGATGTATTAGTTGATCTTGAATATTGAAGAAGTGATTCCCTCGATATAATTTCTTCTAAATGTTGTGTGAGACATAATTTATGTTACCAAACTATGAAACTCCTAGATCACCTTGACGTCGACTCCACTAAACAACACCAATTTAGTCAATTCCTCCAACATATTTATGGCATGTTATACAATTGTTGGAGCCATGCCCTTATCCTCTGTAAAATTGAAGGTTGAACTAGAATTTTGGACTACCATTATTGGAATAACATATTTCATGTCATATGAGTCAACAAGACTTGAGTCCTCTAGAGAAAATGCCTTGTTGGAGCGTGCTTGTAGCGAATTTTGCTACATGTAGAGAATCCATGAATGCACAATGATGGGATAATGTGTGAGTATGATAAATTACTTGGTTGTAGATATGCATCACAGATTAAACAAGCAGAGAACCCAATTGCACACTAAGTCAAGAAAAGTTTCATCTTGGAAACTCAAAACGTGAACAACAATTACTAACTATCATTAAAGTTTTGCTCCAATCTACTAGTTCTTGAAACATCATCTAGTATTTGTTAATTATTTGTTTCCTAGTGATGGCATAGTCTAATTGAAACTTCACCCAAAACTTGGACATGTGAAGACATGGAGGAGTTAGGGTGAAAGTACACTATGTTTTTACTGAGTTCCCAAATTAAAGTACTTTCATAAAACATCATGTACAAAAACTTAGGGGAGCTAGAAGAACCATGATTCATTTACGAATAGAAATCAATGGTCTAAAAAATGTAATCAAAATGTATGTGAAAAATTGTAAAATGAAAGGTGACCCACAAGTTTAAGGGTACATGATAAAAAATTTGGGGGGTGTCGTAGCAACTACAATAGGTTAGAACTCCACAAATGAATTCACTGTGCAGGTGGTCATCACCTCACTATGAATACACCTACTACAATCATTCATTACATATTAGTTATGGGTTGTTCAGTGGTAATCCTCCTCAAGAAATTCACTCCTTGGTTCATGTACACAGTAATGAAGCTTTTATTTTCGACCTCAATGCAACATTTCCCTCCTTTGGTAATTTTTATTTTTCCTTTTGTCTCGTTCAAGTTTCATAGTTGTTGTTTCCATTGTCCCCTTGTGGGTTTCTTGCTCTACGTAGCATAGGTACCAATAGGTCTTTTATAACTCCATGGTGTTGACTCTTGTTGCCTATGAAATTATTATGTTTCCTTGTTGATACTCTTCCTCCCCTATCCCGTTGTGGTGTCCCCTTGGTTTGTCAATCTCTCGAATTTGAGTCCTGCATTAGTAACACACTCTTGACCTCTTCCACATCCTTAGCCTACCCAAATTATTTCCACCCTTCTTCTTTGTTATACACGTTTTGAAGACTTTTTCCCTCTTGTGACTTCTCCATCTCCTAAGTTTTTTTTTCACTCCTATCAGCATGTCTCACAAAGCATTTGCTCCTCTTCATCAAAGTGCTAGAAGCAAATCCACTTGTTGGGTATCCAAAATGTCATCCACTTCACATGTTTTTCTTTTATTTTCCTTCAGTATTTACCATATTCCATAGCTCCATAACCATGCACTAAGACCATCTTCATGATTAAATATGGGTTTAGACATATTATTTTCCAATACATTTATTTTTGGTATTTTGAGTGAATTTATGGTTAAATATTATAAAAATAACATGTAATCACACACACACACATATAATTTAGATGAGTTTTGTGACATGTGTAAGCATATTTCAAGATTCCAGCATAGTTATATTTGGCCTATAAATCTGAAATTCAAATTTCCTTTTCAAACACTTGAAGATTTGAGATCATTGATTAAGCACATGTCATGGAGAAGAATCATGGAATTCTTCATAAGTGTCTCCTATCAAAGTTATGAGAGATTTGTGAGAGGATATGAATAGATGTCACTTGCTAGATGTTAACACATGGTTTTAACAATATGAGATATTTGTGGATCTAGGAGAGAATTGTGGATCTACATTTATGAATTAGTTATCTTAATTTTTGTATAGATAGGAGTCTCTTCTTCTCTCAGAAGGTGTGCTGAGTTTGGGAACTATGTTCATGCCTCAATGTTAAGTTTTGGAATACTAAGGATTGGTTATGCTTATGCTTGATGTTATGAATATTATTGATTTGAATACAACCCTTTGATATGGTTGTGCTTTCATGATGAGCATTGGGGTTTGATCAATAATTTCCTGAAGTTTCCACCTCTCATACACTTCATGATGGCCACTTGATGAGTATGAGTGTATTTTAGTGTTTCGTTTCTCCAAGATAGATTAGTTTATTTTATGTTCATTTTCTGCAAAGTTTATTTCAAGTCTTTTGATTAGATGCTTCATTTTCTATGCACTTTCTTTATGTTCTTTTATGCTCATTTCATTTAAGTTTCTTAGTTTCATATTCATAGATAATTTGATAGTTATGATTAGCTCTATTTAGTATGCACACATCAGTAATCTCAATAGGCTTTACACATTTTAGTTTCAAGTCATTTTCTTTCAACAAATTAGAATTGCTTTCAAGATCAATAGATTAGAATTGCTTACAAGTTCAATAGATTAGATTCATTTTCGAGTCTAATACAATAAGATTTACCTTTATGTTTGATATAATAGAATTTCAAAAATCTTTTATAGTATAGAATTACAATAGATTTTTTCTTTCAAGTATAGAATTATATTTGATTGTTTCTTTCAAGTTATCTATTCGTAATTTTATAGATATAGTCTTTGAGAAAGAACGTATCTGTGGGCTCATTTAGATCTTTTCATTAATCGGCTTTCTTTAAGTCTTGCAATCATTTCCATAGGCTAATTTCCTTTTTGTTTGAGATTTAATTACCTAGCATATATTGTGCAAGTGTATCTCACAAGTATACGAACCTGAATTGACATTTAATGAAAGCAATTTAACTCACAATTAAATTACCCAACATTTTTGGCATCATTTTCGGGGAAGTATACATAAGCGTTAGCTTTCAATTTAGAATGTCCTTTTAGCTTTCAATCTCATTTTTAGTTGCATATGTAAAGCATGATAAATAGGATGCATGAATTTCAATCATTTTTTGTACCATAAGAGTTTCGATACTAATCCATTTATGGACATGTTGCCTAGAATGATGATCAAGCATTTGGAGAAGAGCCAAGAATCATGGACTATAGATGATGAAGAGCAACCATTTGAGCCAGAAATTAAAGAATTTTTGGCATATTTGTCTCCAAATCCTTGGTACCTTTTAGAGAATGAGGAGCTTCCAGAAGAAATTCAAGGCATGATAAGTAAAAAAGAGAAAAAGAGAGCAAGGACTACATTGAATATTTGTTTCAAAAAGTGATTACACCGCAACATTCTTCCATTCTTCAACAAATACTATCACCAAATCCAAATGTAAGGTTGGTTTCTCATATCTTGGTGAACATTGAGGTATATTTTTCAAACATGGATGTGAGCATAATAGAGATCTTGATCCATAAATGGCTTCACTAGAAATACTCATACACTTTACAAAATGATTTTCTTTTTCAAAATAGAATAGGATAGAATCAACAAGTAAAAGCAAGCTTAGTGAGTTTTTGAGTTTTTGTTTTGAATTTTAATTTTATTTATTTTCATCAAAAAATTCATTTGGTGCTGCAGTAAGAGTCACCTTGTTCACTAACCATTGGCAGGAAGATCTATAAGAAAAGGGACGCTTGTGAAGAAGGAGAACAAGTAGAGTTTCGAGAGAAAAAATTTGAGGTTTGAGATCAATTTTTCTTACTTTGCTTTCAAATTTCAGATTTCAAGTAAATAAAGAATTGACTAAATCCTTGAGTATGCTCTCTTCTCACACCTTGTTATGACCTGAAAGGCCATAATGGAAAATTGAATTTTGCAATAAAATTCATAAACCTAAAAATGATTAAGAAATCTAAAGTTTCTATTCATTCTAGAAAAACAATGGCTTAAAATCTCATTTACTTTTGCTCAAATATTGTTAAAACAATTTTTTTTTTCTTTTTTTATTAAAAAAACCTAATTAATTTTTTCTCAAACATTTCTAAATAGATTCATTATTAAAAAAAACCATTTAAAAAATTAACATTTCTAAATAGATTCATTATTAAAAAAAACATTTAAAAAATTAAATAAACCAAACAAATTAAAACATAAACTTAAAACAAATAAAACTAAACTAAAAAACCCAAAAAAGAAACAATAAAAACACAAATAAAAAAACCAATAAAAACACAAATAAAAAACCATGACTCATTACATGTGCATAACAATTGAAACGAATGCAACAAAACGCAAACATAAAAAACATACAAAACAAACCATATAATAAAACCCACTCCATTATCCATTATAATCAGATGGAGATCAAACAACGAACTGCGAATATTGAATGAAAATGAATGATGATCAGCTTCGGCCTTGATGTGCTTGACAGAAATCTCAGAATTTGTTGTTGGTCACTATTTGTTATTTTGTTGAATGGTTAATGTTTTCAAATTTAAATAAAAACACAAATCATGTTGGTGAGGTATTAGTAAAATGTTGAATTTGTAATAGGGTGGTTCTGAGTTTGAAACCTATGCATGTCATTTCATTAATCATTTAACATTTTGATAGTCCATATGGTGACTTAGGATTCGTCCACGTGGTGACCTAGGATTCATCCACGTGGTAGCACAACATTGGTATGCCTATTGCATAGTCAAATGCCTAATCAGCATGTCAATTCAGCGCTTCACGTCAGCATGCCACCTCATTTGCTACATCATCCTACCACGTGGCACCCCTACAACGTTTTTTTATTATTTCACAAAACTTAAAATGAGCATAACTTTTGCATAAGCGTTTGTTTGAGGTGATTCAAGCATCATTGGAAAGATCTTGACGAGCTCTATGTAATGGATAGTTTTCATTAACATTTGAGATAGTTAAAAAAATGCTCATTTTTTTTTTAAATTTTGCAGCAGTTGGCTTAAAAAAAAAGAAATCAAAACATTAAAAACATGTTTATGATATCAATTTTCTTCAATCTGGTTTTTGAATCGCTCAAAACAAATATCAAATGAAGAACTTATCAACAAAACATTGATAGGTAGTCCAAGGTGCACTACTTCCCAACAGGTAAAAGTGCATTTCATTTTTATTTATCTTCCTTGAATTTGTATTATTAGCACTATTTATGAATTTGTTGCGTATATATCGTATAAAGAGAGATTGGTCACCTCTCTGCTTCGAGAATCTTACGTTCTATTGTAGATTAGTGATAAGCTTTTGCAGGTTCCAAGATAATCAAAGAAGATCAATCTATGCACAAGTGGTTTCCAAAAACGATTTCTTTTTCACAAGAACATGAAGAAGTCAAATCTATGTTAGAAGAACATTCATCATACCATTGCTACTCATTCATTTTCCTCTTTCTAAGCTTACACTCCATATTGAACTCTAAATTTCTATCTCCCCACTACCACCAAATCATGACTTCAAAACCATTTTCCTTTTGCAAGTTTTATACTTTCATTCCTCACTTACATTCATCCCTAGCCCATGAATAAAGTCACTCACCTCACTTACAATGTTGAATTACCTCGTTGTCCTCTTTTCTTTTTCCAAATAAAACCTACTTGATAGTGCAAAACTTTGGTCCTTTGCATCATTACTTTATACTTATGTTAGATGATATGGGATATATTAAGGTCCTCCTTCTAACAAGTCTTGACCCATCAACTTTAGCACATTATCTAGGTTTGATACTAGATTTCTTTTTAGTACGTTGTGGCTTGCATGTCTTAATGGAAATTTCTCTTGCCACTAAACGGTGGGAATACATCAATGTCCCCTATTTGTCAGATCTTCTAGGTGACTCGACAATAATTCATTTATTCGACACCAACAAAAATTATTCACATAGATGAGAATTATCTCACGATGTAGATATGAATGAAAACCATATGATTTCAACAGCTTGCAGTAGTGTTCTAATGAATCAGAGTTAGTTTCAGAGTTCAAAAGCAATAACTTACTTTCAACAATAAGAGGGCATGAAGGTTTCAATTTCATATTTCATCCTCCTTTCCTACAGTTAAGAGATGAAGAAGCAGATAAAATTCTTTCACTTCACATTCCATGATAAAAAAGGAACAACCAAGGTGTCACAAATGCATAGCTCATTGACTTTTCAGGTAGATGAAGGTATGTTATTTTCTAATATTTAATCATTAATTCCTTAAATGCTAAAAAATATGTATTCGCAAAATTTTCCATTTGAAATTACTTTCTTCCCCTTTCAAAAGGTAGAACACACCTTCAGTTGGGGGGGATATTCATTACCATTTTTTATTTCCATATTCCATAACCTCATACATGCTTGATCAACACGCTTCTCCCAACTGAATATGTTGCTAATTTTTGGTTCTCTATAGATGGATATGTTCTGAAAAGATTCATATTACAAACAATGATCGATTGATATGTATATTAATGAGTCTTCATTTTAAATGCATTTTCAAGTACTCTTGGTTGTAGCAAGAAGAAGAATAAAAGGAAAGTGTAACCACACAAGAACTAACACTTGAAATACTTACGATTTCCAAACAAGAACCAACCACAAGGTTTGCCACTTAGATATTTTTTAGAGAAAATCTCATGAGAAAAAAACAATAATGGAAGAAGACTTTGCAATTCTTGGAGGTATCTCAAAGTCACAAAAATGACTTGTTGACAAATCTTGCACACCTCAAGGCTACAGAAAAGAAGCTATAAAAAATAAGATGACTTCAATCCATGACAATCAATGCAAAGTTGCATGAGGACATGCAACATCTTCAGTTGGGGGGAAATGTTGGGTCTCCAAAATGTCATCCATTTCACCCACTTTTCTTTCATTTTCCTTTAGTATTTACCATATTTTGTAGCTCCATAACCATGCACTAAGACCATCTTCATCATTAAATATGGGTTTAGACATATTATTTTCCAATACATTTATTTTGGTATTTTGGTTGAATTTGTAGTTAAATATTAGAAAAATAACATGTATTCACTTATATATAAATGTTGGATGAGTTCTATGACATGTGTAGGCATATTTGAAGATTTCAGCATAGTCATATTTGGTCTCTAAATCTCAAATTTGAATTTCCTCTTCAAACGCTTGAATATTTGAGGAAGATTTGAGATCATTAATCACACACATGTCATGGAGAAGAATCATCGAAGTTTTTGTAAGTGTCTCCTATCAAATCTATGAGATATTTGTGGGAGGATATGAAGAGATGCCACTTGCTAGATGTTAACACATGGTTGTAACCGCATAAGATATTTTTGGATCTATGAGAGATTGGTGGATCTAGGAGAGATTTGTGGATCTACATTTATGAATTAGTTATCTTAGTTTTTATGTAAATATGAGTTTCTTCTCCTCTCAAAAGTTTAAACAACTTTGGGAGCTATACTCATGCTTCAATGTTAAGTTTTGGAATGCTAAGGATTGGTTATGCTTATGCTTGATGTTATAAATACTATTGATTTAAATACAATCCTTTGATATGGTTGTGCTTTCATGATGAGAATTGGTATTTGATCAATATTTTCGCAAACTTTCCACCTCTCATGCACTTCATGATGGCCACTTGATGAGTATGAGTGTATTTTAGTGTTTCATTTATGCAAGATAGATCAGTTTCGTTTATGTTCATTTTCTACAAGGTTTATTTCAATTCTTTTGATTAGATGCTTTGTTTTCTATGCACTTTATTTATGTTCTTTTATGCTCATTTCATTTAAGTTGTTTAGTTTCAGATTCATAGATAATTTGATAGTTATGATTGACTCTATTTAGTATGCACACATTAGTAATCTCAATAGGCTTTAGGCATTTTAATTTCAAGTCATTTTCTTTCAATAGATTAGAATTGATTTCAAGTTCAATAGATTAGAATTTCTTTCAAGTTCAATAGATCATATTCATTTCCGAGTCCAATAGAATAGTATTTACCTTTATGTTTGATAGAATATAATTTCAAAAATCTTTCATAGTATAGAATTAGAATAGCTTGTTTTTTTCAATTTCTAAATTTGATGCTTTGATAGATATAGTCTTGGAGAAGGAACATGTGTGTGTGTGTTTGTGCGTCTTCTCATTTATATCTTTCCATTAATTGGTTTTCTTTGAGTCTTGCAATCACTTCCATAGGCTAATTTCCTTTTTGACTGAGAGTTAATTGCCTAGCATATATTGTGCAAGTGTACTTCACAAGTATATGAACATCTATTGACATTTAATGCAAGTAATTTAACTCATAATTAAATTACCCAACACCCCTCACCCTCAAACACGTGCTTAGGAGAGGATGGAGGTTATTGCAAAAACATTCAAAGACCTTACTCCATGTTTAATTCAGGAAGAGATAGAGGGTGTCAAGAGGGAAGCTTGAATTGAGGGAATATTTCTCTTGGACATATAGGTAGAGGAATATGTTAGCCAATGGGTTCCTGATACTAAAAACATTCACGCTAAGCACATGTAGTATATGAAAACTATGGATTTATATTGGAAACTAGCGAACATAATGGGAAAGGTTCTCGTCAAGAGAAATGAGGCTCATGAATAAATCTTCCTTTGCATTGATTCCCTTGCAACAACAAGTCAACAATATTGACCACAACCTCAACAAGTTTGTCAAAAAATTAACTAACCTATACCTTCAAAAGCAGTGAGGAGGAGGCCGATGTATTTATCCATATGGACTCTTCCAATGGTAAAAAAATAATTATATCTATAGGTTTTTATTCTTAGGAACTCAATGCAGCTTTCATAACTTTGCACATAGTTATTATAGTGTTCCTTTCATTTGTTACTCTTTATTTTGCACTCAACTATCTTGTCATGTTTTCCTCTTCTTTGGAACCTATTTTCCATAGCCCTTGAAATATTCCATTGTGATTTATAAGGGGTTAGACTTTGATTCCTCCAAAATGCCTTTTGGTTTTGGGCCATTAGCTTATCTCCCTATGTTAATTTGGAAACTTAGGGACAAATTCCCTCCATTGGATAGTCTTCATCATCAAGAAAGACCCCTCCTAGACCTTGGAATAATTTAATTTGGTTAAGGAAAAAATGTAATTATGTGGAGGAAACCCACATGTGCATAAAGGTTCAGGTCAACTTTAAGAGAAATTGGACACCCTTGGAAGAATATAATACAAGAAAAGTTAACTTTATTTGGACATCATCATCAAGAATCTTCTTCTCTCTCTTGTTTGTGTTGGTTCGTACAAGTATGAATTTGGTTCGTATAGGTCTGAAATTGTAGGGTATGAAGCTCACACATGTGAAAAGAATATATTGTTTTGGAGTTTCAGGGTTGGTTCATGGAAATCTCGGCTACAACCGCTCACTTAAGAGGGTATTCTCTATGGCTTGAGAACTTCAACCACACTCACTATCACTGGGTCCTTGCACCTGTGATCTTGACCTAATTTATGTTGATCGTTGACCGCATACTTCGAAGATTTTGACTTTGATCATATTCATCTACAGGGCCCATATATTGGATTGGTTGGCTTTGGGATTGACTTTGACTCTTGATTTGTTAATTGGAACATCGTACTCTTTTTGCTTGACATTTTATGATAATCTAATAAGAAGAAAAATTAGAAAGGGTTTTCCCCGTTGTGGATTTTTCCCTGGTATTGGACAAATCCTTTTGTCTCTTATTGCTCTTGATTTTATTCTACTATCTATTGCATCTATTGTTCTATCTACAATTGTTCTTGATCATTGGAAGATTAAATTGTGTTGAAATATTGCTAATTAAAGAAAATAATTGGGCTAAAGTGATTGTAACAGCATAGAACAGTGGAAAATTAACATGGCATCAGAGCTAAGGTGAAGACAAGCCCAAGGAGACAAAGATACAAGAGAAATCGTTCTTGAAGGAATCTAAATGAGCCTATTTGACTTAGACAATATGTCTACCTCTTACTTCAAGGATAATGAGAAGCTAGGTGAATCATCTATATTTGCTGCTTGGAAGACCAGGTTGGAAGTTATATTAGATGACAACAATGTTTTGGAATACGTATAAGGGAAGGTACCTAAGCCTCTCTCAAATAATTTTGTTGCTATCAAATAAAGTGCAAGAAATGTGAGATCAAATCCATAAAATATTTATTTATGGTTTGCAAGATTATTTACTTGTTTATGTTGGTAGCTTGAAGAAGTCTAAGGATATTTAAGACAAGTTTTTCAAGATGTAACAAGTCAACAACTTTAATCACATACTCTCTTTGAAAATTCAACTCAAAGAGATGAAAATGAACAAGAGTGAATTTGTATAATCGTATATCATGAGAGTATCCCACATAATGGATCAATTGCAATCTGTTGGTGAATAGATATCTAACAGAGAGATGGTGGTGGTGACTCTTCAAGGCTTCCTCCTATTTTGGAAACATTCATTACTACTTTAAGCAACAATAATGTCCTTCCATCATTTAATGATCTCATTGGTAATTAAACTCAAGAATTGGTTAGGATGATTTCCAGAGGGAGAATTCAAAAGCATGACAAAGGAGAGCCCTCTACATTTTTTACTCAAGACAAGAAGAGGAGAGGTAGAGGAGGCCATCCAATCTAATAAAGTCTTCTATAAAATCCAAGGATTCCAAGAGAAGGTTTAGAAAATATAGGCCTCAATTTGAATGCTTCAACTGCCACAAATATGGTCACTGTGCTTGAGGTTGTCCGAGAAAGAGAGATGCTCCAAGATCCAACTAAGGGTAAACAATAGGTACAATGATAGGAGAAGAAGCAATTATAGAAGAAGGGGATATGATAGAGTAAGAAGGGATGATAGAAGGAGATGAGATACTCTAGATGACTATGAATAAGGTCATCATCCTCAAAAGATAGCGAGAAATTCTAGGTATGAAAATAACACAACTACTAGTCAATCTGTATACATTCTTATTTTTTATCTTTCTATTTCTTCCTCTTCGTGTTCATAGGAGACTCGGTTGGTAGATAATGGGGATTCTAGATATTTCTCTGGGCATAAGGAAGTCCTCTCAAATCTAGGTTATAGTGATACAAGTTTGAATATTATTCTTGGGGACAACTCTACATATCCAGTGAAGGGATTTGGTTCAGTCAAATTTGATTTGGACTTTAGGGAATATATTCTTCTTCATGAAGTGATGTATGTTCCAGGACTAAAGAAGAACTTGGTATCTATTTATGCTTTGGAAGATAAGGGCATGACAATACCTTTCATAAAAGGAAAAGTCCTCACTTGGCCTATGGAATCCGACATGGGAGATGCTTTTACCTTGGGATATAGAGTTGGACTCTATAGAGTCAATGGAAAACCTTTACTAGAAATGGTCCATCACATTAATCATCAAAGTGAGCTAACCTTTACTAGAAATGGTCCATCACATTAATCATCAAAGTGAGCTATGGAATTGAATATTAACACATCTACATTATGAAGCCCTACAAAAACTGAAGAAGTTAGTCTTAGGGATTTTGTTGTAGCAACTACAAGTGCCTCCAAAATTTTAGCCTACACTCAAATTTTGGAGCCTACTATGGATCCTATGATCAATCATTCTTTAGTCACTTATTTGTAAGATTATGATTTCAAGCTCCTTTCTTAAATATTAAGAGTCATTCACGCCTTCATCTTTATATAGCATGTTTCATCTTCGGGCATGGGGATTATCGCTTTTCATGAAAAGGGAAGTTTTTTTTCTTCAAGGGGAAATATTTGTGAAAATGAGTTGTTCTTATCACATAGACATGTTTCACACTCATTTCCAAAGTTTCACACACTATTACATAAGTGTTTCCATTATCCTCACAAAGTTTATCATCAGAGCTGCCCTTGTCGTAAGCTGCCACAAAGGTTGTTGCATTAAGAGAAGTATGTTTTCATATGTTTTGGATGGTCTATGTTGTATCACTAAGTGTTCAAGTGTGTGATCATAGTCAAGTTCTATCATTGTTCACATTGGTTCCATTGATCCTACACTTAGCCAAATTCTGGATTATTCCTAACAACCTAGCCTCATTTAGCTTTCCTGAACTGCACACTTTGCATATGAAACCCTTAAGGTTTTTCCTTGCTAGATGGAACTGCGCAATGCATAGAAATCCAAACCTCCCTTGGCATCCAAAACTGCACAGTGGCTTCCTCTAGTGTCCTTCCCTCAACCAGAACCCACTATCTCCAGAAACTATGTAGTTTTATCCCTCAAGCATCTCAGTTGACCTGTCCACCTTACCTCCTAAAACTGCGTAGATTTTTACTCCCAGGGTCTTATCCTGCAGCAGTCATTGGCTGCCTAAAGTGCACAATTTTTTCTCTCAGTGGCCACTGTGCAATTCTTTCCCTCAATGAGGATTGTGTAGAAATTTCGCTTAGTCCGGCCTGAGTTGTGCACTGCGCAGTCTCAGTGATCAAGCTTAACCCTTAGCTGCTTGAACTGCGCAATTGCGTAGTCACTGGGCCTTCTTCCCTAGCCTGCCACTCAGTGCCTGGCCCAGTTTATGAATCCAAGTGAAATATATTAGACTAGGGGTTTATCAGACTGATGTCTTCCTATCATGAGTGGATTAAAGATACCGGAATTCTTCTAGGCTATGGAAATATGATGAAGACATGATGAAGAAGGAGGACATGCTAGATGAAACTCAAGGAGACGAGGATAAAATATAGTTATTAGATAATAAGGCCAAGGAACCCGGGCTATGATATAAGATCGGGACCGCATGAGGACTCCATCTGATGCATAACCCTTTGGAGGGTAGGTATGGGGAAAAAGCACATATTTTTTAAATACACCTCCTAGAGTAGCATAAAGGACCACTTATCATTTTCATATCATTATGTCTTCAATGAAATGCATGGTTGCAAGCACTAAAATTCACTCCATGTGTTTCCTCTAAGTGTCTTGGTCCCTTTCGCTTGTTAGATCAATTGTAATCTATTGGCATGTTTGGTTGTTATGTCATGTTTAGGAAACTTTTTTAGTGATCTCAAAGGTTTATATTTGTGTATACAAGTTTTCCTAGCCATGTAAACACATGTCACACTCATACACAAAGTCTTGAGTGTTGTTGCACAAGTGTCATCACAGTCATCCTAAAGTCTATCTCAAGTGTCACACTTGTTGTTTCTTGCCATGAGAGAGTCACTCAGAGGGAAATGCTTTGTTTTTTGTCCCGGTGTTATTTTTTTTCATGTCTTCTAAGTATGCTAAGTGTGTGATCATAGTTCAAGTTCATCACAAGTCCATCTTCCTCCCACACCGGGAAATTTGGCTTCACTAGGCCCTGACTGAGTTGTGCACTGCGCAGTCTCATCCCTCAATGATGTGACCTTGCTTATTGGAATTGTGTAGTCCATAGTCACTATTCTCCAGGGAAGTTGCCCTATGCAATTTCAAAGTTCAACAACCTTCCTTGATTCCCAAAATTGCGCAGCGATTCCCTCCAGTCTGACTTGAACTATGCATTTCGCACTTTCAACCCTTAATATTCTCTCTTGCCCATTGGAATCTTGTAGTGCACAGTGAACCAAATATCCCTTTGCCTCTAGAACTATGAAGAGGTGTCCCCCAGTCTCCTCCCTTAGCCGGAGCTCATTGTCCTCAAGGACTGTGAAATTTTGGCTTACAGGCCTCTTCGCTACCCAGTCCTCCTTGCCTCTGGAAACTGTGCAGAATTAACCTCCCTTGGCCTCACCTTGCACCAGCAACTACTCACTTGAATTGCACAATCTTATCTCCCATTGGCCACTAGAAATTTTTCTCCTCAGTGAGGATTGTGCTCAAAAGTTCCTCATTCAAGACTGAGTTGCGCTCTACCCAATCTAAGTAATCAAGCTCTCTCCCCTAGAATTGTGCAACACATATTCACTGAGCTCTGTCTCCTACCCTGTGACTTGTCCCAATCTTAGTCCATGGATGATAATGCACCATCTTAGAGTAGGAGATTTTTCAAATTGATGTCGTCCAGTCATGAGTGAATTGCAGGAACATGTACACTCTGAAGTCATGGTGAGATGATGAAGAAAGAAAAGTAGGAGGGAAGCATGCCTAGAGACTCACTTGTAGCTGAATCAATAGATGAACCTATCGGGAGCAAGCAAAGGACACAAGTTTGCAACCACCTCCCAAGACTGAATATCATTGAAGACCCCACACCATCAAGCAATGTGGAGAAGAAGAGAAAGCACATCCAAGACACACCCATCACTCAGCAACAACAATGGCTTAACGTTGCCACATCATCAAACCAGTCCATGTCAGTAGTGTCATGTCAATTTGTGTCATGATTTGTCACATGCCACATCGCCATTGTGGTCCATGCATATTGTAAATCAAATGTATTTTAAAGTGAAATTCAAATGGGCACACATGAATACGAAGAGTCATGTAAGTTGAAAAGTCATTGGAAGTTGAACAGTCATGAGGGAAGTCAAAGATTCAAAAGGGGTAGGCATCACCCCTTCGGTTATATATACTCCCCTCATTATATGAGCAAGGGACTTTTCACCTTGGCTCCTCCCAGAAGGCATTAGAGAGATCAGTTAGTTCTTTGAGGAGCAAGGAGTGGCTCTAATGTCCCACTACTAGGGCTAGTGATGTACAATGTAAATATGTGTCTCGGAACTCTTTCTTAATTACATAAGCCTTTTCAGGCCAGCACATTTCCATGCATGACTTATGGATGTTTGTAAGACTATTTTGTGAGAATTTATATTTCATGTTTGTTTTCACATGTACTAAGATAGTTGAACTATTTCAGTTGTTTTAGTGCTTATCTTGTTGCAAATGTTTTGTAATGGTTCTCACTACTGTCTCATCCTTGTGGACTATTCCACGGGATACTAGACAGACCTTTCCTTACTTACTAGTTATAAAAACCGTCACATCCGTTGTGGACTATTCTGTTGAATGTTAGATGGATATTTCCTTGTTCATTGGTTGTAACGATTTTCGCATCCATTGTGGACTATTACGTTGGATGTTGGACAGGCCTTTCTGGTTCATGTGTGTCTCTTCCTGGGTGGTACTATTACCTCTCACTTAGAGGCTCACTTTTCTCCCCCATTTTGCAGTAAGAGAACCCAAACATAGTTGCGCTGCACACTCACCAGGAACACTCACTTTGTTGTTCAAAGACACCATTGCATAACTCTCCTAAGCATTTAGGGCCAAGGCAGATCTTTAAGTATTTGGAAACTGACCCTTTATACCGGATGGAACTCCTACACCAAATCGTTTGAGGTTTGATTGGGACTTCATATCAGGGAGATCCTCTTGGGTGATAGATTTCCAGCACCGTCAACAAATTCCTAATGTTCAAGCTAGTCATGATGGAGTATGTCTCGGGTGTGTCGGTGGAAAGAAGACAAGGGGACCATTCCCTTTTAGCAAGAACAAGACCGATGATATTCTTCAACTCATTGATTCTTACATATGTGGACCCATGCCCATGCACTCTATTGGTGGACATCTCTACTACATAATCTTCATTTATGGCTTCTCAAGGAAGACATGGATATACTACTTGAATGGCACAAGTATAAGGCTTTTGATATGTTCAAGGAGTTCAAGATGCTGATAGAAAATCAAATAGGGAATAAAATCAAAGTCTTCAAGTTTGACAATGGTGGAGAGTACATTTCAAATGAGCTCATTGACTCTTATATGCAGGCTAGAGTCAATAAGGAAATTATTGTACCTTATAATCCTAAGAAAAATAGAGTGGTCAAAAGAAAGAACAAGTCCATCATGGAAGTTGCCTGAGCTATGCTACATGATTAAAAGTTGCCAAAATTTCTCTAGAGAGAAGTTACAAATACAATGGTATATGTTCAAAATAGGTATCCTCATCAAGCATTGGATAACAGACCCCCAAAGAAGTATTCATAGATGTGAATCTCGACATTAGACATCTTAGGATATTTGGTTTCCCTATATATTTCCATGTGTCGAAGGACAAGTAGAACAAGATGGAAGCCACTAGAAAGAAAGGTGCAATTGTTGGTTACTGTGAAAATTCTAAAGAAGTTATAATATACATATCTCATCAAAGGAAGATCAAGTTTAGCATGGATGTAACTTTCATTGAAGATGTTTCCCTTGGAAAAGCAAGGGACCTTCCTCTGCTTCCTCTTATTAAGAAGAAAGGTGATAATGACATACCAAAAGGTCCTCTTGTGCTAAAATTTGAGAAGGATCCCCTGGATCTTCCTCCAAGTGATCCCCTTACCAAGAAGAGACCATTATGGCTTTGTGATACTTTACAAGATGTTGAGAGATATGTTCATGCCAAAAGGACCTTTAGAGAAAGTAAGAAGCCATGTTGATATCAGGTATATGTTGTAGCTATGAGCACTATGCTTCAAGCTTAACCTCCCACTTTTGAAGAAGTTGTGAAAGAACAAGCTTGGAAGGATGAAATGGTCAAAGAATATGAATCAATTATGAAGAATGATGTATGGACGTTTGTGCCAATACCTAAGGAAAATTCTATTGTAACTTCAAAATGGTTATACAATATCAAGCATGGAATTGATGGAAGTATTGAGAAATAAAAAGCAATGTTCATCGCCTGAGGGTTCTCCCAGAAAGAGGGAGAAGACTATGACGATATATTTGCTCCCATTTCTTGCTACACTACTATTAGTTCAATTGTTTCCCTTGTGACTATTCAAGGATGTATACTTCACCAAATGGATGTAAAGACGACATTTCTTCATGGCATCCTATTGACATAGGTATATGTTGAGAAAAATTAGGGTTTTGAAGTGAAGGACAAGAAGAATCATATTTGTAGGTTGAACAAAGTATTATATGGTTTCAAGAAAACTTCTCAAGCCCAGTATTCTCGTATTGATAATTACCTAGTGAAGCTTGGATTCATAAGAAGCAATGTCGTTCTAAACCTGTACTTTAAAGTTGTCCAAGGTATGCCTTTGATTTTGGTTTTATATGTTAATGATCTATTCTTGACAGGTAGTGAGCCCTTGATGCTTGAGTGTAAGAGGGAGTTTGCATTTGAATTTCACATGAATTATATTGGTATGATGCATTACTTTCTGGGACTAGAGGTGTGGCTAAGACCTAGAAAGATTTTCCTTTCTCAAGGAAAATATGTTGTGAAATTATTGGAAAGATTCAGAATGACAATATGCAAATCCTTGCCCACCCTAATGGACATTAAATTTAATAAATTATGTGGAGACATTGTTGGAACTGACTTGGCAAACCCCTCTAAGTATCAAAAATTGATTGGGGCATTGATGTTCCCTGTGAACACTCGTCCATACATATTCTTTGCAGTGAACACTTTGAGTCAATTCATTACTGAGTCCCTTGCACATTAGGTTTCTACCACAAACGTATTGAGATATTTGCATGGGACAATTATTCTTGGTCTGATATATATTATCGGAGATGTACAACTTCATGTTTACACTAATGTTGACTGGGTTGGAAATTTTATTGACATGAAAAGCACATCAAGGTGATTCTTTAGTTTTGATCTGAGTGGAGAGTCACATCCACCCATGGTATTTGTCGATGGTGTTTACTCATGGTATCTGCCCATGGTAATTACCCATGGTATTGTAACTCAAAAATGATATAAATAACAAACCTCACTTTGTAAGAGAATAGATTAGTCCACCATGATGTAGTTGGAAAAGTTTCCTTATTTAGTAAAGAGTTATCTTTTCGTTTATGTTGACATGTATTTAGTTCAATTTTTTTAATAAATGTTTTTTAGAATAGTTTAAGGGAATATTAGATGCTTTCCATCCTCTCTCGGTGTTCAAATATCTAGGATCTTGGCCCTCAAAATCTAGATCAATGGTATCATAGCCAAGTTATGAATCCATGGCAACCAAGATTCACATAGCAAGTGCGTAAGGGTTTTTGGAGGTCATTTGTTTGAATTTTTAAGGTTTATCTAGATGGGTTGTTGTGCTTCTACAAATCTCCCATAGCCATGGACATAGATGGGTTTCATTATCCACATCCTAAGTGTTTGATTATGCATAACAAGAAGTACGCAAAGCTACAGTTCCTCACCTACACATCGATATGCGTGAGGACTGCATTTTGGAGATGGATATTTCCGGGGAAACCAACAAGCTCATGATGATAGAGGTTGAAAATGTAGACTGGAAATTAACCCAATGTCACTCACACTACGAGGTCCTCTTCACCTACTGAAAAATATAGGTCCTATGAGGTCCCCACTATCAAATGGGTTTCACCCATTGGAAAATAGAAGTTCGGAAACTTGATGTGTTGGTTAGGATCCATACCTTTAATGAGATGAACCTGGAAAGGGATGTCGATAACCTGCCCCATCTTGACACCATCGAGTTAGAGGCGCTCTGGAAAAGTGTAGCGTCGGTTCAGTGGCCTATTGATGTTGTTGGAATCCTTCCTTTGACATATTTAAATATTTAAAATAATCATTTAACTAGTTGGCTACCCAAAAAAATTTAGTCTAACATAAATTTTAAAATTGGTGGTAATTCTTTTATCATAGGCCCTACTCCTCCACCCCAACCTTTTCGTCCACCTTCACCCTCTTACATTCTCGTAAGTGGTCATAATGCAACTAGCAATCCACAACATAAGTCCCCAAGTTCACAGAGTTCAAATGCTCATTCCAAGCACCAGAGCAATGATAAAATTGATCTTACTAGTAGGGTGATAGTAGGAATATTAATTTCAAGCATATTAGTTGCTATTGTGATTGTCTTAGGAACCATTTTCTTTGCATGAAGATCTCCCAAAAAAGGGAAGAATGAAGAGAGTGTTAATAATGACAATGCATCTTTGATCCATCTTGTTGCTTTCATTTTTAAAGCACCAAAGGAGATATCGAAGCCAAAAATAAGGGCAATTCCTCCTAAGACCATGCTTAAGCCTCCTCCTTCAGAATGCCACACGATTAACGGTGATAGGGGGCTTGAGAGGAATTCTACCAGTAAGAGAGATAAAAGGCCAGTTACTATAATAACATATTCTATAACAGATTCGTAGATGGAAACAAATAGCTTTAGTCAAGAAAATCTTAGTGGTGAGAGTGCTCTTGGATGAGTTTACAAATTTGAGTTCCCTAATGGAAAGGTTTTTGGTAGTGAAAAAATTAGGAAGCTCAGCATTGTCTGTACAAACATATGAAGACTTTCTTGATGCATTTTCAAACATATCACGTCTACGGCATGCAAATATCAATGAACTTGTGGGATACTTTGTAGAGCATGGGGAGTGCCTTCTTTTTTATGAATATTCTGGCAATGGAACTCTCTATGATATCTTACACTTTGAAAATGATAGTGTAAATAGATTAACCTGGAACTATCATGTGAGGATAGTGCAAATAGAGTATTTGTATGAAGTTTCTTCACCTTTAGTAGTACATAGAAATTTAAAATCAACCAAAATTTTGCTTGATGATGAACTCAACCCTCATCTCTCTAATTCTATAATAGAAACTCTCAGTCCAAGCTCAAAACACAAGATTGCTACTCAAATGCTAGGTTCCTATTGGTGAAATCTACTAAAATTCTCATGCTTTTCTTACAAATGTTATGGAGTAAGTGATGGAAACCCACCACAACTTGGCATTCTCAAATGTGTGGAAGAAACATTACAACATCTGCTCCAAGGAACTAACATTGATACATCGAGAATAGTCATGTTTGGAATATATTTGGGAGGAGAGGTTGGAGCAGAAATTGCCAAAAATAATCCTAAAAAGGTTTTTGCATTGATTCTCAAGATTACTTTTACATTTGTGTTGAAAATTAACAACTCTAAATTCCCCATCGCTATTTTTTAAAACAATGGAAATGGCCATGATAAATGAAATTATAATAATATCCACAAATTCTTCATCAACGGAGAAGACGTATTTACTTCTAATACCAATTATTTTGAATGTTCTAACACTAGCAGGGAAAAAACCATTCCTTTTTTTATTTATGGGTAAGAGGCACCACTCATTAGTTTCACCCTCTTTGATTCACCCTTTCAGAAATCATACACCCAATATTTTTGGTTAATATGAATGGATCAAGATTATTGTATGCCTTCCCTTGGTTGCAGTTAGGGAAATGTTATTTAGATTGGTGTTAGTTATAGGGTTTTTGGACACCAAGTTGGATATTCAAGGATGGAATGATAGGAACAACCCCATGCCCAAATGGATATGCATGACCATGCTCATCACTCATATATGCTCTCATTGTATTCTATTTTTCTTCAGGTATCATTGGATACAATGTTATGGGAATATTTCTTTAAGAACATCAGAAATAGGAGTGGGCTAGCTTCCACTTATATGAATGAGGTGGCTTGCCTAGAAAAGGTGTGACATTCAAGCATGACAAAAGAATGTGGATTTCTTGATAGATTTATTGCAATGGGTCCTATGATAATCTACAAAGATAATCCACTAGATTCATATGAGGCATACCAGCAAGAAATATATTTCATCACTGTTATGGGTAAACCACACAAAACCCTTGCCACTGAAGTCCATTTCATAGATTACACATTTTAAACATCATAGTTGGCTCACAAGCATTACAGGGTATCTCTATCCTTCGATCTTCATTCATCAAGGTTGTGGGTCATCCACAAACCCGCGATTGTAGGTCATCCACAAACCCATGGTTATGGCTCAACTGCACAAAACCATTCTCTTCATTAGCTCATGCTCAACAAAAGCTTCTCAGGAGGGATCTCTATTTAATGGGGACCAATACTTCCTAAGGAAGGAGGAATGCTCTGAATGGAAAGTTACCCATGGTATTTGACCAAGGTAATTACCCATGGTATTATAACTCAAAATGGCTATAAATAACAAGCCTCACTTTATAAAAGAATAGATTAGTCCACCATGATATAATTGGGAAAGTTTCCCTGATTTAATAAAGAGTTATATTTTCGCTTTTGTTGACATGTATTTAGTGCATTTTTTTAATAAACGTTTTTTAGAATAGTTGAAAGTAATATTGGATGTTTTCCATCCTCTATCAGTGTTTAAATCTCCATGATCTTGGCCCCCAAAATATGTATCAAGTTTGGAGTTTGGAATGATATTTTGGATGAGTAGGAAACAAAAGTTTGTGGCTTTAAGCATAGATGAGGTAGATACATTATTGCTAGCATGGATAGATGCAAGGAAGTTTGGTTGAGGAAAATATTTGGAGATTTATTTGAGTAGGTTCTGGATAGATAGTCATACTGTGACAAAAAGAGTGGAATCTGATTAGCATAGAATCATGCATTCCATGACAAGTCCAAGCATATTGAGATTGGGTATCACTACATTCGAGACATGGTGTAGAGAGGAGCCATGAGACTCCATCAAATTTCAACCAATGAGTAGAAAACAAATTTACTCACCAAGGCTTCATCGAAAGGGAAGTTCTTGGTCTTCAGAGAGCAGCTTGGAATGATGGATGTGACCCTCCTAAGTAAGGGTCTTGATTTATCAAGGACACTAAGTTACACTCTTCCCCCCTTTCTTAGCTCATATGGTAAGAAATTGAGCCAGAGAGCTCCTCGAGTTGAGGAAACTCATGGATTATTGATGTGTCTAATCCTTACCTCATGGTAAGCATGTATCTCCCCTATTGTTTTTCTAGGGCATGTCGGATCCTTACCTCATGGTAAGTGTGTATCTCCTCATATCGAGTATACCCCACTATGCATCCTACCCACAAGTTGGGCTTGTTAAGATTGTTCCTCCCCATTTGGCCAATGGGTTGAGAGGTGACTTAAGAGTGTTTTATCCTTACCTTATAGGGTAAGTGTCTATCTCCCATAAGTGCCTTCGGATGTGTCTGATCCTTACCACTCATGGTAAGTGTGTATATCCTCCAAAGGTAATGGATGTAGGTTCTACCACTTCACTCTTAAGGGTCTCAATGGAGGATTGACAATCAATAGGATAGAGTGTGATCCTTTCCCTTGTGGTAAATTGATATCACTTATTAACAACGGGTTCATTTGACTTCCCCTATGATGTGGGTTGACTTGGAACTCCCCTATGATGATTCATTAATAAAGGGTGGTAGGTTTAGCTCCCCTACAATGTCAAATTCTTCTTCTTTTAGATTCGAGAGTGTTTAGTAGAGATGAGTCGAGATGAGCAATGATCTAGGTGGATATTAGTGGCTACCCACCAATTCCACTTGGACGCCCACCATTGTTTCTTTCATTTTTTCAATTTCCTTAATTGTAGCACAATTTACTATTTTTAGCAGTTTTTCGGATCCTAAACTTCTGAAGCCATTTTGAGGCCCTAAACAACGTTTTTTTGGCAACCCACCAACAAAAATTTTCTGGTAAAATTGTCTTCTCCTTCATAGTCCTTGGAGAGATCTTTCCAACAAGGTATCATGCTCATTGAATGGAGATAATATGACCAAGTCGCGACCCCGGGAAGTTGGTTGTCAAACTAATCCTAACGAGGCCCATAAACTCTTTGCGTTACATCTCCTCGGGTTAGGGTTTTGGTTGTTTAGGGTTTTATCTTATTGTTCAATAATAAAAAGGCCCTTGAGCCTCATTGTAACATAGTTCAAAGGCATGTAACCGCCACATTTCTTCTCAGAGATAAGCTACCATCGCCCAAGCTAGTCTTATTTCCATTCTATTTGTAAGCATAGTTCAATATTCGATATTAATGAAATGAAGTGTTATTTCTACTGCATGTTTGTATTTATGGTTATATCTATAGTTTGTTGCGTTCCTGTTTAAATCTGGATCAGCGGTATCAGAGCGGTCTGCTCTTTCTCTATTTTTCTTTGCATGTCCCCAACGAGATTGGGATATAAGGAGTTAGGGCTCGAACTGGTCGAACCTTTGCAAGACCAGCCTCACAAATCCCGATGGCCTCCCATGGTGATGAAAAGAAAGATGAGGGGGTAGGAGATCCTATCAAAATCTTGCTCGAAGAAGCCCTCGAGCGACAAAGGAACGCGTGATGGACAACTTTGTCCAGATCCTTCAGCGGCTACCCAAGGGTGACGCATCTACTTCCGGCACCTACTCTGGAAGCGCCACACCCTTTAAGGTACAAGTTAACTTTGACATTCCATATTTGAGGGTCAAATAGATGCAAACATTGTAGATAAATGGTTAAATGTGCTAGAAGGATATTTTTCGTTCATGATTTTCTAGCCAGGAAAAGATCACTTTTTCACTTCTCAAAGCAGCCCCCCACATCAAGGACTGGTGGGAAACCTACTGTGAGCATAAGGATGAAAGTACAAACTCACTGTTGTCAGTCGCACCACTTGGAACTAGTTCCGAGATGCCATCAAGGAACAGTACTACCATATCGGGATCTATGAGGATAAATACATAAAGTGGACAACATTGTGACAGGGGAGGGACCAAGATGTGTCAGAGTTTGCCAATGTTTTTAATACCCTTCGCATGAAGTTGGGTATCAAGGATTCTGAGAAGCATTTAGTTCTCAAGTACCGCGACTGCCTACACAAGTACATCCAGGACGAGATGGAATTCCTAGACATCTCCTCGCTCGGCAAGGCATACCAATATGCTGTCAAGATTGAGCAAAAGTTTAAACAGAAGAAGTCAGACTTTGGATCTAGGAATCTGAAGCAAGGGAAAGCTGCCCCCAAACCACAAAACAAAGGACAAAGCCAAGGCAGGGCAGCCCAAGACAATCCTCCAAAGCCATAAGCAAATAACAACATGACGAAGCTGAAGAAGGACACGGGAAAGTGGTGTGAGTTCCATAAGAGCTCCACTCACAACACAAGTGAGTGTTGGGCCAAGCAGTCACTGGTGACCGAGCTAAAGGCTTCGGAATCAGAGGCATGTTGCTACTCTGAGTTAGAACCCGATAAGGGGAGTGACAAAGGGAAGCATATTATCAATGCAGAGCCCAACGCCATCATTTCCACCATGAAGATCCAAAAGGAGGAACCCGAAGATCGAGAGGAGGAGGAGCGCCTCTTCCACTCCCAAATGTGGGTAAAGGGTTCCTCACTACAATTCATTGTCAACAGCGAGAGCCAAAAGAACCTCCTTTCAGTAGAGGTCATGAAGCGGCTCGACTTACCGACCACATCATATCCACAACTGTACACCATTGGGTGGCTTCACCAAGGACAGGATCTTTGCGTAAGCCAACAGTGCCGCCTTCTATACAACATCAAGCCCTTAACGGATGAGGTATTGTGTGACATTTCTCCCCTTGATGTTTGTGATGTATTATTAGGCCAACCATACTTATGGAAGTGACATGTTGTGTATGAGTCAAGGCCTCGTGCTGTTATTGTTACTTTGGGAAATAAGTTGTACAGGATACCAGAGGTAGCACCACCTGCTGCCATCTCTTTGGTTACTGCAAAACAATGCAGTAAGATCATTTCCAAAATCGAGAAATTTGTTTTCTTGATGATACACCCTCAGGGAAAGAAGAAGACGGTGGCCACGACCTACAGACATGGCCCCTCTACACAACAACAACAGACGGACAAGGTCATGGAGGAGTATGAGGACATCTTCACCTCCCCCGCAAGGGTGCCTCTGCACTGTCAGGTCAAGCATTCCATCGATCTGACCCCAGGTGTACCACTGCCCAATGGACCAATCTATCGGCGCTCCGTTCTAGATAATGATGAAATCAAGAGGCGGATTTAGGAGCTGCGCAGAAAGGTCACATCCGTATGAGTTCATTGCCCTGTGGGAGCACGATCATGTTGGTATAGAAAAAGGATGGGACTTGGAGAATTTGTATTGACTAGCAGGTGCTGAACAATATCACTGTCTGGAATAGGTACCTGATCCCACTGATTGATGACCTTTTGGACCAACTAAAGTGGGGAAAATATTTTAGCGATATCGACTCGAAATTAGGATATCACCAAGTACCAATCGAACCCTCCAATGTGTGGAAGATTGCCTTCAAATCCAAGGAGGGCCTTTTCGAATGGTTGGTTATGCCTTTCGGGTTGATGAATGCTCCTGAAACCTTCATGAGGCTAATGGATGACATATTGTGGCCATTCACCAACTCATTTTTAGTGGTATACTTGGATGACATCTCGATCTTCAGCCAAAGTTGGGAAGAGCACCTCCACTAAATCTGATAGGTTCTCCAAACACTGCGACAACACAAGCTATGTGCCAATTTGGAGAAATGCACGTTTGGCATGACCTAGGTTCAGTATTTGGAATATATTATTGATGAATGGGGGATGCATGTGGATCCAGCCAAGATCTAAGTCATTTGGGATTAGCTAGCTCCAACCACTCTGACAGAGCTCCGCAGCATTTTAGGTCTTTCCAATTTCTACCACAGGTTCATGTTGGGATTCTCTCATATCACTTGGCCCTTGAGTCAAGTCACCAAGGGAGGAGCGAAAGAAAAATTCTTTTGGTCTGAATCTCAACAGAAGGCATTCATAGGTTTGAAACATCACCTCTGCTCTCCACCAGTGCTCACATTAGCAGACTTTCTACAACAATTTGTGATCGAGACAGATGCCTCTGACTATGGTATTGGGGTAGTCCTTACTCAACAGGGGCATCTAGTGGAATATCATAGTGAGACACTTTCAGACACAGTATCCCACTTATGACAAAGAGATGTATTCCATTGTGCAAGCCTTCTGACAATGGAAGGATTATATTTTGGGGAAGGAAACGGTCATCCACACAGACCACCATCCCTTCCAGTTCATATAGATGCAACAGAATTTGCAGAATGATCACCATTAGAAGTGGTCCACATACCTGCAATAGTTCTATTTGAATATCAAGTATAAGAAGGGAAACACTAATAAAGTTGCAGATTGCCTCAGTCGACCACCGATCATGTCATTAACCACCATGCTAAACTCTTGTGGGCACGAGACTTCTGATTGGCCACTTCTCTACAAAAGTGACCCAGAATTCGGCCACACATACTAGTCGCTCTTGGAGGGTCAACAAGTTCCATATTTTCACCTCCAAGATGCCTTATTATGCCACCAGGGACAACTTTGTGTTCCTTCAAGCGAGCATGCCAAGATGATTTGGGAAGCACACTACAGTCAGCTACTGGGCATTTTGGGGTCGAGAAAATGGTGGCAATACTGCAGAAGTATTTCTATTGGTCGAATCTTCGACAGAATGTCAAGAAGCACACCAGATCCTACATTGCCTGTGCCATTGCCAAGCCGACCATCAAGAAGCAAGGCCTCTATACTCTGCTATGTATCCCTATTCGACCTTGGGAATCCATATCCATGGATTACATGTAGGGACTTCCTTCTACTAAGCATGGCAATGACTGTGTTTTTGTGATCATTGACAGATTCTTGAAGATGGCCATTATGGCTACCTGCAAGAAGAATATCACAGTGGAAGCCACTGCTAAACTCTTCTTTGAACAAGTGTGGGTACACTTTGGGATCCCATAGTCTATCATCTCAGATCAGGACAGCATGTTCCTTAGTACATTTTGGTCTAGTCTCTGGTCAATGCTAGACACCAAGCTCACTAAGTCCACAACTTTCTATCGCCAAACTGATGGCCAGACAGAGGTCTTCAACAAGATGATCATACAAATTTTGCATATGTACAACTCAAAGCATCCATGCACATGCAATGAGAGCCTCCCTTATGTCCAACACAGCTATAACCAAGCTCTCCATAGCTCGACTAGCCATTGCCTTTTTCAGGTGCACTTGGGATTCCAACCACTATGTCCCATTGATGTGGCCATGCCATTTGCAGCTACTAAGGCAGATTCGGCTCATGTCCAGTCTGAAACCGATAAGGCAAACAACTTCATTGAGCACATCCAACATATCCGCCAACAGGTCCATGAAATTATGGAGAAATCAAATTCCAAGTACAAGTAGTGACATGATCAACATCAGGTGCCGCATAAGTTTCAGGTGGGTGATAAACCTGGTTTCATTTGCAAAAGGAATGCCTTACCAGATCCTATCGAAAACTCAGACCACTCTGATATGGTTCTTACACCATTACCAAGGTTGTGGGAGATAATGCATTTGAGCTCAGCATTCCCCCATTCCTTGGCCTACACCCATTGTTCAATGTGGATTGCCTTCAACCATAATTCCCACCATTGCTAGACACATCAGACATTGCAGAACAACTCACACCTACAAAGTTAAATCCATATTGCAAGGAACAAGCCACAACTAATCGGATCACGGACACGAAGATCAAGCACACTCACCAGCAGAAGATCCAACTGTATCGAATTGTCAAAGCAGGCCAATTCCTTCACCAGGGAAGGTGGCTCACCAGGGACCAAGTTCAGCAGAAGTCTCCTCGTCTCATGGAGGAACTCAAACCAATGGGGACCATTGCTTCCTAAGGGGGAAGGAATGATCTAGGTGTATATTGGTGGCCACCTGCCAATTCCACTTGGACCCCCACCATTGTTTCTTTCAGTTTTTCAGTTTCCTTAATTGTAGCACAAGTTACTATTTTTAGCAGTTTTTCAGGTCCTAAATTTCCAGAGCTATTTTGAGGCCCTAAACGATATTTTTTTGGGAATATATTGCCAATAATTCTTTTATAAAATTGTCTTTTATTTCGTATTCCTCGGAGAGATATTTCCAACGGGGTATCGTGCACGTCAAACGGAGATAATATGACCAAGTCGTGACCCCAATAAGTTGGTTGTCCAACTAACCCCAATGGGGCCCATAAACTCTTGGTGGTACATCTCCTTGGGTTAGGGTTTTGGTTGTTTAGGGTTTGCTCTTATTTTGAAATAATAAAAAGGCCCTTGAGCCTCATTGTAACACAGTTCAGAGGCATGTAGCCACCACATCTCTTCTCAAAGATAAGCTACCATTGCCCTAGCTAGTCTTATTTCCATTCTGTTTGTAAGCATAGTTCATTATTTGATATTAATGAAATGAAGTGTTATTTCTATTGCATCTTTGTATTTATGGTTATATTTGTAGTTTGTTGCATTCCTGTTTAAATATAGATTAAGCAAAGACGAGCATTGATGAAATTTTATTTGACAATGATGAGACACTTGAGATGGACTATATGTTGCATTCAAAAATTTATCCCTAAGCTGAGAGGGAGCATTAATTTGGCAACTCATGGAAAAATTCCCTCTATTGGGCAATCTTCCTCGTCAAGAAAGACCCGTCCTAGCCCTTGGAATAATTTAATTCAGTTAAGAAAAAATGTAATTTTATGGAGGAAACCCAAATGTGCACGAAAGTACATGTCGAATTTAAGAGAAATTTTAACACCCTTGGAAGCATATAAATACAAGACAATTTAGCCTCATTTGAACATCATCATTAAGACCTTCTTCTCTCTCTTCTTTGGATTATTCTGTATAGGTTTGAATTTGGTTCATGAGATTGGTTTGTACAGGTCCGAAATTGCAGGGTCCAAAGCTCACACATGCGAAAAGAAGATATTGCTTTGGAGATGCAGGGTTGGTTCATGGAAATCTCGATTGCAGTTGCTCGCTTGATACGTTATTCCCTGCAGCTAGAGAAATTCAACTATGCTCACTGTCACTGGGTCCGTGCAGTTGTCATCTTGACCTAAATTTGTTTGACCGTTGACCACAAGCTTCAAAGATTTTGACTTTTATCATATTTGTCTACAGGGATCACCTAATGGATTGGTTGGCTTTGGGATTGATTTTGACTCTTGATTGGTGAATTGGAACATTGTACTCTCTTTGCTGAACATTTTATGGCAATCTAATAAGAAGAAGAATTTGAAAGGGTTTTTCTTGTTGTGGTATTTTCCCTGGTCTTTGACCAAACCCTTGTGTCTCTTATTGATCTTGATTGCCTTCTACTATCTATTGCATTTACAATTCCATCTATGATTTCCATTGATCATTGGAAGATTAAATTGTGTTTAAAGTGTTAGTGCCTTGATCTACCTTAGGATGAAGGAATGCGGGTCTAGGGTAACATCAAACCATGCTTAACTTGGTAGCTAGCCCTACCAGGTCAGGAGAGGGCTCTCTCCTTGTCAATCTCAATTAGGATATTGGCAACTAGGGCTTGAGATGACTGAAATGAATGCTGATTTTAGGCTAGGTATAGTAGATTAGGGTTTCTAGTTTGATTTTAGGTTTTGGTTGCTGGATCAATTGGAGAAGGCAGATTGGGTCCGGGAAATCAACTCAGGGATACAGTCATGTTCTGTGGGGTGAGGTAGACAAGCTTTTATGTACTAGCAATGGATTAAGATGGTAGTTTAAGACAACTGAGGAGTTGAGGAGTGCATAAAGAAACTATGAAGCCTCTTCAAACAGTTGAAAAATTAAAAACCAAATGCATTCCCAAGACAGAGCACTGTAAATTAGTGTATTTTGTCTATTCACCTTGATTCATTTAGTTTAGAAGAGAGAGAGATGTGGATACATATAAAACATTAGAAAAAACTCATTACAAAGAAGAAACAATACAAAAACTCATTGTCACAAGAATCCCATAAAAATAGCTATGAAACCTGGTTTTATTCCTTGCCAAACTGCTGATACAAATGTTCAATGAGAGCCAACACTTCTGCCAAAGTAAAATCTTTACAAATGAATCAAAAAGTACATGATATAGGCAAGGAAACTACTCAAGCTAGCTATCAGGGGTTGAATCCATGAGAAGAGGGGTGGTTTCAACCATATCTAAACTAGGAACACAAAAGTAGGCAGTAAGAAGGCAGTTTCTTTTCTAAGATAGGCAGGCAGTAAGAAACTATGAATCCTCTTCAAACAATTGAAAACATTAAAAACCAAATGCATTCCCAAGACAAAGCACTGTAAATTAGTGTATTCTGTCTCTTCACCTTGATTCATTTAGTTTAAAAGAGAGAGATGTGGATACATATAAAACATCAGAAAAAACTCATTACAAAGAAGAAACAATACATAAACTCACTGTCACAAGAATCCCACAAAAATAGCTATGAAACCTGGTTTTATTCCTTGCCAAACTACTGATACAAATGTTCAATGAGAGCCAACACTTCTGCCAAAGTCCAACCTTTACAAATGAATCAAAAAGTACATGATATAAGCAAGGAAACTACTCAAGCTAGCTATCAAGGGTCTAATCCATGAGAAGAGGGGTGGTTTCAACCATATCTAAACTAGGAACACAAAAGTAGGCAGTAGGATGACTATGTTAGTGCCTTGATCTACCTCAAGCTGAAGGAATGCAGGTTTAAGGTAACATCAAACCACACTTAACCTGGTAGCTAGCACTACCATGTCGGGAGAGGGCTCTCTCCATGTCAATCACAATTAGGATATTGGCAACTAGGGCTTGAGATGACTGCAATGAATGCTGATTTTAGGCTAGGTATAGTAGATTAGGGTTTCTAGTTCGATTTTAGGTTTTGGTTGCTGGATCAATTGGAGAAGGCAGATTAGGTCCAGGAAATCAACTCAGGGATACAGTCATGTTCTGTGGGGTGACGTAGACAAGGTTTTATGTACTAGCAATGGATTGAGATGGTAGATTAAGATAACTAAGGAGTTGAGGAGGGCACCAAGAAACTATGAATCCTCTTCAAACAGTTGAAACCTTTGAAAACCAAATTCATTCCCAAGACAAAGCACTATAAATTAGTGTATTTTGTCTATTCACCTTGATTCATTTAGTTTAGAAGAGAGAGAGAGAGAGAGAGAGAGAGATGTGGATACATATAAAATATCAGAAAAGACTCATTACAAAGAAGAAACAATACATAAACTCACTGTCATAAGAATCCAACAAAAATAGCTGTGAAACCTAGTTTTATTCCTTGCCAAACTGTTGATACAAATGTTCAATGAGAGCCAACACTTCTGCCAAAGTCCAACCTTTACAAATGACTAAGAAATTACATAATATAGGCAAGGAAACCACTCATGCTAGCTATCAGGGTCAAATCCATGAGAAGAGGGGTGGTTTCAACCATATCTAAACTAAGAACAGGAATATAGGCAGTGGAACAACTTGCCTCTAAAACCAAGGAAACCAATTCATTACAGCTCAAAACCACATGGAACTTGATGTATCTACCCTATGAAGTGATTTTCATCCATATTTACATCAAAGATATTGTTTACCATGCATACATTTACCAAAGAATGAAGAAAAAGTCAATTTCCAAGAAAACTAGGAAAAATCTAGAAATTTAGGCAAAACTGGCAAAATCAGTTTAATGTGCAGCACCAAAAATTTAATGCGCAATGCTTTTTCAGGGCCAGTTTTGGAGGCCTTCTCGATGTCCAAATCAGGTGCAAGTTGGCTTGTTGGAAAGCCCTGCCTGTCTAGTTTCTTGAACAACTTGATTTTTCTGATTTGGAGCTCATTTGCCCCTACAAAAGTTGATTCTCCCAAGACTACTTCCTGTGTGGAAAAAAAGTGGCAGAGAGGGCACTTTTTAGGTGTTTTTTGCCCTTTTGGAGGCCAAAACCTTGTCCAAATCTTCTCACTATTTTTGGGTTTACATATTTTTCCATGCAAATTCCAGATATATAAGCCATTTTGCAATAGGATGCCTCCATCAAAAGCGCAGCGCCAGTGGTGCTGCGCACCTATTGGAAAAGCCTGTTTTTCAATTTCAAAAATTCAAAAATTTCTCCAAATTTCTTGAAGTTTGGCATGAGTGATCCTTGTTAGGTGCTTTGTTGAGCCAATGATGCTTCAGCCAAGATTTTGAGTTTATCTTGCTCTTTCTTGTTCCTCAAAACTCTACATCAAACCCTAGCCTTAATACACTATTCACTAATCCTAATTCCTTCCTTCTATCTAGCCTAAAATCTACATTAAATTTTGTCATCTCAAGCCCTAGTTGCCAATATCCTAATTGATATTGACAAGGAGAGAGCCATCTCCTGACCTAGTAGGGCTAGCTACCAGGTTAAGCATGGTTTGATGTTACCCTAGACCTGCCTTCCTTCAGCCTAAGGTCGATCTAGGCCTAACATAAATATTGATAATTAAAGAAAATAATTGGTCTAAAGTGATTGTAATATCATAAAACAGTGGAAAATTAACACCCTACATCCAAAATTTTATATCTTACTTTAGAATCAAAAACACAATTTTAACATATATATTACATAGCACAAAAAACTCCTCTTTTAAATCTTGTTATTTTATATGGATTTGAGGTTTGGGGTTGAAATATATTCATAGAGTCATGGAGAAATATTAAACAAATACAAAAGCTATTTATAACCTACAACCTCAATATTAAAGGAAATACTCCCTACCTTATCCTCCTAATTGAAGCAAGCATTTCCCCCATTGAAAGCATGGCTATGACTACGTATCTCATGTATAATAAGAAGTGATACAACATGGATGCCAAGAGGTTTCCTAAAATTCCTTCTAACTCTAGCCAAAGCCCTCACTTTTGGCTCAAGTAAGGGTGGCATAAGGATGGCCAATGTTGGTTGGACCATTAAGGGAAAAAGGAGTTCATCTTGTAGGATCTAGATAGTATTGAAAAATGTTATTTATTTAATTTTACCAGGGTGAATCAGTAACTCATTGGAGTAATTTGGGTGAGGCCCAAAATCAAACTTAGTAGTTTCCACTATAACACAAAGAGTATCCAATAGCTCGTAATCCAGATATACTAGGAATTTGTTACTTAGCAGGAGCTGAGAATCCACTAGGGTGGGGGAGCCTAATCCTTGATCCTTATAAAAATGAGTTAAATGTGTCTCCCCGTGGAATTTGAAACCAAGTTGAGGAGATAACATCCCATTGTTCCAACCACTCATTCGTCCCACAAGTAGACAATATTTAAAATATTATTACTTCCAAATTTAAGGATAAATTGTGGTGAAATAAAGAGTTAGAGAGAAAAAGGAAACTATCATATTACAAGAAGGTGGCCAATCCCAATCTTAAAAACAAAAATTATCTCTATGTCTTGCCTATTGTCGAGAATAAAATGAACATTTCGAAGATTAGAACTAATTCTCATGAGCTTCATAGTGAAACTAGGCATTAGTCAATCCCAATGTAACACCCCACCCCACATTTACCCTCTTTTACAAGCTCTTGAGGAAAAACATGAGATGAGAGTTACCATGCATAACCCAACAACCAAGTTCCACTTATGGAAGTGGGGTCTACCATACTAAACCCCACAACAACTTTCCTGGGACACCAGACCACCCAGATGTCAGACAACATCCACTAATGATCTTACCCTGAGCTGGAACTATCTTTTCACTTGACCTCACAACCCAGTCACATGCATGTGGTCAGAAGGCTCTAGCCGCATGCACATGCCTTCCTCCATGCATCTACAACTAATATTTCTAAGTTAAGAGACTTTGGTTGTCGAATTAGTGCCACATTTTCAGGGTTATCCTAAAGGCCATTGCCTAAAACTCTCGAGAATCAAGTCTAAGATGGCTACAAGTATGTATAACCTATACTTAGGCTCACATACTTTCCAACCATGCTAGTCACATGATAAAAATTTAGACAAACATATGGAAAACACAGTAGTTACATGTCATGAATACATATTTGTACATTATTTCATTAGTTTCCGAATAGTGTCATCAAGAAGGCTCACTACCTTCTCAAGCTAGTTGCAACAACACTTGTTAGATCATACATCCATATAACTATTCAATAACTTATCTAATCATGAACAAGATCCATAACAAGAGCACATCATTAACTGTGCCTATAACTAGCATTCAACCAAAATGAAGCCATGACAAACCAATCATAAATTCAATACAATAACGAGTACAATGCTCATTGATATCAACAAGAAATAACACATAATAACATGTGCATAAATCTAAACAAGTTAGGGACTTCCACGTGCCACTTAACCATAGATTAGGTTGAACCAAATCTCTCTTTTAGTCAATCACCCTTGTGCCATATTCCAAGCATGAATGTGGGATCACATGTGATAAACCAAAGCATAAATAAATAGGGCTTCTAGAGGTTAAACCACCTCAACCCTCCCCCACTGTTATTTCACTTAAAACATTCTAGAAATCACCAAAACCAAAACCATCTTGGATGCCTCCAACTTCTTCACTATACCTAGAGGAATTTTCCTATCTCCACCTGGTTCGTCAAGAGTTCCAAGAGAATTCCCATCTTCATCCTCAACCTTTGGGAATTTTTTTGAGACCACCTCACCAGGATCTGAAATCTATCGGCCATCCAAATCTTAACCAAAATGGGGAACCCACTACATCATGGCTATCTAGGAAATGGAAAGGTAAGGATGAAACCACTTTCAATCTAGGAAAATCCCATGGAAATGACAACAAATTCACCAAATATGGAAAATGTAATCTTGCACTCAAATATCAGCAAGGAAATCACACATGAAACCTATTACCTGCAATGTTCTTTTTTTGTTTCTACTTTTCCAACCTTCTTCATTTCTACCCTAATTTCCTTTGCTTGTTTGATTTCTTCTGTCAATGTGCTCTTTCTCTCCAAGTCCAAGTGAAAATCCCTCAATGTCCAAGTGAATGATAAAATTCTCCAAGAGTAACCAAGAAGTGATCAAGGTTAACAAGAGTGACTAAGAGTGGCTAAGAGATGCATAGAATGTTCTCTCTCTCCTTTTATTTCCTTTTCATTTTCTTTTTCCTTCAATTTCCTTCATTTTCCCTTGCATGCTTATTCTTGTCTCTTTATCTTCCTTTTCTCCTATTTTCCTTTATTTCTTTCATTAATCTCCATTTATTTCCTTTTTTCCTTTGCCAATGTCAATGCCAATTCCTATAGGCAATAATAAACCACAAGCAATGCCCATTGTGATGTTTTTTGTCTCCATTCAACTTGGAATATGTGTCCCATGACCTTGGTTAATTTATTTACATGGAAAATAAACTTGGGGTTGTTACACCCCAAAACGTCATGGTATGCAAGAGTTTGTCACCTATGTGACCCTAAGAAGATTGAAGATGAAAATAAATTTTTCTTAGATTGTCCATTTATACTCACATTCAAGCTTGTTTTCAAAATATCTATCACACTACCAACCTTTTGTCCTTTTAACTCAACAAAATTATGATGATCCAGGAACACTTCTCTCACATCTCTTTGAGCATAAAATAAAATGTTAAAGAAGTTTGATGAATCTCTTACCTTCTTAAGGTCCAATAAACCATATAGGTCTCTGTGGACATTAATCATCATTAACATCATCATCATCATCATCAACAACAAGAAAGCCAATATCTTGTCTATTTCAAATGAAATCATATGATTTTTAATAACATTTAAACAAATTTTCCATACATAAAACCAATAATTATCCTTAATTACAATTTAACCTATTATTAAATAAAAATAAAAACATTTTAACATTATAAAATTACATGAGTTTTACCTCAGAAAGGAAAACCCCTAGCCTATGAGAGCATTTTGTGGGGCACCAAAATGGGCTTCAAGGGGACCAAGGTCGAGAAGAAGATTGCCTACAACAAGAAAATATGTGATTTGCTATAGAAATACACATAGATGATAGTTCCATTGTATGCAATGTGGGATCCAAGAAATTTCAAAAAATTCATGTTGGTTTGAGGCCGAATTTAATCTCTCTTATGGGGGAAAATATCGTGATGAGGAGATGCATTAGGATTTATGTAGAGAAGTTTAGGAACACCATTTATCATAACTTGATTCCTTTTTTGGTAGTTATCGAGATGAAAACCCTAAATCCTTCTATCATCGCCCTATCTTTAGAGGATTTTCAGATTTATGGATATTCCCTTTGTTTGGATATCCCTTATTATATCTCCATCACTCCATATCCATTAAACCGTGAGGAATGTTTTTCCAGTGAGGTTCTCCCAACCTCTAGGGTGATGTCATCACTTAAGATGACTCAAGATTTTCGATCCTTGTAAGTATGCTCACATGGGGTGCCTCTTGTCTACAAGTGGGAGCCACTAAATCTAACTCTTCATTCGAAACCATAATCTAAGATTGAACAAGAAGCATTTCCATCTTAATGCAACTCCTACATCGAGGTAGGCAACTTCAGTAAGGAATTTTTCTCACATATTATGGTATGGAAAAATATGCTTTCATACTCCTAGTCTCAAGATTTAGCAGAGGAGCTAAAGCTTGGGGTGTACCCTATTTTTCTCAACCATGATCCTCTAAGGATGCTCTAAAGCTAGGGCTCTTGCAATTGATTCCCAAAAGTTACTTTAGGCTAGCCTTCATTGTAGAACAAGTGGAAGGCATTCCAGAACTAGAGGTGGATGATTCCCGATATTTACATCTTATCCTACAAGTGGAATGCCATTATTTTTCATTTTAGTGGGCTCCGAACATCAACATCTACACTCCAAGAATGGGTGCTTCAAACCTAGTCCCAAAATATGGATTTGTGTTTCTATTCAAAGGGTTTCTTTGTGATTTATTTCAAAAATACAGACAATTGTCAAAGAGTTTTTTTATCAAGGAGCCTGGTTTTGGGGTTGTTCTAGGCTCTCCTTTCAACCACGGTTTTCTAAATTCAACCTTTTATCTATGAAATATTTTCTCTGGTAACTAAGTCAAAAAAATATTTTCACTATGTTTTGGGTAAGACTTAATATGCCAAGTCATTTGTTAACTCCATAAATCTTAGCTTTTGTAGGAAAATCTCTAGGGTATTTTATTAAGATAGATAAAAACGTGATTGAGAGGGGTATTCTAACCTTTGCACACATCTGTGTCGAAATATATCTTAGAAAAGGGTTTCCTAATAGGATCCTTATCAATTCGAATGGCATAACCTTTATACAACCATTGAATTATGAGAACAGAGTTTTTCATTGTACGTCCTGTCAATAGTTAGGTAATATTTAGATTGCTTGCCCTTCTTCTCAAAGGAATTCTTATCCCCTTGATAACAAGAAAAATAATCGTGGATGGAAATACCCAAAAGGATATAAGAATTCATCATCTCACAATTATGATATCAAGTAACAACAACAAGAAAATGGAACTAAATCTAGTCCCTCAGTCTTAGTTCAACCCCTTGCAACACCAACTCGTACCATAAACTCTATATTCCCTCCTCCTCTGCCATCTTCCCACCCTCGTCCAAATCCCTCAAATGGAGAAGAGAGAGACATTACTGTGATCCCGCCTTTGTCCACGAGCACACAAAAACATCTTCATGAATTAGATCATTCATATGATGATAAGTAGCCACTATTGCATATCCTCTAAAAATGGAAGTGCCTAAAGGAAATGCATCCATTGTCTGCATGTTATCTCCTCCCAACAACTTCTCGGGATGGATTAACATTTGCAAGAAAACATGAAGAAAAGACGTTTGAATAACTCAATGATCATTTCTCTATGTATTGTGTATCTTAACTCTCTACAAAACTTTTTATTTTTTGGGTTCATTCTTAGATATTATTAGAGAATTTTTGAGGTCTAAAATGGGCCTCCTAAGAAAAATGTACAACCAAAATAAACTTTATAAGAACCAATAGGATTTAAGATGATGATGTCAACCATTAGGGATAATTCACCATTTTTGGAGTAAAAAGGTAAAAATATTAAAAGATAACAAAATAATAAATCTACTTTTTTAACTTGTATTTTAAACTTATGTCCCTAAGGTTTTACTCAAATTTTGAGCGGGAGTACTCATTGGATGCAAAATTTAATTACTCATCCAAGTAATACCCATGTTGTATACTTTCGATCGACCCTGCTACATGAAAAAAGAGAAATGCATGGAAAAACATGATTGCAATCATGTTTTTCATGTATTTTTCATTTTTCGTGTAGCAGGGTCGATTGAAATTATGCAACATGGGCACTCCTTGGATGAGGAATCAAATTATGCATCCAACGAGTGTTGCTGCTCGAAATATGAGTAAACTAATAGGGAGATAAGTTGAAAATATCAGTTGAAAAAATAGTTTTTTCTTTTTTCCCTCTAAAATTTGATGATGTAATAAAATATTATTTTATTATTTCCACTATTATTTTATAATTTCCTTAGAAGGCCCATTTTAAACCTTAAAAATCCCCTAATAGATCAGACTTTAGTAGTAAACAAACAATCTAAAATCTCCAACACCGTCATATAACATCTTGTTTAAAAACTAATTTAAAAAAAAACAACATTATACAATTACATAAATCAATTATATTTATTAAATTAAAAAAAACTATTTATTTATTATTATAATTAGTATTTATTTATTAAATATTTTTTTTAAATATAACCAAAAGTAGGAATCATCCATGTAAATAAAACAATATTTTGATTAGATAATAAAAAGTATATAAATATAATAAAATCATTAAATATCTTAGATGCATGAGGTCAAGGGAATGATTATCTTTATTATCAACCCTTAATATTATAATTATTATTATATATATATATATAATTTAAAATAAATTTTAAAAATATCTAAATCAATTTTTTCTTTTTATATTTAATGATAATGAATTTTTCCATTCACTTAGGTTATTCAAATAACAAATAACCTACAAACTATTTATATCAATATTTAATTTACAAGTTTCACTAATTATTAATAAATTCAACCTACATTTAAAATGTTAAACCTAAACCATCATTTTAGTCGTGAGGATTCTACCAGTTGTGAAAAATTAAAACTATAGATTGAATAGTATGTTTTATTCGTTGAAATAATTATTGTTATTGATGTCAGAAGAGACATCAGGTTAAGAAGACCGTGGCATAGGTTGCTAGAGGACTTCAAACATTTTCCAACGAGTATTTACTTGCCCTCTAACTCCTATTCGTTGAAAAGATATTGAAATTTCAATTTGGGAATCCACATTCTTCAAGTCAGCGTACATGAACTCAAGTTGTCCCTTCAAGAAAGGTTAATTCGTATCAATACATAGTGTAACTCCTCATTCCATCCATATAATTTGGCTAATCATAGAAGTAATTCGATCTGAGGCAAAAATAAGTCCACAACTTGTGAATTAAAACACTGAACATGGAAGCTAAATGTGGGTTTGAATACTGGTTTTTGGTGACATTTTCTGTGTTTTCTTGGGATTCTTTTGGACTGGATTCCGGTCCCAAGACATCCTTGAAGACTTGTTTAAACAACCTTGTTGGAAGCTAGTCTTAGATCCTCCTGGATAGATCTTGGGCTTTGTTTAGAGCAGAATTGGAATCATTTTTGAGTCACTTTTAACCGGTTATTGAAGACATCCTTGAATATTTGATGGAGAATTTTTTAATATCAATTGAAGAATTGTCTAAGCATTGATTGAAGACTTTCCTTAGAGTGGCGTTGTTAATCATTATTGAAGACAATTTGGAAGGATTTGTTGAAGACATTTTGGAACCTTTTTCAAGTAAGTATTCTTTATAAAAAATTATTTTACCAAGTTGGAGCTTGGAGTTGAAAGGATTGGAGTCCTAATCTTTTATCAAGTTGGAGCTTGGAGTTTGTTGAGAGGATTGGATTTTGTTGGGTGTGGAGCGTGATTATCTAACTGATTCATAGGTCTTATTTTAGCCGCGTTTGGATCTCAGTCCTTGATGAGGGGGGTTTAGGGGGGCTTTTCCCCCACTATTGTTGTCATCCCCCTTAGTGATGCCCCTGCAAAAAAATTAGAGAAAATTGCTTCGTAAAATATTGTAATTTTGTAGTCAATGTAGTTCATTAATTAAGCAAAAGATTTGATGGTAAAATGTATGTTAATTTATGGTTTTTTCCCTGGAAGGTAACCCTTGATTTATATGAAGGAATTGTAATGTGGTTGTGCATTATTTTGTGTGAAAAAAATAGAGGAGGTTGTGTGAGACTAAAGAGGAAGTTAGAGCAGATTTATTGTAGGTTGTATCCTTTCATTTTCCTGGATAATATAAAAGGAAGGATTGGTTGTTTCTCCATGGATGTAGCCCAAATTGGGTGAACCATGTATATTTGTGTTTCTCTTGTTTTATGCTTTATATGTTTATTTTTCGCAATATTTTGTGTTCCATTAATTTGTTATTTAATTTCGAAGTCTTCATTTTGACCAAGTAGGAGTTTGGATCTATTCAAGGTTGGAGCCGTGAAAAAGTCAAACATATTATTGTACGGGTTGGAGTTTGAATTTTTTGTACAAAAGGATTGGAGTCCTCACTATTTTGATCAACAATATTATGTTTATTTTATTTCTTGTTTTTTTTTGTCTATTTTGTGATAAAAATCTTAACTAGCATAAAATAACAATTGAAAGAAATACTAATTGATCCCCCAAATATTATGTTTATTTTATTATTATTTTTTGTCTATTTTTTGATAAAAATTTTACCTACCATAAAATAGAAACTGAAATAAATACTAATTCACCCCCCTCTTAGTGTTTCCAACACTCTTTGTGTAGCATATGGTTGATTGTTGTTAGTCTTAACCATGTCAATGATAAGATATTAGTTTTAAGTTAAATATCAAATAGTTAAAATTATAATTTTTAAATTTTTAATTATTATTAATGTTGTTTTTAATTGGTTCAAAAGTTATATTTCTTCAATATATAGAAATAAATTAATATTTTAAAATCTAAGTGTAACCATTAGAAATGAAAATTTACTTCTTATAAACCACCATTATTGCTCTAAGAGGTGCTCTACAATGTTGTAGTATAGGGGAGAGTATAGGGGAAAAGTGTAGGCGTCTCATGTTAGATATTAGACATGTAAACATTTTTTAAATTCAATTTTTTATATTGTAATTTTATTTTTATTAATAAAATTAACAAAAATTTGATAAAAGAAAATCATAATGTACATATCACAATAAAATATATAATATGTAAATAGTAGTTATAAATTAAAATCTATTTACTATATAAATTAAAATAATGATTTTGTAACCATATTTAAATTTGATTAATAAGACCATAAAAATTTAATACTTACGAAAAACTTACAATATAACACGATTCTTTATAATGAATATTCACCCCATTTACTATAGATAGTGCTAATTTTTAAATAGACTTTGTTACAATACCATGGGCCAATACCATGACTTATCTATACCACATGCTCAAAAACTATAACTAATCTTAAAATCAAAATATTTTATAAATATTTTAGTTTAATTTAATTTTATGGAATTTTTAAAGTTAAATCTAAAAGCAAAAAGGTATGGGGGAGATGTTGTAGTGGTGTAAATGTTTGTGAACATTTACATGTCGACTTAATTAAAAGATAATAAAAGGGTAAAATTAATATATATCACAGTGTGGGGAGATGTTGTAGCGTCCATAAATGAATGTAAACATTTAAATGTTGGCTTAGTTCATAATAAAAAGTAAAAAATAGTAAAATTCAAATTATTATATCGTACTTTTATGTTTATTAATAAAATTGCTAACAATTTTTTTGATAAAAGAAAATTGTAATATAAATATCACATTAAAATATATAATATATAAATAGTAGTTATAAATTAAAGGTCATTGTGTCCCTGAGGCAACTCAATTGGTGATCGAAGTAATGTGAAAACTAAGAGATCCAAAGGTCAAACCCCCCCCCGATTGTGACCTAGTTTATGGAGAGGAGGACAAATAGTAGACCCCCCAAAGGTTTACTAGTAGTTAATGTTGAATTTCAACTTTGCACAGTGGAAATATAATGCAGTAAATCACATATGCACAAATATACATGGTTTTTAACAAAATTTTACAATATGTACAATCCCAATCATCATAATATTAAACCAAATTTGAATAATACAATAGTCTGTGGTATACAAGATACAATGACAAACTTCGTCGCATAACTTCGATGTCGTAGCTTGTCCAGTCATTCCTTCACTTCCATACTGCTCACTAGTAGTGCCTTAGTCCATCAAGGCCACTACACATTGATACTCCAAGAGGGTTGCCACCTAACAAGGTTGCAAGTCACTTTTGTTGCATTTACATGGGCTCATCAAACTGCTCTCTAGGTTGGCCAATACTTGAGCTCCAATTTGCCTTCTAGTAGCCTCTTTTGTCCATAAAAGAGCCACTTTTTAGGCTGCAATACTTCACCCAATCACGCACCAACAATGTCCTTCTTGTCTACTGCTCTAGGGTTACTTTGGGTAGCCAATGTACTACCCTCCAATCAAATCAATGGTACCTAATCATGTCACGGTAGAATCTGCACTGATGGATACACACGATCACCCAATCTCACCTCCAAATTGGCTCCCACATGCTTCAGGTCAGTCTGAACAAAACTGGTCACTTCTTGACACAACGCTTCTCCACAAAACACTATTTTCCTCTATGTTTGCATACTATTGTTTGTGACAGTCATGGTTAGGGAACTTTATGGAACCCTTAACTCCTTTGAAAATCCCCAAACGTCCCCCTAATCAACTGTGACACACCCTTGAGGGACATCTCCTTGCTGCGTTTTTATCTAGGGAATACAAAGCCCCTTAACATGCCCTACGCAAGCCCTTGTTGTGGTGATATGGCTTGCGACATAGCACACTGTAGTCCTATAGCAAACAGTCCACCAAAACAATTCCCGAACAAGCCTAAATAGTAGTGTATTTCCTCTTAGTTCCTTGGCCTTAGAATAGCTCCTCAGACCTATCTTTTTATCCCTCAACCAATCCTTTGACAGTCTGAAATCATGCCCAGAACTTCAGCCTCCAAAAATATCTGTCCATGCTACTCCTCGGCTTCCATTTCAAACTTATCCCCACAATGTCCATAACCCTTTCTTGTTGTGACTAGGGCATCCAAATTTCAGAGCTATCTTGGATGAATGTTTCATAAGATGGATGTATAAAATGAATCATCTCACCCTCCTTTTATATCCAATTGAGGGGCTCCAATGAATTCATGAAGGGACACGTCTCTTAGACAAATTCACTTCAAGCCTACATGACTTGACTCTCCATAATTATATGTCACCTTAAAAAATTCGTAACTTCATTTCTAGAGCTCTGATTTGAGTGATCTTTGGAGCATTGGAATTGGCTCGCCAAACTCTATCACCTCAAATTTTTCCAAACTCAATGTTTTCCAACCTCAAATTCATCATGGTTTTGACCCAACTCCCGATGGGTGCAAAACCCCATACTTGGGTTCCAAGCCCACAAGTCACCCTTGTGGTGCTTTTCCCTCCAACCATGAACCCTAGGGCTTGGAGAACCTCCCAAGCTACACAAATCAACACTCCTTCTTAGCGAGGGAGGTACTTCAAAGACTAGGAAGTCTCTCTTCATCATCATCACTACTCGCAACACTTACCCAAATCCTAGTGCTCACAATCGTCGAAATCCATGTACGGTGAACTACGCCCTTCTTGAAAGGGTTGTTGTCACTATTGGAATCACACTTCTTCTTCTTCTTATCATGTAGCGTATTCCACTCTCTCCATGATTCCTTCTTGACAGATGTAGGAGAACCCTTTCTCCCCACTGACCACATGCTCTTCTTGAGTCCAGAGTCTCGCTTTGAATCTGCAAGCTCCCTCTTGAACTAGACTCCTTCTAAGTCTCTAGAACCTGGACCTTCTCGGGAAGGTGTACCTTCTTCTCAGGAACTTGTACTTGCTCCTCTAAAGCCTACACATATACCTGCTCCTATTTCTTTGGAACTTTCACCTACACTTGCTCATGATTCTTTGGAACCTGTGCCTACTCCACCTGCTTCTTTCCATGATCCACAAGCTTGCTCATCATATTTTAGAGACCATGCTCTCTAACTCCAAGTACAATCCCATCAGACTTAGAGCCTCTAGGTTTGAGTCTTGCCTTCTCATCCTAGAACAAAACCTCAAACCATTTCCTCTAGATCATTGAGATGGAAATCGGGCTATATTTGAGTCCTAGTACAAATAGTACATCCTGGACCTGCATCATATGTCATGTCTCCATCTTGAATGGTACAACACCCGATCATTGGATCTCCAACTAACTATTGTCGCCCAACAACATGTGCAACTTTGAGTCCCATTTAGCTAGAGTCTCAAAAACCTCTTGTGACCCTATTAGATGCTTTGTTGCACCACTCTCCATGTACCACCCATCCTCAATGACAGTACCCTGTGAGAAATGAGAAATCATAGCAAAGTCCTCCTCTTCCAATGTCCTAGAGAGATCATCTATCTCAACTGAAGTGGCGACACCGGTGACCTACTTTCCTTTCTTTTTCTCATCATTTCCCTTCTTCTTCATCGGACATCTTGACGAAAAATGACCCATCTTGCCATAGTTGAAACACATGACTTTACTCAAGTCCTTATTTTGCTTACCCTTCATTCGTGTTGCAAGTACCATGTCATCATCTGAAGCCTTCTTCGTCAGATGAAGATCCTCATCTCGCACCTCTTCCTGAATGAAGTCATCCTACAACTTATCTCAGTCTAGCAGCTTCTCCCTGGCAACGATTCCTTTGATGAAGGTCTTCCATTTCTTGATGAATCCTTTCAAGGCAATCCTTACCATATATCCATATAAGATAATCACACTAATGGCAACAAGATCATCTTTGAGCTGAGACAATATTGGCAGATACGAGGTCACACTTTCACCCTTTATCATTTTGGTGGACTTCAACTTATCCTCCAATACCAATACCCAGTTCTCGTTCTTATTCTGGAACAAATTCTGAAGATCCATCCACATCTCATGTGCATTTTTATTCCCAGACAAATGAGGTATTAGGGCATCCTTCACACCATCTAGGATGATCAATCTTTCCCTCACGTCCAAATCTTCATATATTTCCAGCTTCTTAGGGTTGGGCGGCTTCTTGATCTCCTTCTCAGCGAATTACCAGAGTTTGTTAACCTACAAGACTAACCTGATCCTTTCTTTCCAAGGACTATAGTTGGATAACCCCTCCAACATGTCCTCATACTGGAGACCTGCCTGTAACTTCGACATTGTAGTGAACCCTTCACTCACAATGTGACTAACTCCCTCTCACATTGTACTTCATTGCGCATAACTCTGAATTACTTACTTATAAAGTAGCTCAGACATGCTTTGATTCCATGTTGAATTTCCATGACCTTGGGTCTAGGTTAGAGTCTTAAAATCATTGATTCTACCAAACCAAGAATATCAACCATAAACTACTTTGCACAATGGAAATATAAAGCAGTAAATCACATATGCACAAATATTCATGGTTTTTAACAAAATTATACAATACGTAAAATCCCAATCTTTGTTACATTAAACCAAGTATGAATAATACGATAGTCTATGGTATACAAGATACAATGACAAACTTCATTATGCAACTTCAATGTTGTATCTTATCCCGTCAGTCCTTCGCTCCTGTACTTCTCACTAGTAATGCCTTAGTCCATCAAGGCCACTGCACATCGAGACTCTAAGAGGGATGCCACCTAACAATGTTGCATGTACACGCTCTCATCAAAATGCTCTATAGACTGGTTAATACCTAAGCTCCAATCTTCCTTCTAGTAGCCTCTTTTGTTCATCAAAAAGCTACTCTTTAGGCTACAATACTTCTCCCAACCAGACACCAACAATATCCTTATTTTTTGTTTCTCTAAGGATACTTTGGGTAGCCAACACACTTCCCTCCAACCAAATTAATGGTACCCAATCACCTCACTACATAATCTACACTGATGGAGAAACACAATCACCCAATCTTGCCTCCAAATTAGCTCCCATAGGCTTCAAGTCGATCTGATCCAAACTGGTCACTTCTTAACCCAACATTCTTCCACAAAACATTGTTGTCCTATCTATTTTCATATTGTTGTTTGTGACCATCCTAGTTAGGGCACTTGTTGCATCCCTTAACTCCTTTGATAGTCCCCAAACATCCCTCTAATCAATTGTTGCATACCCTTGAGGGACTCCTCCTTGTTGAGCTATTATCTAAGGCATACACTAGCCCCTTAACATGCCCTATGCAAGCCCCTATTATGGTGCTATGGCCTGTATCCTAGCACACAACTTTCTTGTAGAAAATAGTCCACCAAAACAAACCAAACAAGCCTAAATAGCAGTGTATTACCTCCTAGCTCCTCGGCCTAGTAGCCCAGTACCTCGGCCTTAGAACAACTCCATGGACTTGTATTTTTAGCCCTCAAATAGCCCTTAGACAGTCCAAAATCATGCCCAGAACTTCGGCCTCCAAAAAAACATGTCCGCACTGCTCCTCAGCCTCCACTTCAGAGATATCCCCACATTGTCCTTGACCCTTTCTTGTGCGACTAGGACATCTGAATTTCAAAGCTATATTGGATGAATGTTGCACAAGATGGATGTATAAAATGAATCATCCCACCCTCGTTTTATATCCAAATGAGGGGATCCAATGAATTCATGAAGGGACATGCCTCTTAGATGACTTCATTCAAGCCTGCATGACTTGACTGCCCATAATTATTTGTCACCTTCAAAAATTCATAACTTCGTTTCTAGAGCCCTGATTTGAGTGATCTTTGGAGCGTTGAAATTGGCTCACCAAGCTCGATCACCTATATTTTTCCCAAGCTTAAATTCATCATGGTTTTGACCCAAATCCTGATGGGTGAAAACCCCATACTTGGGTTCCAAGCCCACAAGTGACCCTTGTGGTGCTTTTCCCTCCAAACCCTAAATCCTAAGGCCTGGAGTACCTCCCAAACTACAAAAATCAACAGTTACATGTTAGGTTGGATGTTCGGTTCCTTTTGGATACCAAAAAAATAGTTTAAGATCATTTTATCATACAAATTAAAATGATGATTCGGTAATCATATTTAAATTTAATTGATACGCAAATAAAAACTTAATACTTATAATATAACAAGATTCTTAATGATAATGAAAATAATTGAGTTGATCGCCATGACTCCTCCCACCTGTAATCTTCCTCTTCTCAGAGACACCTCTAGGAAATGGAAGCTCGAGATGTGAAAGGGAGATTAAAAAAAGGTCTATTACGACACAAAGCTCCTAAAAAATGCCAGGGGCTGGAAATACATCTTCGATTTCACATGTCATGGTGCAATTTGTGTTCCTGTGAGTTTCGAACTCGTCTGATGAGAATTGAACGATGATAAATCCACGAGGTATTCTTTGGGGGAGAAATACCATACCACGTGCATTCATATTGGGGGATATATATTGAGGAACAAATGACATAATATATTGAGCATATAATAGGGGGTAAAGGGTTATTATATTGGAAGGTATAAAAAATGGAGCTCAAAGTTAATGAAAAAATATAACGTGGTATAAAAATCTGTTAATGAAAAATGGATACCTACAATATCTAGTGAAAGTATGGGTTTTTTAAATTGGGAAGGTGTATCGGGTTCATATTGGTAGAGGGTTAAATAATGTGGGTTTTAGAGGTATTTTCCAATATGTAGTCAAATTAAGGACATTGTTTAGTATGTTATGAACGCACATGATATGTCAAAGGTTCAATTACTAAAGCCCCCGTGGATAAATCAATGGCTGCAGAACACACATGGATTAAGGGAGGTCTGCAAGAAATATGCAGATGTCATGGAGAATCTAGCTTTTAGATTTCTGGAACTCATATCTCAGAGCTTGGGGTTTTCGGGTGATTATTTCAATTCCATGTTTGAGGAATGGATTGGAGTGAATCTCATCCCCAATTCTTTTTTCATCAATTTTGGGGATTTCATGCAGGTAGATCCATGTCATCAGGGTATTTATAATGCAAATGGAAGCTTTTTCATCCTGATTGGAGGATGGATCATGTTGCATCAAACTTGTGGGGGTAGTATTGGTGATATGCTTCATGATCTATGATTACTCCACTTCATCAGACACCATATTTATTTATGTGAATTAGAGCTAGATGAGTGACAAGTAGAGGGGAGCCTAGAATGTCCAGATCCATATCCCAAGGAGTTTTTCCAGGTTTTCATCAAATCTCTTAGTGGGAAATCAATCCTGCTAGGTGTCAAGGGAATGGATCTAATGCAAAACATGAATCATCTTATACAAAACACATCAGGTATCCCAACATCCTTACAAAGCCATCGTTTTGAAGGAAAGTTTCTCAGGGATGGCATGCAGCTAGAATCTTGTGGAATTCACAAGAAATCCACGGTTATCCTAAAATTAAGATTTCAAGGTGGAACCCTAGAGGCAAGTATCCCAACTGGATCTTCTTCCGCTAACAAGGGCCCAATTTCATTTAAGGACGCATTAAGAGGGAAAGCAAATACATCAAAAAAGAAACCCCCAAATATGACAATTCGAGGTCCTTACCTTGTTGAGAAGATGGAGAAAGCTCCAGATTTGACAATAAAATCATCGGAGGTGAGTGCCCTTTTCTTTATGTTATAGGAAAACCTATTATATGTTTATTTAATGGCTTTTGGCCCAAATATGAAGAGCTCCGTCAATGGATCCACCTCAACTGGACAAAAAATTGTGACATTTGCCTATGCGTGAAGGGATTTTTTGTGGCACATTTTGACAATCAAACATATTTGGATTTTGTCATTAATGAAGGACCATGGTTCTTGGGAAAGGCGGGCCTTTTTATAACACGATGGTTCCTCGATTTTGATGTCAATAAAATGGTGATTATGAAAAAGCCAGTATGGGTAAGGTTACATAATCTCCCTCATCCTTTTTGGCACCACCAAGTCTTAGAAGACATTGGAATTCATTGGGGAGATTCCTAAATATGGATCGAGAAAGAATGGATAAAGGCATATTTACTTTTGCCTGCATATTTTTGGAGATAGACTTAAGTAAAGGCCTTCCATATCATGTCCGTCTTACCCACTAGTATTTTAAGTGGACTCAATGATTAGATTTCGAAAATACTATTTGTAGGTGTCAGATCTACCATCAGACAGGGCACTTGCAAACTGCATATCCACAAGCGAAGAAACAAACCAAAAAAGGACCACAAAAGCTATAAGGATGGAAATTTCCTGAACTACACTCCTAATGATGAAGATGAAGAAATTAATGAGAGCAACCAACAACCAGAGGCACAAAATAAAAAATATCCTCAAATGAAGGAGGGAGAAGAGAAGCAGAAGGACTCAACCACATATACAGAGGAACCAAATGACTTAACAGTGATCCAGTCTCCTAGAACAGAGCATGAGGGAAAGAACAATAGCCAAGATTCAGGTGGATTTAAGAGAACACATGTTCTTGAAAGTTTGGACTCTGACAAGGAAGAACCAGGAACTCTAGAAGGAGAATAGCTAGAAATTGTAACGACCGCACCATCTTATGGGGTATGGCAAAAAGTACAAAAGGAAAAAAGGTAAAAAAGAAAAAACCAATTTATCTGTGTAATTATTTGTTTGTTTTTGGTAGTCTAACTACCATGAGTTCTCGCATTTTCAAATGGTCTTGAAGGATAGTACTTGAATGCACTTGTGCATCTTCTTCTTCTTTTTTTCCGAAGGTGGTAAAACCTATCAACTCAGGTGTCAAACCAACAGTGAGGACAGCCATCTCTGGCTGCTATCCGCAAATGCTGGGTTTGACTCATCACTTGTGCATCTTCTTATGTAACTTTTTATTTTTATTAATAGAATGTTGTGAGTTTTCTTTGAAAAAAAAAAAAAGCAAGATTCTTAATCACGAAAATTCACCCCCATTTTTGCATGGATATTATTAACTTGTAAATAGATTTTGTTACAATACCAAGAGCCAATACCCTCGCAATCAATACCACATGCCAAAAACCATAACTCATTTTAAAATCAAAATATTTTATAAATATTTTATTTTAATTTGATTTTATAACACTTTTTAATTAAATCTAAAAGAAAAAAGGTATGGGTGAGATGTATGTAAATGTTTGTAAACATTTACATGTGGCCTCAATTAAAAAATAATAAAAGGTTAAAAGTAATTGAGTGGAGAGGTCCTCTCTAGCTCAGTATGGTAGAGATGTTGTAATCTCTGGTAAACATTTTGACTCGATAAAGATAAAATTAAATAATAAAAAATAATAATGATAATTATCATTAAAATATTTTGACATGAAATTACATAAAACTAGAAATAAATAAATAAATAAATATGATTATTATATTTATAATTATAATTATAATTAATAATATTACCAATCTAGATCCAACTTAAATGTGGATCTACGAAGGGCCAAGAGGGATAAAATCTCTTGAAATGCTTGGTAGATCTAGAGTTAAAATGGATTTAGACTAGTAATATTTAAGTTGCAATTATTCTATTAATGTGATGTAATATATTTTTCAAAAAGTGCACAAGTAATCTTTAAATAAAAAGTAAGATAATTATATATTTGTATATTAATGACTTTTTAGGTAAGAAATTAAATTGGAATATGAGATAATTTCATGTATGCAAATAAGGCTAGATGTTACTAAACAGTACATGATCCTAATGAATGTAGCCTCAACAATCACCACGAGGAATATTGACTTTATTGCATATACTTATCTTGGTTGAAGTTATCTTTTAATTTTGAATTAAAACTTAAAATTACTTATAATTAATTAAGAGCTTCTCTTCCTTCAATGTAAAAATCAAGTTAATGAACTAAAATCTCAAAAAAATAGATAAATACAAATTACCATATAAATATTATTGATGAATCATTTTAAATAACATAATTTTAAGTACAAATAATAAATGGAAATAACTATTTTTAGTACCAATTGATAACCATATACAATAAATTTTTCTACTTCAACAAATCATTAAATACAAAAATACAAAGTTTTAATAGTTTTATGTCATTATTGATATAACATAAATGGAGACAAGTTCTATTTCAATCTCGATGAAAGCATTAATGATAAGCATCGTTTGACCTATCCTCTGATCGATATTTATTTAAAGATGTTAATGATTATTCAAACCAACCACTTTCGACTAAGTTCTCTGCTACAATGCAACTGCTCAAAAGGTGAGTAGTTTCACGTGATAATGCCAAGTGACAAATAAAACTACCTATAAGAAAACAACTTACTTATACATGCTAGGGATTTGGTGATACTTACATGTGTGTTATCGAGATGAATCACATTCTATGAACAAAACAAGATCTAGGGAGGCACTAATAACAATTGAGGAAAAATAAACTAATTTTTTTCTAGAAATACTTGTATCATTTAGAGGTAAGCTTAACCAATGACTGAAACACTATTTGGAAAAGACTTTTTAGCATAAGTTTTTGCAAAAGCCCCTATAAAAATAGTCCAAAAATTCATATCTAGCAAAGGTGGGCGAGCAGATTTGTTATTAGATATTTTTTGGATGGTGTGTCTATAATCTAAAAATGCACCGGTGCTTTATGTTTACTATTCATACAAACACCGGTGCTGCATAGAACACAATGCACCGTGGAAAGTTTATTTTCATAAAATATAAAATACGTGCACTAAATAACACAAAGCATCCGTGCTTAAATAATTGATAGCACCAAAAAAAGTTATCTTTTAAAAATTGTCGGTGTTATATACACCCAAAGCACCGGCGCCCTTCATTTAGTAAAATGCCCCGGTGCATACCAAGAAGGAGCACTGCGATATTTTTTAATTTAAAAAAAAAAAATGCGGTGTTATTTTCCAATGATGCACCAGTGTTGTAAATGTACTAAAATGCCTTGAGGCATCTTCTAAAGAGCACCACTAGGCGGTTTTTTATTTTTTTAAAAAGAGTGGTGTTATAATCAAAGAAAGCAGTAGTGTGATACCTATATTATAATGCACTATTATATATTTTTTAATTAAAAAAAACATGATGCTCTTGGATATCTTCTGCATTGGTGTGGCTATCCTAATGTACCGGAGGAGGTTTAAATAAAAAAAAAACCTCTCAGTCGTAAATTTCATTTTTACCATCTACAGTGTTGGAGAGCTTTGAAGCATTGGTGCCAATCTTGCTTCATGCAAGTGCTCTGAAATCAGTGCTTCTCTTGCTCACCATCCTTTCATACCATGATCACTGTCTGAGTTTCCAATTTTCCAATTTTTGCAAATCGTGGTTAAAAAAAAATAAAAATAAAAAAATCAATCTTCATTACATGTCAATAATGCCTCCCTAAAGCGCATGTTATGCTCTTAACTTGCAAAATGATACCCAAATACAGAATATGCAAAGAAAAGATACCCAGAACACAGAATAGCAATGATTTTATTATTCAGAGAGTAATGTTCACTTGCCTCTTCGAGGGGGCAACCTCCAATAGAGCAGAGCTCGATTACAAAATAAGACACGATGCTCCTCGCAGGGAGTCTCTATCCTTTATATATGACTCATACATGCAATACCATGGGCCAATACCGTGGGTTTTATTAATACCATCTATCTAATACTACGGCCCATTTGCAACTAACTGTGGTTCCGTCATTAATTGCGGATTAACCACTTACAATTATTAATATGGGCTTTATTGACTCTTGACTATGACGTGATCCCATTACATAAATAAGGGGGTTAGGGTGGGACCCTAACATGCCCTCCCCCTTAAGACTAGCCTTGTCCTCAAGGCTGAAGCTGCGGAAACTGCTGAAGAATAGTGGCTGGTTCCCAAGTTGCATCTTCCGGAGAGGTGTCTTTCCATTTGACAAGGACTTCCTTAATCATGCGGTCGCGCAGTTGCTTGTCTCGTGTGTCTAGGACCTGTTCAGGTTGAAGCCAGATGGACCCTTCTTCGTCCAATTCAGGTAGACTGGCCTGAATTCTGCAATTGTTCTCAATCACTTTCTTGAGGCATGAGACATGGAAAACTGGATGGATTTTTGCAGTAGGTGGCAAGGCCAACTTGTAAGCCACTTCTCCAATGCGCTGAAGTACTTGATATGGTCCGTAGAATTTGGGAGATAGTTTCTGACACCCTTGTCTTTGAGTGATGTTTGCTTATATGGTTGTAGCCATAAAAAGACCTGATCCCCTTCTTGAAATTAGCGCTCGGAGCGATGCTGGTCTACTTGTTGCTTCATGCGGTTCTGAGCTTGATGAAGATTCTATCGAAGATGGGCGAGCATGGTTGCGCGGTGTTGTAGAAGTTGATCCACTGCTTGTACTTTTGAGCACCCCTTGAGATACGAAGTAGGTGAAGGCGGGAGTTGACCATATACTGCTTCATAGGGAGTCATTTTTGTGGTGGCATGATAGTTGGTGTTATACCACCATTCAGCCAGAGGTAACCACTGTACCCAAAGGTGTTGCTTTTCTGAAGTGAAACACCTAAGGTAGGTTTCTAGACATTTGTTGACGGCTTCGGTTTGACCATCTGTTTGCGGATGATAGGAAGTACTGAGTTTTAGTTGAGTGCCTTGTATCCTAAAGAGTTCCTGCCAAAAATTACTAGTGAAGATCGGGTCGCGGTCGGACACAATAGAAGTGGGCATGCCATGCAATTTGAAGATCTGATCCATGAAAGATTGAGTGACCAAAGTTGGTGTAAACGGGTGGGGTAGGGTGTAGAAATGAGCATACTTCGACAGTTGGTCCACAACCACCATGATGACTGACTTGTTCCCTGACTTTGGAAGACCTGTAATGAAATCCATAGAAACCTCCGTCCAAATTGATGCCTGAATGGGCAATGGTTGTAATGTGCCTGGTGTGTTGACAGTTTCCCCTTTGTGGCGTTGACAGACATCGCATTCTGCTACGAAAGTAAGGATGTCCTTTTTCATGCCTGTCCAAAAAAATGATCTTCTGGTGCGAGCATACGTCTTCTGAAAGCCCGAATGTCCTGCAATGGGAGATGAGTGCAATTCTGCCAAAATGCGCCTTTTGAGGGTGGATGTTGGTGATATTACGACTTGGTCCTTATAGCGAAGAATATCATCCTGCCACGAGTAGCCCTTGGTGGAATTTGGATCTACCTACAATTGAGAAATGAGTTGGGAGAGCCCGGGGTGTGAAAACCATTCCCTGTGAGCCTCTTCAACCCATTCTGGAATGGGGAGGGAAATTGCTAGCAGAGTACTTTCCTCCTCAAATTGGAGAGATAATGCATCTGCTACACTATTGTCTTTCCCTTTCTTGTAAATGATCTCATAATCATATCCCAGCATTTTGGCGAGCCATTTATTTTGTTGTGGGGAGGATAGGCGTTGCTCCAAAAAATATTTAAAACTGTGATGATCTGTGCGGATTTGGAAACGTCGCCCCAATAAGTAAGGTCGCCAAGTCTCGACTGCATGTAAGATGGCCATCATTTCCTTCTCGTAGGTCGTTGGCCCAGATTCCTCCCACTTAGTTGTTGGCTTGTGAAGGCCAACGGTCGTCCTTCCTGCATTAAGACCGCCCCAATACCTGTACCCGAAGCATCACATTCAATGAAAAAAGATTTGGTGAAGTCAGGTAGTGCTAAGACTGGAGTGGAACACATGGCATTTTTTAGCGTTGTAAAGGCCTGTTGTGCTTCCTCATTCCAGAAGAATGAATTTTTCTTTAGGAGTTGGGTGAGGGGCTTCGCTATGCGACCATAGTTGCGGACAAATTTACGATAATAGCCTGTGAGACCCAAAAATCCTCTCAAGCCCTTCAAGGTCTTAGGTTGAGGCCATTCCTACATTGCCTGGATCTTTTTGGGGTCCACCTTGACACCATCACGCCCCACAATGTGGCCCAAATACTCTTCTTCTGCCATGCCAAACGAACACTTGGACATCTTGACAAATAATTTATGCTTGTGGAGCAGTTGCAAGAGTAGATCTACATGCTGAAGATGTGTGGCCCAAGTGCAACTATAGATGAGGATGTCATCGAAGAAGACAAGGACAAATTTCCTGAGATATGGTTTGAGAATATGGTTCATAAGGCTCTGAAAAGTAGAGGGGGCATTACAAAGACCAAATGGCATGACCAGGAATTCATAATGGCCTTCATGAGTTCTGAAAGCAGTCTTGGGAATGTCGACTTCCTTCATGCGAATTTGGTGGTAGCCTGAGCGAAGATCCAGCTTAGTGAAGAATTGAGCCCCATTGAGTTCATCCAGCAAATCATCAACCACCGGGATGGGAAATTTATCTTTGACTGTCAACTTATTGAGGGCCCTGAAGTCGGGACACATCCGCCACTCCCCATATTTCTTGAGCACCATGACCACTGGGGATGAATAAGGACTAATGCTGGGACGAATGACACCTGCTTCCAAAAGTTCCTTGATGATTTTTTATATTTCATTCTTTTGGGTGAACAGATATATGTATGGGCGCACATTTGGGGGTTGGGCCCCTGGAACCAAGGTGATGCTATGATCATGTTCCCCTCGCGAAGGTGGAAGCTCATGAGGCTTGTCAAAGACCGGAAGATGGTTATTTAAAATATGTTGCATCTCAGGATGAATTGGCAGAGGCTTGGTTTCGACTGCCTCGATGGCATTAAATTGAGCTACAACTCCATGATTGCCCTTTTTTAACAATTTTTCCATCCTATGCGAGCTGATGATAGAGGGGGCTCCCGCCTGGAGTCCACGGAGGGTATGTGTGTAGTTGTTATGCTTAAAACTCATATATAACTCCTGGAAATCCATTGTGATTGGCCCAAGAGTGCGGAGCCATTCAGCGCCAAGGACAATGTCGCAACCCCCCATGTGTATGGCAAACATGTGGGTTTGCAACTGATAATCCCCCATTTGAAGTTTGACATTTTCACAGCGGCCTTCACATTTCATTGTGCCTCCATCCGCAATTTGAACTTGGAAGTTAGAAACTGCTCGTAAAAAACAATGCACTGCTTCTGCGACTTTTTGATGGATGAAATTATGTGTACTTCCACTATCAATCAAGACTACTACTGGGCGATGTTTAATAAAACCTTTGATTTTGAGAGTTTGAGGGGAAGAAATCCCTGCCAAAGAATGCAACGAAATAACTGGTTCGTCAGAGACATTGTCCTTTTGGTTGTCTTCTTCTAGAGGCTCATGTTCCTCAAGTGGTGGATCTTCCTCTGTTAAGTTGTAGTCAGTGGCATCAATTTGAAAAAATTTGGGCTCCTTGCATTTATGACCTGGGGAGTATTTTTCATCACAGTAGTAACATAGTCCTTGCTTTCTTCTGTTGGCCATTTCCGCAGGGGACACCTTTTTGACCTTAAGTGTTTGAGTCGTGTTGTGAGCCTGTGGGGGGCGACCTTTAGCGGAGAAATTTGGGCGACTGTATTGGGCTGCTAATGCACGTTCCACGTTACGAGCTACCTTGCAAGCCTCCGTCCATGTGGGAGGGTGGTGCAGTAGGACTTGAGCTTTGATGGCTTCTTTAAGACCGCTGATAAAACATCCCATGTAGAACACATCTGAGAGACCCCAAGTACGGAAGGCTAAGGCTTCAAAAGCTGTAATATATTCATCCACTGTACCAGTCTGTCGGAGCTTAGTAAGACGACCCAAAAAAGATGATTCCTGGTCAAAGCGGTCTTGAAGAGCTTTGGTGAATTTGGTCCAAGTCCTAAAAGGTCCAGTGCAACGTTGATGCCATTCCCACCATTGCCACCTTTCATTGTCCAAGTACATGCTCCCCAACGTAAGCTGAGTCTCATCATCGAAGATGTGATTCAGTTTGAAATATTGCTCCATTTGTGCTATCCATGCCGACGGGTGAGAACCGTCAAATTTATGCATATCCAACTTGGGAGGTCGCTGACTGGGTTGTTGGTGGGTGTGTCAGACGTGAGGAGAGTGGCTAGACTCACCCTCATTGTGTCCATTTCCATTATACTCCTCCTCGTGGGCTTGCTCCTTGCCCTTTGGGATTATTTTCTCGACCATGCTACATAGTCCGCTAAGCTGAATGTGGAGGTTTTGCACTGATTCTTCAAGTTTTTCCATCCTTTCATTGGCCATTGCTTGATCTCTAGTTTCTACCATACACCAACCTGATTTTTTTGAAAATTGGGACCGCCTAAAAAAAATTTCCACTAAGAAGTTAATGTTCTGATTTTGATGGGCTAGATCACCAATAAGCGCCCCGAAAGATCTCAGACTCTTTTTTTCTTTTTTCTTTTTTATGAAAACTCCTAACGGAGTTTTACTCCTTCCTTATCAATACTGCAGTCGCCAAATCCTCAAAATGTCAATGCGGACAAAAGTCCTGCGAAAATTATACTTCGGTATAGGAACCCTTCACAACGACTTCGATCTGGTGGATCTGAGAGATCTGAATGGCGGATCTGATAGCTCTGGGCGGCGGAACAAACTGCTTCTACAGATCTGATGGATCTAATAGATCAGAATGGATGATCTACGAACTCGAGACTGCGGGACTGATGTCTGCTGCTGCTGCACCCCTTTGCACAAGCGGATCTAGAAGAGATGATGTGTGATCCCTCGATAGAAAAGGGAACTATGGTCTTGAGGAATGTCAGGTGCTACAGATTGCAATATACATAAGGGTCTGGCAGTAGTACTCGGCCCAATGTTTCAGGGCTCTAACTAAGGAGGATCGACCGTACCCTTAGCCGTACAACCCGACTACCCTATCGTACGGGCGAGTAATCTCTCCGAGTGCTGTTCTCGGTGTACTGTAGCCACAAGACGGCCGACAGTTTATCTATGGCGAGGTTTCAAGGGAACCTAGGGGGCTTCTGATATACCCAGAGGGTACGTGGAAGACAGTCCGTGTGCGGTTCTGTCTAATGCGCTACTACTCGAAGGGGTACCCACAGGGGTTACAAGGGAGTCCAACAGACGTGACCACCTCTTGTATTTCTTGCGTGCATGCCTCCCCAAATCCGCAGGTTTATGCGCTCAATGACAAATCCCGTGGTTTAAAGACGCCGGAACACGTCTCTAGCCAAAAAAAAAAAAATTGCTAAGAAATGGAGATCCCACCAGCCCTGGAAAGTGCTCTGATACCACTTGTTGTAGCTCTGATACCACTTGTTATGCTCTTAACCTGCAAAATGATACCCAAATACAGAATATGCGAAGAAAAGATACCCAGAACACAAAATAGCGATGATTTTATTATTCAGAGAGTAATGTTCACTTGCCTCTTCGAGGGGGCAACCTCCAATAGAGCAGAGCTCGATTACAAAATAAGACACAATGCTCCTTGCAGGGAGTCTCTATCCTTTATATATGACTCATACATGCAATACCACGGGCCAATACCATGGGTTTTATTAATACCATCTATCTAATACTACGGCCCATTTGCAACTAACTACGGTTCCGTCATTAATTGCGGATTAACCACTTACAATTATTAATATGGGCTTTATTGACTCTTGACTATGACGTGATCCCATTACATAAATAAGGGGGTTAGGGTGGGACCCTAACAACACAAATGTCCAGGTAATGTCTATGGTTATCTCTAATTTAATTATTTAACGAATTAGAATTGCAAATTAGCTTAAAATTTCCATTATTTTTAGAAAAAAATAAAAATAAAAATAAAATAATAATAATAAATAAATAAATAAATAAAATCCCTGCTTTGTGCACTCAATATGTTCAGCTCGCACCAATAGTGGTGCGCCTTGTAAATTTACGGGGTGCACCACAATTCAGTGTGTGAACATAACACACTGCTACTGTTGCGGTGTGTTTCATAAACAAAACCGCACCAAGAAATATATAAATTGTACGTTGGTGCATACAATTTTTAGGTTTTTCCTAGTGTGTTCATAATTACCAAACACACCAAAAAAATAATATTGAAAAATATAGTTATAGTTCAGTGTATTCGATAACCTGAACATTCCATATCGATGTGAAAAAGTTATACATACGCATCGGTGCATAAGTGTGATGCACTACTATGAAATTTAAATTTGTGAACCAACAGTGGTGCGTCATACATATGTGCACACCGATGTCGGTGTGGTTGTGTTTAACAATGCACCGGAGCCAGTGCATGACTGCGTTTTTGGCACACCAATGGTTTTTTTTAATTGAAAGTTATGTTTCCATATTTAAAAATACATTTTTCATTTAATAAAAAAATGTATTTTATGCATGAGGCTAGTGTGTTTTATATGTCAATCATGTAGCAGAGACGTCAGCAGAGGGAGCAACAACAAGTGCAGGAGAAAATGGTGAACCCATATAATATGGTCCGGCCATGGAAGGCCAAAGAGAGGAAGAGGGATTTATACCCTCACACTATTACCGCAGTGACCCGAACACTTTTTTGCATTGAGACATGGGAAGGTGACCTTCCCTTTCACTTCAGATATTTTTTGTTTATTTCTTGAGAGGTTTCCAAAGACGGTGCCTACATTTCACCGTCGCCCTCCTAGTTCGATCACTAAGGTCTGGATGTGCATGTTGGGGCAGATGATGCCCAAGAGGGTCCTACCAGAGTATTTGACCAGGATTTTCGTCAAGGCACTGGTGCTACCAGCCAGTGAGGATGACCATGTGTTTGTTGTGTTGGAGTTTCCATACACGGGAATTGATTGGAGATTGTGTCCCAACATCCTCTTCACACAAGATAATCCTCCATATGATAAAGATAATATTAATGTTTTCTTAAATTAATATAGTTTCATTTTATTTTTTTAAATAATGAGAATAATATGTATTCCATCACGTTCTTTAACTTGTTTTATTAAATTGGTTAATGAAATTGTTTAATTATTGTTGTGTACTATATATTTTGTAGATATTGGCACGTTCGATGGGGACATGCCTTCTCCCCCACCAGATGGAGGAGATGAGGAGATGGGTGAGGCATATCTTGAGGGGTGTATGTGTGTCCGGAGCTATAGGGTTGGTTTGTGATTTCATATGGACTATTGCGACAAATTGGCCAAAGTCTTAGTTCAGTAGGGAATCTTCCCAGTGAGGGCTCGATATATCAGCATAGATTCGAGGTTCGTGGATCTATATATGGAATATCCTCACAAGATGATGTCTCTGATGCGTCACATCGTTAGAGCCAATAGGGTGTTGGCGATGATGGGGGATGCAAGGCATGCAACGGTAGATACGTCAGATGAGGGTAGTGATCATGATGCTTTTGGTAGTACTACCCCATCGGATCATGGTTGTCAAGGTGTCAGTTATCCATCTTGTAGTACACCTCCTCAAACTCATGATGACAAGATGCCAGAGATAGAGGATGTGTATTATGTTTCTCCTGACATAGTATACCAACCACCTCCTCCTCCACCTAGAATTCACTAGAACGCATTGGGGAAGTAGTTGACCATCCATCGTCTTCTACTATAGACCAAGCTGGCACTACTATGTTTGTTGTATCATATATTTGATTACAGTTATTTAACTTGTGTGTGTGTGTCTATATATATATATATATATATATAAAGAGAGAGAGAGAGAGAGATGGCACATTTATTTTGTTCATGTTTATGTACTTAATTTATATATTCGTGTTGATGTGTATATTGTTAAGTCATTTTAGATATGTTCATTTAATGTTCTTGTAGATAGATGTGTATGTGATAACAGTTATTTGACATGAGATGTATATTAATTTTAGGTTGTGTATGGTGATGATGTTAGATTACAATGTTCATTTTTTGTTAAATGTGATCACGATGATGATGCTCTATCATATTATTAAATTTGTGTGCTAGCTAATGACGTTTATATGCGCCAGAGGTGTATATAATTAGATGATGATAATGAATTTGAATGTGTATCTTAGATTATTTTTATGATTGTTAAATAGTTATTGATGAACCTCAGTATTGCAACAAGAATGTTGCAACTCCCAAGGCTACCGACTTTAATTATCAACATGAGGTTTGTACAACCTTAAGAGGTATCAACACTTTATGTGCAACATATAATATGTCTTTCCTTCAATTTCATGATGTAATGGAGAGAATGTAATGAAATCAAATCCTAAACTAATTGCATAAATGGAAATGTTACTTTGAAAATAAATTAATTCTAGGAAAGAACAAGAATTTGTAATTGAAATCCTAAGAGCATGAATTCAAATAAATAGGCCTAATCTACTTTTAAAAAAGACATGTCCTAATTGGTTTTTACTCTTCATAAATCATGGATTTAGAGCCTAGGGGTCATGATTCAACCCTAAGGGAAAAAAACCAATCTTTGTGAGCAAATATGATCAAGTTTGCGTGTTAGAAGAGTGTTACAGGAAGTTACAGGTGTTGCTACAAGAAGTTACAGATTTTCTACATGAAGATATAATTCATTGAATCACCAAGTAAATCAAATCAAAATGGGATGGGGATTTTTTATTTATTTAACGAGATGTCTTAGGTCTCCATTCCAAGTAGTATCACTCAAAAATACCCCTGTTAACACATGCTAAAAAATAGCAAAAATTACTAGTCTAATATCTAGAAATTTGAGAACTAGTGAGCTAGTTAATCTATCAAATGCCTAACCTAATCAAGTGAAAATGAAATGGGGTAAAAAAATTATTAACTTGAATTTTTTCATGAAATAATACAAGTTGAATATTTCCAAATAAATCTCATTAACATGTTATAAAAAATAGCATAAAATTACTACTATTTGCTACAAGGGATTTCCAGAATATTTTAGATTTGTGAATAGGCAAACTAATATAAGTATCTCAATGATTACTATGACCTTCCAAAGTTGTTAAAATGATGAAATATTTCTTGTGATCCTACAAAAGAACTTACTTCAACCATTTAACTCAATCCTACAACAAAAAATCATCAATACTAGATGCAGAAATAGGAAAAACAAGAACAAGAGATGTATGTGAATAAGAAATGAAAAGAAGAAAAGTAAATTATACAAAAGGGCTCTGAGGCTCTTGGGATGGCCAAACCCAAGGAAAATCATATTCCTATGAAGAAGACCAAGATTTATAAGGCAAAAATGGTACCAATCTTCATTATTTCCATCAATACAATTACATCCCTACAAGAAATGAAAGTGGAACTACAAAAATACTAGTTCTCTCCACAAGAAGACTAAGAAAAACCAACCCCTAGAGGCAAATTAGAATTGGTACTTATAAAAAATGATTAGGAAGAATTCTCCATGAAAGGAGAAAGCTTTCCCCTCCAAAATCCTTCAAATAGTGGATCTAATTCCCAATATTAGGAATATACATTAAATGACAGGGAACACATTCCTAAATTTTTTCAATCATTGGAGATCTATAATTTGTGCAATAATTTCATAATATCTTGTTGATTTATTATCCAATATTGATCCTCCTATAATAAGGAGAAAGTCCCTAAATTATCTCCTCCTCCAAATCTTCATAATTTGTCCAATATTCTCACAATATTCTACAAAAATAAATAATATTAGGCACAAATATGTAATTATCCATAAACATTTCTAATGAACATATTAAAGTTAAAAATATGTCATATAATGCAAAAAGAGAGGTTTAATGTGTTGAAGGATGGTCAGATGGGTCTTAATTTATGTCTAATTTGGAGGCCCATCATTTATCATCATGAAGTTTATTTTCATAAAATAATATTTATTATAGATTATGTATTGGTGAACTTATATAAAACTTTTATATATGAAATTGCATGCAAAACGACTTACTTACAAAAAAGAAGAAGAATATATTTTTATAAATTACAAAGTTTAGTATGATTGAAACTATGATTGTAAAATTACGATAAATATTTTTCTATAGCTTGGATAGTTCATTCATATTAAATCTAATTTAATTAGTAAAATATTTCTTTTTTTTTTAATAAGACTAGTTCTATTACGATAAGAAATGTATAGTACAATCAAGCTTGCATGCAAGCAAAGAAGAAAAGTAGGGGAGCCGTAGGTGATAGGCTATCTACCTTGCTCCTTAGAGACAATCAAGGAAAGGGCCATAGAAAACACGGGAATACAAATGCTAGAACTAAGCAGAGATTTCTACCCCGAGAGGGCAGTTACTGCCACACGACATTTTTTTCCTTTTTTCCTGGTTACTTTGACCCATTCAGTGTAGTTTGGCTGAGCCATAACAAGTTGTAGACTATTCTGCTCTGGTGGCGGAATATCCTTATCAGAGTCTGAGGACGAAGATATATGAGAATGTTTCTGAATGAGCTGAGGGTCAGAGGGGATTGCCGAACCAACTGAGGGAGCGTCCAGTGGAATCTCATCATTCTACCCATCTGCTACAATTTCCTCCTCATCCGAACTAGAGGAATCTGTATTGTCCATAGGAGGTGGCACATAAGGATTCCAGCTCTTGGATTTGGGTTTGTGTTTCAGATTCTTCTTTTTTTCGAGGAACTGGGTACATGTACTCTGGAGGTGCCCCGTTTGATGACAATGGCGGCAACGGAAGGTTGTATTCTCGTAATCCAAGGTTTGTGTCCAGTGGAAATCTCCAATCTTGAGATTGATCTGATCTGGCAATCCTTTGTTGATATCTATTTCTGCACAAATTCTACCGTAGGTGTAGAGTCCATTTTCCTTTCTTGAAGAATCTATAGCCAGGTAGCGTCCTAAAGTGTCTCCAATGGCTAAGAAGACAGAGATATGCCATAGATGTGCCGGAAGATTCGGGAGCCTGACCCAAATGGGAAGCTTGGTGATGACAGCTGTAGAAGGGTCGAAGTCTGGAAACTAAGGGGTGAGAAAAAGCCCAGCCAAACCCCAGAACCAAGGGCCTCCCATTAAGGCCTCCTGGTAATCTTCATTTAAGTCAAAAACCATAATGAAGAATCCTTTTCAACATAAGTAGATCTTGCTTTTTTTAGTCCAATTGGTATGGATCCATTGGTATAGATCTGATGTGCGAGGCCATAGCCCATTAAATCTACATATGAGTGCAGATTCTGCAAATATCTGGTAGCGATTGTCAATCTCAGGATCAGAGAAATTGATGGAAGGAATCTCCTCTGATTTGTCTACAAAAAATGGATTTGGAGCCACAGTTGGTTGGGCTACTTTCAAAGAGGACTGCGGTTGGGCAGCGTCTTTGCGGAGTGCATCTTTAAAAGAGAAAGAAGGGGCGGAGGAGGTCTGCCCAGTGGAACCTCCTCTTAAACGAAAGGTAGCCATAATAGAAGCGTCCTTATGAATGCTGTAAAAGGAGAGAGGAAGGGGATTCATAAGTTGCTTACCCTTATATAGCAATATGAGGTAAGAGGAGGGGATCCCAAGCCAGCGTTCGAGTCTTTGCAAAAGATCCTGCACGAGATCTGTTGCGCGTACCCATTGCATCATCATCTTGCCCGAGAGTTTGACTTGGATATGAAATGCATGTGTTTCTTTAAGCAGATTTGGCTGGTTCAAGAAAGGAAACTACTGCCGCAGCACAGATCTTGTTTGAACAACGTCGGAAACCACGACCGTCATTTTAGCCATGAGCTTCGGCTCCCGGATCATGGGCACCTCTTTAAGCAGATCCTCGCCATGAGGTTCATTCACTGCAAAATCCACTTTAATGGCGCTCGAGAACGAGGGTTTTGAGCCCAGCTTTAATGGCTGTGATGTATCTGTCCTTACCTCCACCGCTTCCTCTTGCCCTGTCTCCTCTCTGTTCAAACTACTCAACAACGTTACAGGATTCGAACGCGGGACCATCGAAAGGCCGCCGTGAGTTGAAATGCTTGTAAGAAGAGTAGGATCTGCACATTCTTCATCAGATTTCTCCCTCCTGAGCAACTGGGATACCAAGAGTGCTACAGTCGCCATTAGGGTTTTTTCAAGCAAGCTTTCTTTTCTCCGACACCTTACAGATTTTATTTCTTCTTGTTCCTTTTCTTACTCTTCACAATCTATCAATTAGTAAAATATTTCAATACTCATAAGGAAAAATAATTAAAAGTAAAATAATTTAGTTAGTTCTCGATAAGATGAAAATGTGTAACTCATTCAGTTTTTAATATAAAATATTAATAATATTAAATCAATCAAAAATGCAATTTAACCAATTCAAGATTGGTTTATAAAATTCAGTATATTGTTAAATTTAAAAAAACTTAAGTCATAATTTTTTATATTTAATTTTAATTTAATATACTTAAAAATTCTATTTTTATAAAATTTAATTTATTTCTAAAGTTATGAGTTTTTCAAGCAATTTAAATTTAATATTTATAGCAACTCCTGCCAATTTAAATTAGAAATTTCTCTCTTTAAAGATGGGAATCAAGAAATGTAAAAACAAGTGCCACATAATAGCCACTATGTGCTACTTAGTTCAAATATAACTAATTGAAGTATGAATAGTTGACAGAGTGTGAGATAATTAACTAAAGTCTTCATAAAACAAAATTGAAAGTGAAAATGTTGTGCTAAAATTTTGTTTTTTGGTGAATGTCTACCTCATTGGTTGTAATGAAGCTTTATAACTTTATTATTTTGCGAGTGTTTGGTTCAAATTAATATGAAAAAACTTAGTTTCAACTCAATGAGATGTCAATTACAAGAAACTTGTTTTGCACAACCGATTGTCTCCTATAAAGTTCATGGGAATTGAACATGATTGATATAGAGTTTAATGCAATTGTGTTTGTGGCAGTGAAGGCATGGGAATATGAAACAAAACTTTTATTGTTATCTCTCAAATGGCATCTCTTGCTTTTGAAGAGAAAAATTGATTTGGGATGATTTATGATCTGTGATATAGTATTAAATTAATTTTTAAGTTAAATTATAAAGATAAGCTAATTAATATTTAAGAATAATTCATAATAACAATTGGTTTACTATTAATCTAGCAACTAAATTATAATTTGCATGATTATATAAATTAAATCACTAGTAACAATAGATGGATATCAAAACACTTAGTTTCTAATCAAAATACTTAGTTCCTAAAACATTTAGTATCGTGAAAATAAAAAAATAAATCATTAAAAAAATTAAATATTAAAATAAATAAAATATATCATTAGCCATTTTCAAAAAAATTCTAAATATTATACGTTTGTCTATGATTTGTGATTTAGTATTAAATTGGTTGAATTTAACACAATCACTTTGAATAAAACTAAGAATAAAATTGCAATAGATTAAATAGCTTTAACAAAATACACACATTAAATTTTTTGCATGGTAGCTGAGACCAATCTTCTTTATTTGGGTTGAGGAAAGAAGATAAAACAACTTTAACAAACCAATTGAATCATATGATAAATTGAAGACTAATGTCCCAATAAATGTCGAGCAATCTCCAACTACTTGAAACAGAGTATGGAAAATGGGATAGTGATAATACTTTAGTTGGAGTTTCAAATTATTTGACCTGCAAGAACAATATACATTAATTAGAGACACATGAAAGGAATAAAATAAAATAAAAGATTAATTTCTTGAATTATTGAATTCAATTTCTTGTTATATGATCAATTTTTTGAATTTTTTTATATACTTGGAGTGAGAAGTTATAAAAACTATGCTTAAATAAAACAAATTCAACAAAGTTAGAAAAAAAATGCTCACTAGATCCTAAAAATTAGTAACTATACATCAATAAAACTTTCTTAGGAAAGAAATTCTCACAAGATTCTAAAAAGTAATAACTAATTATGATAATAGTTGTTAATTATGGAAGCTATGTGTAAACAAGAAAAAATATTATGATTAATGTAATTGGAATTGAAAATATATAATAATAAAATATATATAAGTTAAATTAAAAAGTAATAAAACTTAAAAATGAATTATTGATAAAATATTTTTTTACTTATTTTTCCTCTTTAAAATTTGTCATCTTAAAAAAAATACAAGTCAAATTAAAATGTAATAAAACTAAAAAGAAATTATTGGAAAAACTGGTTTTTAATTATTTTTTGCTCTTTAAAATTTATCTCTTAAATTGAAAATATGGAGAAAAAACTAGAATTCATGAAAATGGAAATAATAAAAAATAAAAAATAAATAAAACTAAAAACAAAAAATTATGTACTAATACAAGTGGAAGTTACTAGATAAATTTAAATAATAATAAAAATAACAAAAAATGAATTCTCAATGTTAAACTATGGATAAGCGACATAAATTTTTGGTAAAAAACAAACTAATAGTAAGTCAAATCCAAAATGAAATGTGTAATACCATGTTTGTGGTGGGTATAATAAAGCTTCTGAAGTTACTTGTAGTTGGGGATTTGCTTTATTGGAAATTCTCCTTTAAAGAGGCAAGTGAATTTTTTTTTAGTAATAAATATATAACATTTTGGTGTTATTTTGGTTCTTTATTATATCTGCTGGCATGGTATAACGTATTCAGTTTTATCTTTGACTATGTATTGATTTGTCTTTGACCAAATATTTATGGCACTTATACATAGTTTAACATTAGGAATTCAATTTTTGTTATTTTTTATTATTATTTAAATTTATTTATTTGTAAGGTGATTGATTGAGGTTATGGGTTATTTAGTAACTTCCATTTCTATTAATTATTAATTTTTTGTTTTTAATTTTATTTCCTTTTTATTTAACTTTCTTTCTTCTTCTTCTTCTTCTTTTTTCTTTTTCCATGAATTATAATTTTTTCACAATATTTTCAATTTAAAATGACTTATTATTATATTAAAAACTTATTTTTAATAGATTCAATTATAAACAATTATAGATATATTAATAAAAATAAAACACACATAGATATATGTATGTTAATATAGACAATATTAGTTAATCATATTTCTTAATTTTTGGTTTTGATTATTTCGTAATGAACAACTCAAAAAATATTATTTTTTCCACATACTTATCACGAGATAGTCACTAAAATTCATGTTTTTACATTTCTCATAGCTAATATTTGTTAGGATATTCCGACACATAGGAAATAGTTAAGTACAACTTGGTCTAGTATAGAGTTAGGTATAGAGTTAGGTAAAGTGTGTTTCTTTACTGTTGTACATTTTGTAACTTACAATCCGACGGTCACGATATGTAGTGATCCGACGGTTCATTCTCTCCTCGGTATTACCGACACTTGATCCGTGGCTTGACACCCGATTGGTCCATGAGTTCTATTTAAAGCGCATGGAGGGTCATTTGTAGGGTAATCCGTGCATGAGAGAAACATATGTAAATTTTCATTCTTTTATTAATAAATTGCCTGAAGTGGCCGCGTTGGCTCAGGCCGTGGACTGTTTCCCTCTTTGAGGGTTTTAACCACGTCAAAATACTGGTGTATTGATCTGCGATCTGGTTGTGAGCGGTGTCCTTTTGGTGTTCTGTCTGAGAAACTTACCCTGTAAATTCCTACAATATTACATCATGTTCACAGTGATAAAGACATGTATACTTTAAATAGTTTACTTATGAATACATAAAATAGATATTTATTTTACATAATCTAAATAGGAAAGAAAAATGCATCACCAAGTCTATTTGAAAGTCAAACAAATGCCTCTTAATCGCCATCACATTATTTATCATTTAATTTTTAGCCATAAAATATTTATTAATTTAATTTTTATTTATAATTACTATTGAAACGAAAAGTCAAAACTATTCCAATATCCATAAAGAAAAAATTAAAACCTTTCATGCATCCATAAAAGCCCATTTGTTTCTTTTATGGTCCATAAAAAGATGTAATCAACATTTTATACATGCATAAGACCTCATAATTTTAGTTTACATAATATTGCAGAATTGTAATTTAAATATAGTAAACATGAATTTACCTTTCATGTCAAGAATTTAATCCTACATATTAATACAAAATTTTTCATTGTTAAAGTCCCCCTAGAGTTATCAATACATGATGATTTATATTGATTTTGAACTAAACAAGAAGAAAAACATGTGAACTGATTAATAAACCAATAAGTATCTAAATTGAGACTAAATCTTCAATGTTATTTCTAAATTCATTTTTCTGTTCTCATTTTCTTATTTGATAAGGGTTGTGACCTTGAATCCTTATTATCATAGATATTGTACACAATTGGAAATACTTACTTTTAAGTGTAAAAATGTTTCCACTGCAAAAAAAATGTGTAAAAACATTTGTGAATCTTACCAATTATATTATAAAATTCCAACAAGACGAATAAAAAAATAATATAATTAGTGAAATAAAGAAAACAAAAACATACAACAATAGTATAAATTATGAAATAACACAAGTACATATCACTCTCCATTGTCATCACCCTGATTATCTTCCTCGCTTGGCATGATAATATTGTTGTTCTCAAAAATATGTTTTGATCTTGGCTCGTGTCTTAATACCAACCACCAACCCCTATCCAACACATTTGGGTAAAAAAATACCTAGTTGTAGTGTATTGGGAAAACATAAGGCTCCCCAACTTCATGCCACTTCTTTCTAGAGTTGATAGATATCATCTCACTATTGCGATCTTCCTTTATATTATTTCGTTCAAAGGCGTCCCACCACTTGCACCTAAAAATAACACATTAGAACAAAGAAAATTCCACTTGAATGATCTCTTGTATCTTTCCAACGTAACCTAACATCCCCTGCATTAAGTTTTGATCGTGGTGACTAACACAACTATATTGGTTGAGCTCGACTTCCACTCTAAATTCTTGTGTCATGCATCCATCATTGGCATCATCTATGTGAAAATTATGTCCATGTGCCCACATAGGCGGAAACAAATGCACCTATAAAAAAATGAAAAAATCAGTGTTATGTGTCTAATAACCTGTTGTAGCGGCTACAACCACTCTCCAAAATTTTGCCTTAGCTTCGTTTTGGAGCCTCCCTACCAACCATCCTCAGCCATGTGTCTAACATTGTCAAGCACATCAACTTCAGTTGTTTCATAGAGTCTTGTGAGTATGTGCATGCAAGTTTGTTCCACCCCCTTCACAGGCTACTTTCCAGACTTAATATCATTTTCTGGTTGAGAAGCGCCCTTTGGGAATTGCGCGATTTTGGAGGGTAACCATCATTCCCTCTAGAAATTGCACAAACCTAGCTGGACACCTAGCTAGGCTCCAGAATTGTGCAATTTTTCCTAACAATCTTCCTCTCAAAAATTGCACAATTCAGCCCACGACAGTTGCTCAGCCCAGAAATTGCGCAATTATGAGCAGCAGTCACCTGCTACTCCTAGAATTTGTGCAATCCCTCCGAGACATCTAGCCCAAGAGCTAGCAAAAATTGCACAAATCCATCCAAGTAGCCTACTAGGCTCAAAAATTGTGCAATGTAGTCAGACAAGCTTCCTTAAGAAAATGGCGCAGTCTGACCCAGGGCAGCTGCTCAACCCAAAAATTGCACAATCCTGGGAGACAATCATTTGTTCCTCCTAGAAATTTCACGATCCCTCTGGGACAACCCTCTCTTCTCAGCCCAGAAACTACGCAAATTTTCATCCTAGGCTCACAGACCAATGCATGTGCCTTCAAGTTGACTAGTTCCCTCCGGGACTGAGAAAGAATGATTCGCCTACATGGAATGCCTTTCCCAAAGCAGCATGCAAAGGCATCCCTTGACTTAGGGATCTATTTTTAGCAACTTGAGGTTACATGCAAGGATCATTTCAAAAACATCCTGCCAAGTGTCGTCTTTCCTAGATTTGTGGCATGCGCATCATAACCTTGATTTTATCAAAACTTATGAACTGGACGCTGCAGAGCTCATTCCTAGCATAAATCTTGCAGCTCTGACATCCCACATCACATCTAGGAGTTGTCGGCACATTCAGCTCATATATTTCAGGGTAAGCCCACTTCGCATGTCTTGCATTGCATTTCTGTCAATTTTTGTGTTTCGGCTTGTGTGAGTGTTGTCTGTTTGAATTCTATGAATGCTTGCTATCATTTGCATGCATGCTAGATTGTACAAGCGTTGTTTGAGTTTTCGTTTGCATCTCACTTTTGTCACATGCATGACGCTATTTTTGCACCGACAGTCGTCGTTGCGGCGACTCGCTTCGCTCACATGCATGTCGTCCCATTTTCTAAATCCGGCACTCACAGTATTCATGCATGATCATTCACTCTTGTTTGCACTCAACCTCACAATGCATTTAGACTTCTTATGTTTTCAGTCACCCATGGGCGGGTCTAGGTTGCCTTGGCCCGAACTTTGCCCTGCTTGGCTAGCACTATGCATTTCTGGAAGAAAAGGCTCTACCTTCCCTCCAGAAATTGCATAAGTCTAGCCTAGCACTGACCTCCAGGCTTGCATTGTGCAATTCTTGGAGGCAGTTTCTTGTTAGCCCCAGAAACTACGTAATGTAGTTTGTCAGTTGCATGTCATTGCTAACTGAAATTATGCATTGCGCAATTTCCGTTCTCAACAGGCTAGGCTGGACTTTCCATTGCACAGTTCTAGTAGTTAATCAGCCTCCCAACATCTTGGACTGTGTCTTCCGCGGCCTTGGCAGTCAGTCTCCCAACCTCTCGATGAAAATTGCGCAATCTTCATGGACAGTCACACAGGTATGTTGCATGTCAATCCTCCAATTTGTTTTGCTTTTCAACTAACGGATTTCTTACCATGAGTGTTTCTATGTATCTAGGAATCATAAGTATTCATCTCTCTCTTAGGAGCACAAGTACAATGGCTTCCATGAGAGCAGAGTCAAAGACACCATTAAGAGCGCAACTGAGGATGTAGTCGATCAAGTGTCTATGAACTTTCCTATCCATGAAGACATCAATTTGTTCATGGACAAGGATATCAAGATGAATGGCAATGACATCACAGCGAGCAACACCAACAACAACAGTAGAAGACAACACACCTGCATGTGGTGAATGCAAGAGGAAAGTTGTTGACCACACAGAGGCGAAACAGAGATGCAAGCTCAAGCAGATCCACTTGTGATTGAAGCTATGAGGTGACAGTGCGACAGGACGATCGCGCGAAGTCAGAAAAAGGAACAAAGAAGAAGTTGCATGTGTTGAAGTAGCAACTCAAGGAAGAATAGGAGTTGCATAGATGATAGAATGAGCTGCAACAATAATAGGTACAACAAGCGGCACAACATGCACATACTGATGAAATTGTGCCCACACAAGTTATAGTTCCATCCTAGCAGCTAGCATGGAGCAGCCAAGGTGAGCAGTGTTGTTGATCGCATGCAAGGGAATTCAACATCATGCATGTCATTGTGCGCACGCATGCGGTCCCACCCATGTGGCACACTCATAGAGACGAAGACAAGAACTAAGTCCAACTGGGGTTGAACATGAAGTTTGACAGTTGATGTGCATGACCACCAGCACACACTTGAAGATCAGCATAGACACTATGGATCAGTGTGTTTCTGATTCGGATGCACCCAAGACAACCATGCACATGTTATTAGACGAGTTGGATAGAGGAGTTGTATCAATGCACCTAGATGCAATAGAGGCAAGAGTTTTCTTTCATCAGGATTGTCACAATTAAGCGCGAGAACACCACCACAGACTACCAAGCTTGGAATCAGTCCACCATGGTCGACCACCATAAGGATGTCAAAGAGTTGGTCGTCCCACATATGTTCGAGCCTTAGTGATGTCTTGCATGCCTTGCTCAAGCCTATGTCATCCCACATGGGAACATGTGCATTGTAATGTAACGTCATGAAAAGTGAAAGTCCAAGGGTCGATAGTTGGACGTAACAGTCATGTAGTAGGTGAAGAGTCATGAGGGTAGATGAAGAGTCACAAAGGGGAATGTCAAGGTTAACCCCACCCTTTGCTATAAATAGGACCTCATAACTCATTGTATAAGCTTTTGGTCAGCCAAGCTTCCGATAGGAGTATCTTAGAGAGAGCTTGGACAGTATTGTAATGAGCCTTGGCTTCTCCACTGTGCATAGCTAATATACCTCTTTGGAGGAGCAGGTGGCAGTGACTGTAACGTTCTGCTGTCAGAACTAGTGGTTGGTCATGGTTGTATTGTATGACTGGAACTTACACTTCTTAATATAACAGATCCAACACGTTTCATGCATATGTCGTATTGTATTTCAGTTATCTGGTTTACTCTAAATGATATATGTATATCTTTGCTTACGCATGCATGTGTAGCTACTTTCTGTATATGTATGTATGAATCTAATAGAAATGTGTTGTTGGTTTAACTATCACTTTGGATTGCTAGCGTACTTGCCTTCCAGCTTGTGATGCATCTTAGCTCTTGTGTTCTCTTCTTAACTCTATGCTTTCACAGGTTTCCAAGGGGTGCACTCACCTCACCCTTCGTATGTTAGAACCGCTCATGCACCTTCCTTGAATTACTGCATATGTCACACCCTTGCTACCAATAGGGACACTTGCCTCTATGCGAAACCGCGATCAAGGCAATATCGTACAACCCACTAATGGGAATCCTACACCAAACTATCTGAGGTCTAGTTGGGACTTCTTACCGGGGAGATCCCTTAACATGTTGGTGGGTCCAGCACCGTCAACATTTCTGGCTCTAGAAGGAGGGCTAGATGACCAGATGTGTCCTCTCATCCAGTTTTGAACATTTGCACATCCATCATGGATACTATCACACTCATCCCTCCACCATGTTTTTCATATGCCAAATCTCTCGACATCACGAGGGAGTTTGCTGATATCTTGGTCGAGTTCACGTATAATGGTGAAGGCGAAGTAGCTTGGCCTGAGTTCTTAGAACACTTTTATGCATTCCTTGTAGATGAGTTCTATGCAAAAGAGGCCGGCATGATGCTTGCATACAGACTTTGCAAATCCCCACTACGGTGGTGCTGGAGTCTTCTACCCAGCAACATGCACTCACTTGAGCATTTTTTTGATCTCATTGAATCTACTTTCCATCATTTTGATCCAGAACCTCTTCACAATTTTTTTTTAGAGAAATGGAAGGCTTTGCAAGAATCGCCTGATGATTTTTGGCAGCACTTCCGTGTTTTGCAATTTTAAGCTCCAAAAAGCCAGATGAAATTCTAGTATCTCATTGACAGATATGAATATTGTCTTATCAAATTTTTCAATCCCAAGAAGAAGTTCAAGCTTAAACCCTGCTCAACATACTTCGGTGATGGAGCCGCGCAATCATGAATGGACACGGTCATTGTCACAAGTGATCGTCCGCCGTCCTCTCGTCAAACAGCTCCACCACCGTTGAGGGGAGGTTCAATCAGTGGGCTATATTCAGGGCTTGTTCTTCCTTTATCCCTGAAGATTTTTCCACTTTGCGTAGCTCCAAACATCAAGGTAATTTCATAACACGCTTTCACACAAGAGCATCCTAATCCAAGTATTCAAAGACCTTAAAAACTTACCTCATGGTTCCTTGAAGAAGCATCGCTTTGCTTCGTTGTTGGGAACAGGTTCCCCTAAGAGCCATTTTTGGGGCAAAAATCCAAAATTTTGTATAGAGAATGTAAATTCTCCGCATTTTGTGGTCACAGAGCTCGAAGATGTAAAGAGTCACTAAGGGTTTTCCGCCCTTCTTTTGTAAAATTCATGTCGGCTGTAGAGATCTACCCATGGTCTGCGGACCATGGTATTGTATAAAACGAAGTGTTAGAAGAGTATTTTAATAGTTCAGTTAAGTTAAGGAGTTAGTTGATGGTTGAAATCATTGATGCGTCTGTGAAGAGATAAGAGCGAGAGTCTTAGTGTAGGAAGAGGCTCTACAGCTGAGTGCGCAGAGGCCCAGGGTAGAAGTTTGCATCTAAGTGCACAGACCCCTACAGCTATGTGAGCAAGGTAGTTAGCATTTGTACTGGAAATATGAATCATCAATTAAGAGCAGTATTCTGAAATTACTGTGTACTTTAATTCTATTGATTGCATGCGATTATGTTATGTTAATTTCTAGGTTTATGTTATAATACAAATTTGATGTGCGAAAATATATGTTTCCATATGCTACATGAACGCAAGTAAGGATATATGTTTACGCTAAGATAATCTTAATTGCATGGTAAAGTTGGCAAACACTCAAGATAATTCGGGAAATTATACAATAACCTAGTTACAAAGGCGCGTAAGTGCCTGACTCACTAGTTAGGGTTGTGCAAAGGACAATCGTATATCTTTGCGGAGGTTTTGAAGGACGAGTAAGAAAGTACGTCAATAAGCCCTAAGGAATTATTGATCTGCACGAAGGTAGGGATTAAGGTATAAAACAGACATCACAACCATCTCAGGGTGTGGAAACTTGGTTCCTACATCCCCCCATACTGCTTCAGGTGAGATTTCAGTTCGCGCTCCGCGAACTAATGCCGAAAGGGCTAGTAGTGTAGGGATTTGCTTGGCTGACTAACGTTGAAACTGGTTCACGACCCATCAAGCTAGAAAATGGTTTTGTTGCCGGGAAAAACTGTTGAACAAGGATGTCACGTTATGTTGGAATGATGAATGTCAGAAGAGCTTTGATGTGCTGAAAGAGAAAATGGTCATTGCGCCAATCCTAGTCTTCCCGTACTGGAAGAAGGAATTTCATGTGCATGTGGATGCGTCATGTATTGCACTGGGGGCAGTACTGACTCAAGCTGGTGAGGGAGACTTGGACCATCCTATAGCGTTTGCAAGCAGGAAGTTGTCCAACGCTGAAAAGAACTATTCCACTACAGAGCGCGAAGGACTAGTTATGGTGTACGCACTCCAAAATTTTAGGCACTATTTGTTGGGAGGAAATTTTAAGATGTATACGAAACATTCCGCATTGAAATACCTGGTCAACAAACCTGTGTTGGGGGGGGAAGATATGTAAATGGCTTCTGTTGTTCCAAGAGTATGATTTTGAAGTCATTGTGAAACCAGGGTGGTTGAATGCAGGACCAGATTATCTATCATGCATTGAAACAGGAGAAGACCCTACTAATTTAGAGGAAGGGATGCCTAACGCGCATCTCTTTGTAGTGCACGTCAAGGAAAGTCACTTTGAAGATATCATCCACTTCCTGATGATGGGAGCAACTCCAAAAGGATATACAAGTCAACGTAAGAAGGAATTGGTGGTGCACGCGACAAAATTTTCTGTCATTGCAGGGCACTTGTACAAAATGGGATCAGACGAAATATTGCGACGTTATGTGCCAGAGTTTGAAAGAAGCAGTATCCTCACCGATGCTCATGGGGGAGCCATGGGATGACATTATGCAAGAAAAGAAATAGTGCAAGAAATTCTACATGCTGGGTTGTGGTGGCCAACCCTACATAAGGATTCAAAAGCATATTGTAGGCCATGTGATGCATGTCAAAGGACTAGCAGGCTGTAACAGAGGGATCAGGTGCCTCTGATTCTGTAGGTGACATTACAACCATTCCAAAAATGGCAATTGACTTTGTGGGACTGATTCAGCCTCAAAGAAAGAAAATGGGTGCGTGGTACATCATCACTGTGATTGAGTATTTGACCAGATGGGCAGAGGCATAGCTTGTGAAGGACTGCACAGGCGCGACAGCAACACAATTTATTTTTGAGTCTGTGCTGACAAGATTTGGGTGTCCAAAGATTTTGATGAGCGATTGCAGTACACATTTTCTTAATGAGACAATCATCGCGTTGACGGAGGAATTTCAGGTGTATCATCAGAAAAGTATGCCTTATCATCCGTAGGCTAATGGGACGGTGGAAGCATTCAATAAGATACTGGAGAGCACGCTGCCAAAGGTTTGCAATTTCTCAGCAAAATGATTGGGATGTGCGTGTACCTGTGGTGCTATGGGCTTACAGAACGACTTGCAAGAAGCTGACTAAACAAATTCCTTTCAGGCTCATGTATGGCGTAGAGGTTGTGATGCAGATGGAATACATTGTACCTATTCTACGCATAGTGGCATTCATAGGAATGGAAGATCACAGATCCCTCGAAGAAAGGCTCACATATCTCACAGAATTTGAGGAGGACATATTTCTAGCTGGATTTCATCAACAAGTTCAAAAGGAGCATGAAAAGGCATGGCTTGATCAGCTCATCAAACTGCGCACCTTCAAGGTAAATGATCTGGTTTTGTTATATGACAACAAGTGCGATAAATTTCTAAGGAAATTTAGGATGCAATGGCTGGGGCCATATGTCATCAAGGAGATTATTGATGGTGGAGAAGTGTAGTTGGTAAAATTGAATGGAGAACCCTTCCCAGGGAAGGTGAATGGCAGTCGATTGAAGCCATAAACCGGTGATCCAGCTAGGTGAATATATGAGGGAAGCACATTCTTAGTGCTCCAGTCAGTTGAAAGGAGGCGCGGGACTATAAACTACACTGCTTGGGTTAGAGAGCTGCACGATTGGGGAACCGCGCAGAACCAAGGAATGTCACAGTGTCAGCAGAAGCGCACAAGCAATTGCGCTACCAAGGGAGAAACTGCACATGGCAACCAAAAAGTGACATTATGGTCATTGTTCATGATTTGACAGTGAAAAATGACCAAATGGAGCGGGAGGCGGCATTTAAGTCATAATTTATGGGAAAGATCTTTGAAAATATGCTGCCAATCTAGCATTAATGAACTAACTTTGGGGGGAACGGTTGAATTTGAATTCGAAAATGCCTATAAATTACGATGGCTACCCAGTGGTAAACACTTTGCATATTGAGATATTTTGAATTGTGTTGCCTGCTATGCATGAACTACACATTCTTCGAAGAACTACTTGATTGCCTAGTGTTCGATTGATTTCTAGAATTCGACTGGAAGATCATCTGTGAAATTATGCTAGGACTAGGTCCCACATAAACCATGAGCATTGAAGTAATGACAGCTGAAGGAGTTGTTCCAAAGGTAGCAAAGGTTTTAAGTGTGGAAGTACCAGCCGAAGTACCTAAATCACTAAGGTCGCCTAGGCCGAGGCCTACCCCAACCAAGGAGGGTCCGAAGAACAAGAAAGGCAAGCAGACAGTGACACTAGATCTAGTGCACGTATCACCCAGGAAGCACCCACAGAAGGACAAGCCCATTGCACAGGAAAATGGCAAGGTGGCTACCTAGAGCCTAAAGAAGAGGTCGAAGAAATCCAAATGGGTGATGAGAGTAGGAATTTACAGGGTAAGTTCCTCAGAAAGAATACCAAAAGGACACCACTCACAACCAGATCACAGATCAATACACCAGTATCTTTGACGTGGTTAAAACCCTCAAAGAGGGAAACAGTCCACGGTCTGTCCCAACGTGGGTACTACAGGCAATTTATTAATCAAAGAATGAAAATTTACATAAGCTTCTCTCATGCACGGATTACCCGAACAATGACCCTCCATGTGCTTTAAATAGAACTCATGGACCAATCGGGTGTCAAGCCACGAATCAAGTGTCGGTAATACCGAGGTGAGAGTGAACCGTCGGATCACTACATATCGTGACTGTCGGATTGTAAGTTACAAAATGTACAACGGTAAAGAAAGACACTTTACCTAACTCTACACTAGACCAAGTTGAACTTAACTATATCCTATGTGTCGGAATATCCTAACATCCCCCCTTAAGAACAACTTGGGATAGGATTGAAGGATTTACAAATATGACACAATAGGAGAAGGAAGGAGGCACTAGAGCCTATCCCCCCTTAGTGACAACTTCCTGAACTCCAAGCATATATCGAAGTTTAGTGAACTTCGCCTCTGTGAGAGCCTTTGTGAAGATGTCCGCAACCTGATCATCTGTTGGACAATATTGCACTTCAAGAACATGGTCATGAATGAGCTTTCTGATGAAGTGCATGTGTAGTTCAATGTGTTTGTTGCGCTGATGCTGGACTGGATCTTTGCATAGCTGAATGGCACTTTGATTATCACACCAAAGTGTGGTTGGATGCTGCTGCTCAAAGCCAAACTCTGATAGGATCTGACGAAGCCACAAGGCTTCCTTACTAGCTTCCACGGCACCACGATACTCTGCTTCTGCTGACGAAAGAGAAATGGCAGCCTGTTTATTACAAGCCCATGTAATAGGTCCTGAACCAAGAGTGAAGACATAACCGGCAGTAGACTTCCGATCATCAGGGTCACCAGCCCAATCAGAATCAGTGAAACCAACTAACAGAGGAGCTGCTTTGGCACTGTAATGAATCCCAAACTGTACTGTACCTCGAACATAACGAAGTATTCTTTTAGCTGCTTTCCAATGACTTTCACGGGGGTTTTGCATAAAACGAGCAACAAGGACAACAACAAAGGAAAGATCAGGACGAGTATGGGTTAAATACAAGAGTTTTCCGACAAGTTGACGGTATAAGGTAGCATCAACTTCAGGAGAAGTACAAGAGACTGAAAGTTTGACTCCAGACTGAAAGGGAGAAGGGGCTGGCTTACAGTCTTCCATGTGAAAATGATGAAGAATATCACAAGCATACTTGGATTGGGAAAGGAAAATACCCTCCTAGGATTGCAAGACTTGAAGACCGAGAAAATAGTGTAAGTGTCCTAAGTCTGTCATTTCAAATTTCTTTTTAAGGCTGGACTTCACATGGTTTATAAGGTTGGGATCACTACCAGTAAGAATAAGATCATCAACATAAAGAACAAGGATGATAAGAGAGTTGCCCACTTTCTTGGTGTAGACAGTATTGTCAGAATGACACCTAGAAAAGCCAGATTCTAAAAGAAAGCTATCCATTTTGGCATACCAAGCCCGAGGAGCTTGCTTGAGGCCATAAAGGGATTTCTTAAGTCGACAAACAAGGCTGGAGTCTGTTTGTATGAAGCCAATGGGTTGTTCCATATAGATTTCTTCCTGCAAGTCCCCATGCAAGAAGGCAGATTTAACATCCATCTGATGGACTTCCCATTTTAAAGAGGCAGCAAGGGAAAGAACAAGGCAGATAGAGTTCATTTTGGCAACAGGGGAGAAGGTTTCAGTGTAGTCAATGCCTTCAACCTGTGAAAAGCCCTTAGCAACGAGACGAGCTTTATGTTTATCAACTTTCCCATCTGGTCCATACTTGGTTCTGTAAACCCATTTACATCTAACAAGTTTGCGTCCCTTTGGTAGAGGAACAAGATCCCATGTATCATTTGTCATCAATGAATGATATTCTTCATTCATAGCTGCTTCCCAATGTGGATGGCCTGAAGCTTCTGCAAAAGTGTCAGGATCATGATTTACTGGAGCTTGAGCCAGTAAAGAAGAGGCTCTTTCAAACTGAGAACGTGTACGTCGCTGATCTGTAGGATCACCGGCAAGATCACCTGCTGCATCCCGAGTAGCACGGACCCATCTTGGAAGTTGAGGATCCTGAGAAGGTGGGGGAGGATTATCATCCTCGCTTTCATCATCTGAAGAAGAAATGTTTTCAAAGGTAGAAGAGATAGGAAGAGGTGGCACATCCGCCGGACTAGGCTCGCAGGCCGATTTATTTTCATCAAATTTTACATCTCTTCTAATGATAACATTTTTGGACTTAAATGGAATAAGTCTATAACCTTTTACATCTTCAGAATATCCAACAAAAGTACATTTCTCACTCTTAGGTTCTAAAGCTTTATGCTTTTCATCTGGAATATGGGCCCATGCTTCACTTCCAAACACACGAAAGTGACTTACATCTGGTTTAATGGAACTCCAAGCTTCTTCTGGAGTGATATTCTCTAGAACCTTAGTAGGAGTGCGATTGATTATATAATTTGCACAATTAATTGCTTCGGCCCAAAAACTAAGACTGAGTCCTTTAGATTGCAGCATACAATTAGCCATTTCCTTTAAGGTGCGATTTTTCCTTTCAGCTACACCATTTTGTTGTGGAGTGTATGGAACAGTATGTTGCATTTGAATTCCATTTTCGGTGCAAAAGTTGATGAATGTGTTTTTAACATATTCTCCACCATTATCAGTTCTTAGCTTAAGAATTTGATGTCCAGATTGTTTTTCAACAAAGGCTTTGAAGGCCAAAAAAGTGTTAAATACTTCGCTCTTGAGTTTTAAGAAGTATACCCAAGTGCGTCTGGAGAAATCATCAATGAAAGTTAAGAAGTACTTGCAGCCAGAGAATGAAGCAACAGGAAGAGGACCACATAAATCACTGTGCACAAGCTGTAAAGGGGCTGAGGCGTGCCAAGAGGCACGTTTGTCAAAACTGTCCCGATGATGTTTTCCGAGTACACATCCGGAACAAACACCATCTCTGCAAGATACCATAGGAAGACCTGTCACCATATTTTCTTTACATAGATGCTGAAGGGAGCGATAGTTTAAGTGACCAAATCGCTCATGCCAAAGTTTGCTCACTTCATCATTATGAGCAACAAATACTGAGGGAAGATTTGATGACCCAAAGTTGTGAAACTTATACAACCTTTTGGAATCATCAGCAAGACCAGTAGCTAGAATCTGTTTAGGATCTTTTAGATCCTTGATTACAACATCATGAGGTGAAAATTCAACAATTTTACCTTCACCTGAATGAGTTATCTGATAGACAGATAGAAGGTTGCAGGATAAGGTTGGAACACATAATACATCATTAAACTGACCATTGTCTAGATGAACAGTTCCAGTCCCTACAACATTAAGAGATCTATCATCACCAACATATATATTTTTGGTGTTACAATCATTTAAAGAAGAAAACATGGCTTGGTTTTTGGCCATGTGACAAGAGGCTCCAGAATCAATGAGCCACTCATGAGAATGAGAAGAAGAAGAAGATACATTTAATGCATAACCAGACTGAGATGATTGACAATGACATGCAGAAAGTGCCATTCCGGAAGTTGAAGTTGAAGTAGGCTCCACATGGATGTTATGTTTCTTCATTGCAGCTTCCAAGGCTTCCATCTTCTTAAAGCATTTAGATTCTAAGTGGCCATCTCGATTACAAAAGTTACAATGTCTATCAGTCTTCTTCCATTTGTTTTTATTGGTCTTATCATTTTGCTGAAATGATCTTTCATTTTGAGGCTGAGATGGTTTAGGACCATTCTTTTGAGGATATGACTTCTTAGGATTCTTTGAATTTGGTTGCTGCTGGGCGGCTAACGCTTTCGTGGAAGAGTTTCCAAGATTAAGAAGACCAAGGTGTAAGAGTTTTTCTTGTTCTCTTATTAAGGAATCACAAAAGGAGTCAAAGGAAGGGGCCTTGTAGTCTTTTCCTTGACAAATGAAAGCTTCCCTTGTAGAATGGAAAGTGGAAACAAATACAGAGTAGGCTGGTCCCAACTTAGTAAGGATGGAATAAATAAGGTTACCATCTTCTTTCTTAACTTTAACACCTTCCAAGAGATATCTAAGGGTCTTGAATTTGGACAAGAAATCTTCAATGCAAGAAAAATTATTAGGATCCAAAGTAAGCAACTCATTTTCAAGTTGATGGGCTCTAATTTCATTTTTAATCCCAAAAACTTTAGCGAGTTTTTCTAATGCTTCATGAGGAGTCTCAAGTTCTGCAATGTGGAATCTAAGATCAGGAGAAATAGACATCCCTATCAAACCACGTGCTTGATCTTGTCTATTTTCCCATTTTGCAGCCTTGTCTTCATCTTTTGGTTTCTTCTCTTGGTCTGTGGCTATTCTGAAGAGAGCTTTACTTCTAAGTAAATCTTCCATGTAGGCTACCCATTGGAAGTAGTTAGTGCTGTCAAGAATGACTTGGCATGGACTTTCCATTTTTTTTTAAAAAACTGAAGCTGAAGATGCTGAAAGTAAGTGTTCCAATGGATAGATCTCGAAAAAATAGGTGGTTTTAAAAAAAACGGCTCTGAAAAAGGCTTCCGGATGAAGAAGTTATGGCTTTTTGAAAAAAAATTGTTGACGTTGCCGGCAAAGTGCGCGAATGTGCGGGAATGAAAAAAAATCCGCCCCCACAAAATGGAGACTTGAACCCAAGACCTCTACTCTCTTAAAATAGCTTTGAACCAATTGATCTATACAAAAAATTTGAGAGAGAGAGAGAGAGAGAGAGAGAGCGGGGGGGGGGGGGGGGCCTTGGTTTGCGTGCTTGCCTTGAGAAAGCTCTTTTTCCCTACAAAACACAAAACACAAAACCCAACACGAATATGCAAAGAAAAACGAACCTTGCGGCTCGAAGTTAGCTTTAGCCAAAAAAAACTAGAAATTTAAAAAAAAAATCTCAAAGTTAGCTTTAGCCGAAAAACTAAATATTTTTCTCAATGTTTCTGATTTTCCGAGATCACACTAAGGTGCAGGGAAAAGAGCATACGCATGAGAAAAATCCTTCCTTTCTGTTTCTGATTTGCCCAGATCGCACAGAGTCGCAGGGCGAAGAGCATACGCAGAAATGAAAGGTATAGATCCGGTTAAAAAAAAAGGCTAAATAAACTGAGACCGAAATAAGCAGAGAGAAAATAATAGTAAACTGCAAAAAACACTGTATACCTCCCGATCTGAAAAATGACGCAGCTAGGGCTACCGGAAACCTTTTCGCGTGAAACGAAAGGGGTTCCTCACTGGAACAGATGCTCCGAACGCAACAGAGCAGTCCTCTCGGCCCGAAAGCAGTCAGAAACAGCAGATCTAGGAAATGACAGCCGCATGCAGTTCTACCGGCTTCAGATTTGGATCACCAACGGACGCGGCCCTCAAATAGCTCCGATACCAAGTAGGAATTTACAGGGTAAGTTCCTCAGAAAGAATACCAAAAGGACACCGCTCACAACCAGATCACAGATCAGTACACCAGTATTTTTGACGTGGTTAAAACCCTCAAAGAGGGAAACAGTCCACGGCCTGTCCCAACGTGGGTACTACAGGCAATTTATTAATCAAAGAATGAAAATTTACATAAGCTTCTCTCATGCACGGATTACCCGAACAATGACCCTCCATGTGCTTTGAATAGAACTCATGGACCAATCGGGTGTCAAGCCACGGATCAAGTGTCGGTAATACCGAGGTGAGAGTGAACCGTCGGATCACTACATATCGTGACCGTCGGATTGTAAGTTACAAAATGTACAACGGTAAAGAAAGACACTTTACCTAACTCTACACTAGACCAAGTTGAACTTAACTATATCCTATGTGTCGGAATATCCTAACAATGAGGACAGTGAAATGGGAGCGGAGGATGTTGATGTTGAGGGGTCTAACCCAATTTCTAAACTACCTGATTACATTCCTCCACACGGGGGCAAGAAGAAGGTACCGAAGGATATTGATGAAAGTAAGGTCACCCTGCACACACCCTTACTACCGGACCAAATCGTCTTTGAAGGACCACACTTGGGGCATATCCCCCTTCTAAAATTGGAAGATTGGGATTTAGCTTACACGAAGCATTTCCACCATTTAGCTCCAGACCAACTTATGCACCGGGTCTTCTACAAAACCTCTGGAGTGATCGCTTTGGAGCTGAGGAAGTGGTTGAAAGGTGTGGACAAGGCAGGCCTGCTAAGCCTACTATGGGTGTCGCATTACAACCGCGCGCCCATCACGATGATAGTGATCAAGCAGTTGTTGTGCTTGGTGCACGATGGGTGCCTGTGGTTGGAGGAGCTGATACCCATCACTGACATGCTGATCCATAGGATCACCTAGCTACCGCACTCAGGAGAAAATCTGGCCATGGCGTTTGGTGGAAAGACTGGAAAGCGTGACCTCGCTAAATCGATGAAGGATAAGTTCAAGATTGCGAAGAAGTCGTGTGGCTATGCCATCACAATTATAACTAACCCCGCGGTGAAAGTAGCAATGAAAATATTGGTAGTTAAGATTATACGGAAGTGTTGGCACCAGTCGTAGCCTTAATGGCCTAGTGCACGGAGGGTGTTCAATTTAACTAGGCGCACTACCTATGTAGTGAATTCCTTGCGAATTGCAGGGAGGAAAAGGATCGCAGTAAGACATTCCACTATCCATGGTTGCTGATCTCCATAGGGCTAGTCGCGTAGGAGTTACCAGAGGATATCCAGTTTCCTCTGGTCGCACCAGACCTACTGGAAGTCGCGAAGTTTGTGTTGCTATGGGCTACAAAGGACCCTTAGTGGGTCAAGGACAGCAAGATCTTTTGGATCTTGATGGAGATGAGAATCCATATGGCCATCAGCCATAAATCACGGATATCGCCAACCAATTTTGATAAGTTGCAAGATTATGTGGAATTGAAGGCCGACTTCTACCATGTCTTGATATGTGCGTGAAAGGACCTTGAGTAGAAGTGGTATGACCTACCATACCTAGCTATAGATGATGCGATTGCAGCAGTCCTCGACCACTCGATGGTAGATTGGTTCACTACCTCAGACTTGACAATTGGGTGTAGCAAGTCTGCCACACAGCGAAAGGAGGAAGAGGCCAACATGAAGATAGAACAGTTGGCCACGAAGAGAAAAAAGGAGGCCAAGGCAGAGTGGATTGTCGTGAAGCAAATGGGTGGACAAGCGGAGGAAGAGGAGAGCGGCTCTGACCAAAGTCAAAAGTTGCCTTCCTCGGAGACAGAGGAAGAGGACGAGCAATCAGATCAGGGAGGAGTGGACCCGGAGACAACTCCGTTCTGCGTCAAGCGCAATAGAGATCCAGAGAAAGTAGGGCCGCAGAGGAAGTCAAAGGCCAACAAGACTTATCTCGATACAATCACCCTAACAGAGGGGGACTTGAACGACACAGGTGATACGATGAGGGATGCCACCGCAGAACTACTACAGTAGTTCAAGCTACAGAAACAACAGGCCTTAGGTTCTATTCAGATGAGTCTGTGCGAGCTACAAATCCAAAAGTCATAGGTACATACTAGTGTTGGTCAAAGGAGCACAGTGTCAACTAGTTTGGTGCCTGGCACCTTAGAAGCAGCAGGGACGGTGCGCACACGAGATCCCTAGGCCATAGTGCTGCCAGATGGAGTGTTGACCACAGAGATAGAATTTGATAGGCCTACTTTCAACACCCTCAAGGGATTTTGACTTCACTTTGTCGTGCTTCCAAGTGAGGCACTTCACCTTTTGCAAGATGGCGTGATCGTGGAACTACGGGCCCGCGAACAGCGCGCGTTACAAGTAATCAATTAGCAGAAAGTCAACAATGCTCAGATGGTTGTGGAGAGAGACTCCGCTATTAACCTTGTGAAATCCATCACAGACAAGAATGAGTGCATGGCCAAGGTAGTGACTGAACCATGTAGGTCTGTCTTGGAGCTGGACATTCCCGATGCTGAGCCAATGGATGTACGGATTCACAAGCTCGCTGCCGAAGTGTGCAATGCATGAACAAAATTGGCAAAGGTTCATTTGGAGTTGAACCAAAATATCGCAGAATTGCAGTTGAAGGCCCAGCCTTCGACTCTGCCAGAAATCAGAGAGCAGCGTGAGTCAGTTGTGAAAGACGTCGTGACAGTAGTGGATAGTGTAGTGAAGGATTTCATTGTGCTCTTCAAGCAATTGCTCGAGGTGGTCACCAACCTACAAGAAGATCCCAATGTGCAGAGGCTGGAAACGGAGGTGCGGGAGCTGCAGTAGAAATATGATGAAGTTAAAGTGACGATGCGCACCATCGCTATCACACAGAGGCTAGCAAAGCTACAAGAGGCCAAGGTGCTGAAAGAGTAGGTAGATGCAGTGCAACACAAGGAAGCAGTGTTGAAGGCTCGCTTGAAGCCTTGGCTAGATGATGCATATTTGATCACGACCACTATTAAAGGTAAGCTGGCTAGTCTGTAGGAGACTCAATAGAAGATACAGTCAAATAGTGCAGGGCCAGTGATGGAGCAATTGGTCAAGGAGATGAAGCAAGGGGCAACACAGTGCACTGCCAAGGTAGTCATCATCCAAGTCGAGCTGGGAGGTCTTCGCGAAAAGAACTTCGCGCCAGCAGAGTGACTTAAGGGTGAGACACCATGTTTGTGTTGGGGGCCTGTTGGGAACGGGTTCCCCTAAGAGCCATTTTTGGGGTAGAAAGCCCAAATTTTGTATAAAGAAAGTAAATTCTCTGCATTTTGTGGTCGCAGAGCTCAAAGATGTAAAGAGTCACTAAGGGTTTTCCACCCTTCTTTTGTAAAAGTCATGTCAGTTGTAGAGATCTACCCATGGTCCACAGACCATGGTATTGTATAAAAAGAAGTGTTAGAAGAGTCTTTTAGTAGTTTAGTTAAGTTAAGGAGTCAGTTGATGGTTGAAATCATTGATGAGTTTGTGAAGAGCTAAGAGTGAGAGTCTTAGTGTAGGAAGAGGCTCTGTAGCTAACTGCATAGAGGCCTAGGGTAGAATTCCATAGCTGAGTGTGCTGACCCCTGCATCTGTGTGCGCAGGGCAGTTAGAGTCTGTACTAGAAATCTAAATCATCAATAAAGAGAAGTATTTTGAAATTACTGTGTACTTTACTTCTGTTGATTGCATGCGATTATGTTATGTTAAGTTCTGGATATATGTTATAATACGAATTTGATGTTCGAAAATATATGTTTCCATCTGTTACATGAATGCAAGTAAGCATATATGTTTACGCGAAGATAATCTTAATTGCATGGTAAAGTTGGAAAACACTTAAGATAATTTGGGAAATTATATAGTAACCTAGTTACAGAGGTGTGTAAGTGCCTGACTCATTGGTTAGGGCTGCGCAAAGGAAGATCGTATACCTTCGTAGAGGTTCTAAAGGACGAGTAAGAAAGTACGTCGACAAACCCTAAGGGCTAATCGATCTGCACGAAGGCAGGGCTTAAGGTATAAAACTGACATCACAACCATCTCAAGGTGTAGAAACTTGGTTCCTGCATCCCCCCATACTGCTTCGGGTGAGACTTCAGTCCATGCTCCATGGGTTGATGCCGAAAGGGCCAATAGTGTAGGGATTTTCTTCGCTGACTAACGTTGAACCTGTGTCAGGGCCCATCAAGACAACACTAGTGGTCCCTTGAAGAAGCGTCGCTGTGCTTCGCTGTAGTTGACCGAAGTATTGACTGCCTGTCACAAATCCTCCTATGATGCAATCAAGCCAGTGGTCGACATCATGTGCAATCTTGTCTTCAGAGGCTTCCAATCTTTACACTAACTCCGGGGTCCACACTATCGAACTGTGAAGCCTCCACTTTCCTTGGTCGTCTGCCAATCTAACGATCCACTTGTATAATTTGATAAAGAAGGAACAGAAGAATATTTCGTGTATCTCTGTGTACAGATATCTATCCAATTCTGAATAATTCTGCAACGCATTTACCCCTGACCAAGGTTGCACTAGTCCCTCAAGGAGTCATTTCAGGATGTCTTCAAGCTAGGAAACTCTCAGGAATGATGGCATTCAATGTGATGACTTGTTTAGGGCATGTAGCAACTGAATTAGGGTTTGATGAGCCCTAATAGTACCGATCTGAGTGTTTGGAGTGATGTGCTCAAATAGACCTATAACAAGGGGTCCACGCACTCAGCTGAGGACTCTACTCTAGGCCTCCACACACTCAATTGCAGAGCCTCTCTTTTAATCTAAGACCCTTTGCTCTTAGTTCCTACTAACCCATTACATCCATATCATTTTCTACCACAAAATGCCTTAGATTCTCTAAGACTTTCCTTTTTATACAATCCCGTGGTCCACGGACCATGGGTAGATATACTAAAGTTGATACAATTTACATAAACAAAGGGTAAAACCATTTATGAAAATTTACCATCTACGCATTCCATGACCCCAACTTGTGAATACTTTACACTTTACATACAAAAACTTGGGCTTTTAGCCCCAAAATTGACCCTAGGGGACCTTGTCCCAACAAGCCCACAACACAAATATCGTGGCTCACCCCCGAGTCACTCTGCTCGTATTAGGGTCCAACCCTAACCCCCTTATTTATGTAATAGGGTCTTGTCTTATTTTGTAATCAAACCCTGCTCTATTGGAGGTTGCCCCCTTGAAGAGGCAAGTGAACATTGCTTTCCTTTCTGAATAATAAAATACATGTTGTTATTTCTCATTTTTTCTGTGTTATGGGTTGTATTTCTTCGCATATTTGGTATTTTGGCATCGTCTCACAAGTCAAGAGCATAACAAGTGGTATCAAAGCACTTTCCAAGGTCAGTGGGATATCCATTTTTAGTAGATTTTTTTTTTGGCTAGAGACGTGTTCTGCCGTCTTTAAACCATGGGATCTATCATTGAGCGCATAAACCTATGGATTTTGGGAGGCATGCACATACGAAATACAAGAGGTGGTCACGCTTATTGGACTCCCTTGTAACCCCTGTGGGTACCCCTTAGAGTAGTAGTGCATTAGACAGAACCGCGCATGGACTGTCTTCCACGTACCCTCTGGGTATATCAGAAGCCCCCTAGGCTCACCTGAAACCGCGCTGTAGATAAACCGTCGGTCGTCTTGCTACTACAATACACCGAGAATAGCACTCGGGGATATTACTAGCATGTACGATAGGGTAGTCGAGTAGTATGGCTAAGGGTATGGTTGATCCTCCTTAGTTAGTGCCTTGAAAGATTGGGCCAAGTACTACCATTGGACCCTTATGTATATTGCAATCTGTAGCACCTGACACTCCTTGAGACCATAGTTCCCTTGTCTCTCTACAAATCGCCCATCATATTCTTTGCCAGATCAGATCTAGTAGGTTGGGTTCTGTCGCAGCCACAACAATCAGATCTGCATTTCAGATCTAACAGTGGGGATTTGGTCGCTGCCACATTCCTACTCACACTCTATAGTTGAGGGTTTCGCCAAGAGTTCTGACTATTTGTGCAGGGAGGCTTGTGGCTCCTATACCTTGGGGTGATTCTCGCAGGACATTGGGTAGGATTAACTTTTCTGGGAATTGGCTACTGCAATATTCCTAAGCGAGGAGTAAAACTCCTTTCGGAGTAAAAAAAGAAAATATAACTATGTATATATATATATATATATATCTCAGGCCCTCCTGGGATGCTTATAGGAGACTTAGCCCATAAGAATCAGGACGACGGGCTGAGCAAGGTGGTACCATTCACTTGTCAGCTTCAAATTTTTGGGTGGTCCCAAATTTTTTCACAGTGACGACAAGTGAACCGGATCTGTGCATGGTAGAAACCAGAGCTCAAGCTATGGCCAATGAGAAGATGGACACCCTTGAAAAAAAGTTGGAGGAGTTAACGAGGCAGATCCAGTCATTAAATGACGCAGTCAAAAAATGCAAGTTGGTGTTACAATCAGAGGCATATGCCTATAATGAAGACCATGAGGGTGAATCTAGCCATTCTCTTCACTTCCATGGAAACCACCAACATTCCCACCCTCGACCACCCAAGCTGGACATGTACAAATTTGATGGCTCTCATCTGGCCATATGGCTATCACAAATGGACCAATATTTCACATTGAATCACATCAGAGATGATGAGACTAAGCTAAGTGTGGGAAGCCTTTACTTGGACCAAGAAAGATGGCAATGGTGGCAGTGGCATCAAAAATGCTATGCAAGGCCAATTACTTGGCAGATATTCTCAAAAGCCCTTTCTGATCGCTTTGAACATGAATCTAATTTTTTGGGTCATCTTACTAAGCTCAGACAGACAGGCACAGTACAAGACTATATTACAACCTTTGAAGCATTAGCCTTCCACACAGGAGGTCTGGCAGATGAATTCTACTTGGAATGTTTTATTAGTGGTCTCAAAGATGCCATACAAGCCCACGTCCGGATGCACCACCCAGCCACATGGCTGGTAGCTTGCACGACGGCTCATGAAGTGGAACGCACATTAGTGGCCCAGTCGCCTCGTCCAAATTTCATAGCCAAGGGATGTCCCACCAAGGCTCCAAGCACTACCCAAACACTTAAAGTTCAAAAGGTGTCACCAGTAGAAATTCCAGAAATAAGAAAGCAAGGGTTGTGTTACTACTGTGATGAAAAATACTCCCCGAGGCATAAATGCAAGGAACCCAAATTCTTTCAAATTGATGCTACTGATCATAGTTCATTTGAGGAAGCCCCACCCTTTTAGGGACCAGAGGAGGAAGATGAGGACAACCAGTAGGACAATGAGGTCCCAGCTACACTAGAAGAACTAGTTATCTCGCTCCATGCTTTGGCAGGCATTTCTTTCAGGGACCAGAGGAGGAAGATGAGGACAATCAACAGGACAATGAGGTCCCAGCTATAGCAAAAGAACCAGTTTTCTTGCTCCATGCTTTGGTAGGAATTTCTTCTCCCCAAACTCACAAAATCAGAGGTTTTGTTAAACATCGCCCTATAGTAGTCTTGATTGATAGTGGCAACATGCATAACTTTATCCATCAAAGAGTCGCAAAAGCAGTGCATTGTTTTGTCAGATCAACCTCTAATTTCTAGGTCCAGATTGTTGATGGGGGGACAATGAAATGTGACGGCCACTGTGAAAATGTCAAACTTTAGATGGGAGATTTCCACCTAAAGACCCACATGTTTTCCATCAACATGGGTGGGTGTGACATTGTCTTTCGTGCTGAATGGCTCCGCACACTTGGCCCAATCACAATGGATTTCCAGGAGTTATATATGATCTTTAAGCAGAATCACCACATGCATACCCTCTGTGGACTCCAGGTAGGTACTCCTTCTATCATCAGCTCGCATCGGATGTAAAAGTTGTTAAAAAAGGGCCACCATGGAGTTATCGCCAAATTTAATGCCACCCAGGCCTTCGAGCCCACTTCTCTTCATATTCATCCTGAGATGCAACAGGTCTTAAACAACCATCTGTAGGTCTTTGACAAACCTCATGAGCTTCCACCCACAAGAGGGGAACATGATCATAGCATTACTTTGGTCCCATGGGGACAACCACCAAATGTGTGCCCATATAGATACCCTTTCGTCTAAAAGAATGAAAGTGAAAAAATCATCAAGGAACTCCTGGAAGCCAATGTCATTCGTCCTAGCATTAGTCCTTATTCATCGCCTATGGTCATGGTGCTCAAGAAAGATGGGGAATAGCGTATGTGTCCATACTTTAGGGCCCTCAACAAACTGACGATCAAAGATAAATTTCCCATCCTGGTTGTTGATGATTTGTTGGATGAACTAAATGGGGCTCAATTCTTTACTAAGTTAAACCTTTGCTCAGGCTATCACCAAATTTGCATGAAAGAAGTAGACATTCCCAAGACTTCTTTTCGAACTCATGAAGGCCATTATGAATTCCTCGTAATGCCATTTGGTCTCTGTAATGCCCCATCCACTTTTCAGAGCCTCATGAATCACCTGCTCAAACCATATCTCAGAAAATTTGTCCTTGTTTTCTTTGATGACATCCTCATCTATAGCCTCACCTAGGAAAAACATCTTTAACATGTAGACCTTCTCTTGAAACTGCTCGAGAAGCATAAATTATTTGTCAAATTGTCCGAGTGCTCTTTTGGCATGAAAGAAGTTGAGTATTTTGGCCACATTGTGGGGCGTGAAGGTGTCAGGGTGGATCCCAAAAAGATCCAGGCAACGCAGGATTGGCCCCAACCAAAGACCTTGAAGAGTTTGAGAGGATTTTTGCGTCTCACCAGCTACTATCACAAATTTGTCCACAATTATGGTCGCATTGCTAGACCCCTCACTCACCTTCCCAAGAAAAATTCATTCCTCTGGAATGATGAAGCGCAACAGGAATTTATAGCTCTCAAACATGCCATGTGTTCCACTCCCGTATTGGCACTACCCAACTTCACCAAATCTTTTGTGATTGAATGTGATGCTTCAGGTATGGGTATTGGGGCTGTCTTAATGTAGGAAGGTCAACCCTTGGCCTTCACTAGCCAACAACTAAGTGGGACAAATTTGGGACAATCTACCTATGAGAAGGAGATGATGGCCATCTTTGATGCAGTGGATACCTGGCAACCATACTTATTGGGGTGGCGTTTCCAAATCCGCACAAACTATCAAAGCCTTAAATATTTTTTGGAACAATTCCTATCCTTGCCACAACAAAATAAATGGCTAGCCAAAATGTTGGGATATGATTATGAGATAATTTACAAGAAAGGGCGTGAAAATGTCGTAGCGGATGCTTTATCATGCCTATTTGAGGAGGAAAGCACCCTGCTAGCAATCTCTCTTCCCATTCCAGAGTGGATTGAAGAGGCTAGCAAGGAATGGTTTTCACATCCTCACTCTCCCAACTCATTAATAAATTGCAAGCAGATCCAAATTCCATAGCAAGCTACTCTTGGTAGGATGAGATTCTTTGCTACAAGGACAAAGTAGTGATATCACCAACATCCACCCTCATCAAATGGAAAGACACCTCTCCAGAAGATGCGACCTGGGAACCAACCACTATTCTTTAGCATTTTTCGCAGCTTCAACCTTGAGGACAAGGTTGTTTTTATGGGGGATGGCATGTTAGGGTCCAACCCTAACCCCCTTATTTATGTAATAGGGCCCTACTATATTGGAGGTTGCCCCCTAGAAGAGGCAAGTGAGCATTTCTTTCCTTTCTGAATAATAAAATAAATGTTGTTATTTCTCATTTGTTTTGTGTTATGGGTTGTATTTCTTAGCATATTTGGTATTCTAGCATCGTCTCTCAGGTCAAGAGCATAACAGTTGGCGGAGAGATCTTACTGTGAAGACCTCCCAAGTCCACTTGCACCACTGCAACTTTAATTGTTCACTGCGTGGCTACCTGCTTTATCTGCTCCCTAAGCTGCTTTGTTACTGGTCCTGTGCTATTTTCCTGGATCTTCTGCTGTTTTGTCTACAAGTTGGACAACTTCTCCCCAATGGTGGTGGAGATAACATAGGCCTCCTCTATCGAAGGCCCCAATCTAGCCTTGGCTGTTCAAATATGGTTGGTGATGACTGCGGCTTCCGGTTGATGGCCATATTAATGCTCACTTCCATCAATACCCAAAACATGTTTCTCTCCTGGACCCGCTCAGTGTCCTTGGTAGCCCACAATGATGCGAATTTTGCCGCTTCTGGAAAATCTGTTTCAATAGGAGGAAATTGGCCGTCCTCCAAAAACTCCCATGTGACCAACACAATTGACAATAAAAGCCATGAGTAATGGAAGGTCTTGCCGTGGTCCTATGCCTCTCTGTAGTTCGCGAGGAACTCACTGCATAGGTAGCATGCCCAGTTGAATTGTACACCCTCCGCGCACTGGGCTGCTAGTGAAACAACTGGTATCGGAATCTCGTCCGCGTGGCACTTTCTCATCACCTTTCCAGCCAATATTTGGGTGGCAACCTTCACCGCAGGATTAATAATGCTGGAAATAGAATACTCGCGCAGATTTTTGACAAGCTTAAACTTGTCCTTCATCCTCTCGGCGAGGTCATGCCCGCCTGTCCTTCCGCCAAATGCCTTGGCCAGATCCAGTCCTGAATGTGGGAGTAATGTGATCCTATGGATCAGCATGTCGATTTTAAGGATCAGCTCTCCCCCACAGGCACCCATCATGCACCAAGCACAACAACTATTTGATGACAATCAAATTTATGGGGGTGCGGTAGTAATGCGACACCCATAGCAGGTTCAAAAATCTTGCTTTATTTAACCCGCAAATCCATTCCACCGGCTCTAGCACGGTGACACCAGACTCCTTATAGAATACTCGCTTCATGAAGGTATCGATAGCTAGGTGGAGAACCACTCAGTGTCCCCCAAGTCCCAATCTTCAAGCTTCAAATGTGGGAAGCACTTCAAGCATGGACCTTCAAAAGTTATGTTTTCTACCAGCAGGGGTGTGTTAAGGAGAAATTTTCCCTCATCTGGGTCCTTGGGGACCTTCACCTTGCCCTGGCATGGAGAGATCTACTTTAGAAACTTTGAAATTAGGTCTACAGCCTCAATATCGATGTCTTATGTGCCCTCCTCAACCTCCAGGTCTACCACTTTGCCTTTCTCTTATGCGGTAGGCTTTTCTTTTCTCTGATGTTTCCTTGGTGACTCATGCACCGGCAACATCTTCTTCTGTTTATCTTTCTTCTTAGGCTGAGGAACCTCTCTTGTCGGTGTAGGCTTCGGCCTAGGCGACCTCGATGACTTAGGCACTACTACAGGAACCTCCATACTTATGACCTTAGGGGCAGCTCCCTCAGAGGCAATAGACCCTCCAACACTTGCAGTTTGTACTCGTGTAGACATGAAGCTATTAATGAGCTACTGGGTTTTCTAAGGTAATATCTCAAATACAGAACTAGCGACCAAGTCCTCAAAAAATGCATGGTTCATGCACACCAGACAACATGACACATAAACTCTCAGAATGCAAAGTGTTTCTCGCTAAACAACCATCTGTAATTTATAGGCAAATTTGAATTCAAATTCGATCACTCCCCCCAAAATCCACTCATAAATGTTAGATTGGTAGTAAATTTTCAAATATCTCACTCTTAAATTTAGCCTTAAATGTCACCCCCCCACTCTCCTCTTAGATGTTGTCTTACTGTCAAATCATGAACAGTGACAGTAATGGTCACTTTCTGGATGCGTTGCGCGTTCTCTCCTCCTATAGCCTAGCTCCCTTCACGCTTCTGCTGATATTTTGGCATTCTTCCATTCTACACAGACCTCTTGTCACGCAACTCTACAACCCAAGCATTGTATTTTATAGTCCCACACTTCCTTGCAACTCCCTGGAGCACTAAGACTATGCTTTGGCCATATAATCATCTGGTCAGATCCCCATGTATGGCTTCAATTGGTTGCCATTTACCTTTCCTAGAAATGGATCTCCATTCAATTTCACGAGCTGCACTACTCCACCATCGATAATCTCTTTGATGACATATGGCCCCAACCAATGCATCCGAAAATTTCCTGGAAATTTATCAAACTTCTTGTCATATAATAAAACTAAATCGTTTACCTCGAAGGTGTGCAATTTGATGTGCCAATGATGCCATTCCTTTTCACACTCTTTCTGAACTTGCTAATGGAATCTAGCCAAAAATCTATCTTCTTCAAGTTCTATAGCTACGCGAGCCTTTCTTCTAAGGCTCCGCGATCCTCCATTCTTGTGAATGCCGCTATGCGTAGACTAGGTACAATGTATTCCATTGGCATCATAGCTTCTACGCCATAGACCATCCTGAAAGGTGTCTGTCCAATTAGCTTCTTACAAGTAGTTCTGTAAGCCCATAGCGCTGCTTGTACGCGCACATCCCAATCATTCCTCTGCGCATTGCAAACTTTTGTCAAAGCATTCTCCAATATCTTATTAAACGCTTCAACCATCCCATTGGCCTAAGGATGATACAATGTACTCTTCTGGTGATAAACTTGGAACTCCTTTGTCAGCGAGTTGATTGTTTCATTAAGGAAATGCATACCGTGATCGCTCATCAAAATCTTCAGGAAACTGAACCTAGTTAGTACGTTCAAATAGGAACTTCGTTGTTGTTACCACTGTACAGTCCTTCACAGGCTGTGCCTCTACCCATCTAGTAAAATACTCAGTCGCGATGATGATATACTGCGCACCCTTCTTTCTTGGAGGCTGAATCAGTCTTACAAAATCAATCGCCCATTTCTCAAATGGCTGCAATGACATCTGTGATTCATAGGCAGCTCATCCCTCCGCAATGGCCTGCTCGTTCTCTGACATGCATCACACGCCCTACAATATGCTTTGGAATCCATATGCAGTGTTGGCCACCACAACCCAGCACGTAAAATATTATGTGATGTGGTGTTTCCTGCATAATGGCCTCCCACAACTCCTCCATGAGCTTCAACAAGGACACTGTCTCGTTCAAACTCAGGAACATAACGTCGCAGTATCTCATCTGATCCAATTTTATACAATTTTCCTACAATGATAGAAAAGCCTGTCGTGTGCACTGCCAACTCCATCTTAAAGTGACCACCTAGAAAGTAATGTCTAAACTTCTGGAGCACGTACACCATAGCCAAACCTTCGCACTCTGTCGTCGAATACTTCTTTTCAGGTTTAATTAACTTCCTACTTAAAAACGCTATAGGATGATCCAATTCTCCTTCACCGGCCTATGTCATCACTGCTCCCAGCACAATGCATGACGCATCCACATGCACATGAAATTCCTTCTTCCAATTCGAGAAGACTAGGATCGATTATGTGACCATTCTTTCCTTTAATATATCCAGGCTCTGCTGGCATTCTTCATCCCAATAGAATGTAGCGTCCTTCTTTAGCAGCTTTTCCATCAGCACTATAATTTGGGCATAACTGTTGATGAACTTCCTATAATATCCAGTATGCCCCAGCATAGCACGTAGCTGTTTCACACTCCTTGGTGCCTCCAAATTGATTAGTAGGGTCCACCATTAATCCTTTTCTACATACCACATGACCCAGCAAGATTTTGAAAGGAACACAAAACAAAAATTTCTTCAAATTTAGTGCAATCTGATACCTCCTACATGTATCCAACATCAATCGTAGACTAGCCACATAGCACTTTACCAGCCCAAACATCGTCCAATCATCAAAGTATACCTCCAAAAACTTGTGAATGAATTCCTTGAACGTCACGATGACTACGCGAGAAAATATCATCGGTGTGTTCTTCAGTCCAAAAGGCATTAGAGGATACTGAAAGCATCTGCATTTAGTCATGAAGGTCATCTTATTTCTATCTTCAGGCGCGATCTTAATCTGATCGTACCCAGAGAACCCATTAATGAATGAATATGCTTCTTGCCCACCAACATTATCCAGCACTTCATCGGTGAACGTAGTTGGAAAGGGATCATGTGCATAGGCATCATTCAACTTCCTGAGATCTACACATATCCTTATTTCATCCTTCTTCTTCTTTTCCTAAACCACCGTTGGGATCACCCAATAATATTATTCTACCAGTTCAATAATACCTGCTGCAAGCATTTTATCTAACTCCAAGTGGACCTTTTCTTTATACTTTGGATTGAGAAGATAAGGTCTTTGCTTAATCAGCTTCGCGTCTGGCTTCAACGTAATTTTCATAACACCCATGTCCCATATTATCCCTTTCAAGTCTAAAAACTTCGTAGGGAACAAGTCCTGATATTCGCGGAGCAACTCAGCGACCTTATCTATTGTGGCATCATCCTAGTAGTCCCTAATCTTTGCAAATTTCAGCTCCACATCTATGCCAATGCTCACATGTCTATTCTTCAATGGCGTGGTGATATCTAGATTCTCTATCTGTGGTCTTATTGAAGCCTCGAAAATCAGGTCTACAACAAGGGGGATACCCACCCGGTCTGGACCTTGGTAAGCAACTCCTTTTTCGTTTGGGATGGTGGGTCCAACTGGGGATATGGGACTAGTTTCCCAATTTATGTGTGTGTGTGTTGAGAATTGATATTTCCTTTCTATTAATCTATAAGTAAAATGCTTTTATTCTAAATCTAATCTAACAATATGCTAATTGTATTCTAATGAACAAAAATATCTAATTCTAAACTAACCTGGGATTTAATCTTTTAATTATGTGAGCTAAAATAGTTTCTATAGCAATTGGTAATAAAAATCATTCAATTGTTATAAGAAAAGAATTCAATAAAGATGAATTGTTTCGTATAAAAAGTTAGCCAAACAGTTGTGAAAACATATCGCATAATAAGTCATTCATATATTAAGCATAAATAGAATAGCCATCACTGTACAAAAGTGCCAAATGATAACTCAAGCATTCAAGCATTCACATATAAATAACTAAACATGAATATCACTTAAACACATCAGCAGAAATCGTTAAGAGATAAAAGTACCATTGATAACAAGTCCTACTCATGTGCTTTAGCAATAATGATCTATCTCTTCTTAGTTCAACATCTACTAAGAGTACAAAGTACAATTTCAGTAGCAGATATTAAACACAGATATCAATAAACCTTGTTCCATTCATTCATCAAAACCTCCTCTGAGGGTGTGTTGTGGCCAGCAACAACCCCCCTTCTTATTTAGTGTTATTCCTAATACTCAATAAGTGGGGACCCTTAGTCAAATTTTTTTTAAAATCAATTAGTGCTTGTATTTCCTTTTTAATAAAACTTACCATCATAAACTTAGGAAAATCTCCTTGAAAAATCTAAAAAATCTAAGTTTTATGATAAAGTAAAATTATTCCTTAGGAAATATCGCATCGCAAAAGGATCATGGATACCTCCTTGCAAGCCGAATTCCAAGATTGCGAGATCGCGATGCGGGACTACAAACATATATCGCATCGCATGCATCAAATATCACTTACGCTGAAAAACTTTAAACTGCCGATATGCGATGGCGCATATCGCAAATCGCATTTCGCAGAAAACAGATTAACGAAAATTTTCATATGCCACGCTCCTGTGATATTGCGATATTGCAATTTTGCGATAGAGCGGCAATGCGATAATGCGATAATGCGATAGTGCGATAAAGCGATATTGTGAATTTGCGATATAGCGAGCAAGCGATGTCGTGATTCTGCGATGTTGCGATCTGCGATATTGCGAAGCAAATCGCAAAATCGCTTCATCACAGATCTTTCAGGCTCATTGTTCAAAAAAGTATTTTCCATAAACCGAGACCTGGTTATGCGCTTTAATGCTAATTAATGAGTTAGTTGTCGATCATTAATGAAATATGGTTTCGTGCTTATCGAAAGAGCCATTTCACGTAAAGTGGTATTTTTATATGTCTTTGGCATTTAAAGCTTTCCCGTCACCTTTCCTTATCATTATTCTCATTTCACTTGTAAATTGCAGGAACAAAGAACAAAGAACGATACAAAACAATACACAGGATATTATGGGAAAGAAAGGCAAAGCCCAGAGTTCTGAAGAGAAAGAAATGGCGCCCTTGTATACAGACACCGCCTGTAACAGAGACGCTGGTATTTCTACTTGGGAAGGCATGTATAGTCTACTTGAGGAAGAAAATCCCAGAGTGATGGAAGTTACGGCTACTGCAGGCTCACATGGTTCTTCCGAGGCATCCATTACAGAGCTAGCTTGTTCGTTTTTGCACAGGATAGCGGCGAGGCCCAAAATTCTCCCATACACAGACATGATTAAATGGATACTGGACAACACTGATATCAGAAACAGACAATTTAAAACTCAGGGTCAAGAGCTTACAGAATCATTATTTTCACAAAATTTGAGCTTTATATCCGCTAAAAGAAAATGCGCAAAAGGCAAAAAACGCACCAAGGAAGCCCAGATCAAGAAACGGAGGCAGTTTCCAATGCGCGATTAGCTAATCACGCATCACTGAGCAAAACTTCTTGAAAAGGAAAGCTTCTAATTGCTCAGTCACCTGTAAGCCCAAAAATTTGTAAGAAAGCAACGATAGAGGTAAAAAGTAAAACTTGAATCCTAAAACCAGTGGTATTTGTCAGAAATATCTTCAAAATGGTATGTACGTATAAACAAAAATTACAAACAGACTGGAGACAAAAGGCTCAAGAAAAGGCAAAATCAATCCAAAGGTTAACCAAGTTGAATTGGGATTATTACTGGGCATATTTGGTAAAACCACATAACCAGTGCATTACTCTCAAGTGTATCATCAATTCTGCTGAGAAGATGGCGCCAGCTCTTGTCGATTCTGTTTTCACAGCACAGCTAAAATCGGAAGTCAGCAAGCCAACTCTTCTCAAACAGATGCTGAATGCGTGTGATTTCAAGGAGCAAATACAAAAATAGTTAGTTAGTAATTTTAATTTTAAATTCAGTTTTAGTTTTAATTTTTCTTTATTTTTTCCTGAAATGAGGACGGTCATTTAAACCGCATCCTATATTTTTGTAACAAGTTATTTTTAGATTTAGTTAGTAGTATTTAAACCCTTCTCATGCATTTAGAGAAGGGTCCTGAAATTCATCAAAAACTTATCCCCAGAACATGCACTTTTGTACCCTCTGAGGAGGTTTTGATGAATGAATGGAACAAGATTTATTGATATCTGCATTTAATATCTGCTACTAATGTTTCACTTCTATACTCTTAGTGGATGTTGGATCAAGAAGAGATAAATCATTATCGCTTGAAGCTCATGAGTAGAACTAGTTATAAATGGTATTTCTATCTCTTAACTATTTCTGCCTTTGTGTTAGAAGTGATATGTCTAAGTTATGATTTGGCACTTTTGTACGGTGATACCTATTTATCTATGCTTAGTGTATGAGTAGCTTATTATGCGATATGTTTTTCACAACTGTTTCGTCTAACTTTTTATACGAAGTGGTTTATCTGTATTGAATTCTTTTCTCATAACAGTTGAATGATCTTTATTACCAATTGTTATCTAAAATCATTTTAGATTGCATAACAAAAGGATTACACCCCGGGTTAGTGCAGGCTTAGATATTTTTGCTTATTAGAATACAATTTGCATGTTATTAGATTAGAGTTAGAACTAGAGAATCTCACTTAGGAACTTTTAGAAAGGAAATATCAATTATTCACACACATAAATTGGGAAACTGGTCCCATATCCCCAGTCGGACCCACTATACCAAACGGAAAAGGAGCTGCTAACCAAGGTCCGGATCGGGTGGGTATCCCCCTTGTTGTAGACTCGATTTTCGGGGCTTCAACAGGGTGCAAAAGTGCATGTTCTGAGGAAACGTTTTTGACAAATTTCAGGACCCTTCTCTAAATGCATGAGAAGGGTTGAAATACTACTAGCTAAATCCTAAAAATTGTCTATTACAAAAATATAAGAGGTGGTTTAAATGACCGTCCTCATCTAAGGCAAAAATAAAACTAAAACTAAAACTAAAACTGAATCTAAAAATTACTATCTATGTATATGTTCTCTATGGTCGCAAGCATTCAACATCGACTTGAGGAGAGTTGGTTGGCCGACCTCCGACTTTAGTTGTCCTGCAAAAACAGAATTGGCAAGCGTTGGCGCTATCTTCTCGGTAGAGTTAGTGACATTTGAGAGTCATGCATTGACTGTGTGGTTTAACCAAGCACTGCCAGTAAGAATCCCAATTCAACTTAGTTAACCTATTGATGGATTCTGCTCTTTCTTCAGCCTTTTTCCTCCAGCTGTTCTGTAAATGCTGTGCATTTGGGAGGAATTTACACAACATTTAAATATATCCCTGGTAAATACCATTGTTTTTAGAACTCGAATTTTTCTTTTAGCCTTTAGCACTTTTTCCTGCAATTTTTTGGATTTTCTGGCGACTGAGCATTTAGAGGCTTTCCTTCTCAAGGGGTTTTGCTTGGCCATGCACGATTCATCGAAAACTGCCTCCGTTTCTTGATCCGGGCTTCCCTGGTGCCAGTTTTCACCTCTTGCATATTTTGTTAGATGACTTCGGAAATCGAAGTTTCTCCTTCTTTTCCCATTATACTCTGAACATTCCTACGTATACCTTTCTATTTTCCGCTCCTGAAATTTACAAAATCAAGAAAGAATAATGATATGAATAAGGTAACAGGAAAGCTTTAAATGTTGAAATCATATAAAATATATCACCCTACGTGAACGGACTTCTTGATCAGATCGAAACCTTATGTCATTAATGATCATCAACTAACTTATTAAATTAACATTAATGTGCATGACTTGACATCAAGATTACAAAAAATATTTTTTGGAACGACATGCCCTACAGATCTGCGATAATGCGATTTTGCGATTTTCTTCGTAATATCGCTAATCCGTTATGTTTCGACAATCATTCATTACCATGCATTTCTGCAAAATGCGATTTGCGAGACTTGTTTTCACATATCGCCAGCTTTGAAGCATTTCACTTTGAAGCATATTAAAATTGCGATGCGATGAGTTCCTTCGATGTGCGATCTCGCATCGCGATTTCACATTTGTAGGAGTTTGCTTATATGATGTTGTTATTTCCTTTTTGCGATGTGATGCTTTTATTATTAAGAGAAAGATTTTATTCGAACTTATCATAAACTTAAGTCTTTTTGGATTTTTGTGTATATTCTCCTAAGTTTATGATAATAAGATTTATTCTAAAAGGAAATACAAGTTCTAATTTATCATTATTTTTTAGATGAAGGGTCCCCACTTATTTAGTATTGATGTCAAAACTAAAATAAGAAGGGGGGTTGTTGCTCGCCACAACAGGTCCCTCAACTTCATAGTGACCTTCTGTCTCTGGAATATTAATGTTCCTTGGATCCTCGTCTTCCTCTTCAACAGTCACATTGTAGCACTCCAATGCATGGAACAGCTGGGTGGTCCAGTCTGGTTGAATCAAATCCAAAGGATCCTATGGTATGCTAAAGATCGTTTCCTTTACCTCTTGCAATGCCTCATCAATACATTCAAATCCATCCTCAAAGATAAATGTCATCAAGAATCCTTGTCGCAAAACGTCCCACTCTTTGGTGCCATGGCGGAGCTCTGTTTCCAAGTACCAATTCATTGGTATTTCATCCAAATTATGACAGAACAAATGCACCCACTCAGGCTGTGGCTCTACTCCATAAGCTTTAGTTCGTTTTGCCAAGTGATCGTGCGGGTCATTCCTTCCATCATTTTTTTATGTTAATCAAACTTTTGGGCAACCAAATTGCAATCTCATCATCTTTCTGTACACGTTCTAATCATCAAAATTGTCTTTGTGCATACCCCACCATCTTGCAACCGTAGCACACATCGCCAACTCCAAGGCTTGGAAGTGATGCTTCTCTGGAACTTCCCTTTCAAATGCATCCAAAAATTTATCTATGTTAGTTAAACCATCATAATAAGGCAAACTTCTTACCTCTGATGATACACAGCACACCAATTTTTCATCATGTTACAATGCAGCGTAGACACTTAGTGTAATCGATTATGCCAGTGTTCCAACTCCTCATCTGAATTTGATGTGCAGCAAATTTCGCAGTCCCATGACGTCCAGCAGTTGTTAGATTCACCCAATCTTGATCTCGCACCATTATCTTATAAATCTGGTCCAAGTCATCATCACTTTCGTAATCGCAGACCCGCTCAGTATAGCACAATCCTTCTGCAGGGTCCAAAGGTACCACTACGCAGAGCAACTTTATTTCAAAAGACATCGTCCACCGCTTCAAATTGATTACCCCATTCATGTCAATGGCCCAATCGATCCCAAGGAGCGTGGGGTAGGGATCTTTGAATAGAATTTATTGTAAATGGACACTTGTTATTTAATAAGTGATCCATAATTAGAGGTAGTTAGGACATGGAGCTTATAAATAGCTCATTGCAAGTGTGTTTGGATGTTCGGGTGTAAACTCTTTCAAAATCAAATATGTAATTTTTAATTTTTTTTTTCTGATTAATAAAACTACGTGTCTGAGGACACTTCCGCCATTATTGTGGTATCAGAGCTCCAGTAATGTTGCAGTGGATGTGAAGAGGAGATTCCAGTTGTACAAGTTTTTGAAAACTCCATTGAATTGCTCATCATATGATTGGTATGGAATTTGTCCCTTTTTTGTTCAAAAGAAAAGAAATTTTATTATTGTTTTTAGATTGTTAAATCTGAAAACCAATTTCTGTATTATTATAAAAGAATAAAAAAGAGAATTAGTGAAAATAATGAAGCATTGTTGCATCCAAGAAACTGCCATCCCTCCCTCTGCTACTTGTTCTTCTTCAGATAACGCTCTGCACCAGTAATCGTACCCCCGACAGGATCTGTAAGGACCCATTCAGTGCCAAAGAACTTGAGTCTGAAGCATTTTGGACCAGAAATGGAAGCAAAAGTTTCACGCAGTATGGAAAATTGATTATGAATTGATCTACACTGAAGTGGTCACGCAGTACAGAGAATTGATTATAAATTGATCAGTGAATGATTGCGAGAGCGCTACGACAGATTCACATTTGGCAAGGCAACATTATTCTGCTCCTTAGTGTGGAGTACAGATTCCTGAGTGGCTTCTCAGGTTTGTTGTTCTTCTCACGCCAAATTTCTGCTACATGCATATTTATTTTGGATATTAACAGTTTGCTAGTGGTCCTAGCGGAGGTGAAAAGATTTCACGTGCAGATTTTTTTTACAAAAATGGCCCCATACCCAATTCGATTCTGAATCTCACGTCTCTGGTGCAACTGAGCGTGTCGCAGAATTCTCTGTCAGGGAGGATTCCAGTGGGGGCTTGCTTCAGAAATTTCCACCTTCTTCGTACGCTGATAAGGAGCGGCTATGTGGAAATCCGCTTTGTCGTTGCTGATTAATGGGAGTTGAACCAATGCCATGCTGCCGGCGTTTCTTTCTTTGTGCTTTCTGGTGCATGCAAACACTGATGGCGCTGCCGAGACTTTAAATAATTTAGGACGGGTGAAGAAATGAAGTCTTCATTCGCTTTCTTCAACTCTCCGATATTATGCAAAAATATTGAATTTGTTCAACACTTATGAGTACAGAAAGACTTTGCTTGATACAATTGGTGCCCAACCAATTGCTTATTTTGTGCAAAGTGCCCTTCATCCTCATCGGCAATGCCATGATGCCCATGCTGTAATTTTCTCTATTTCTCTTCCTCCGAATTTGATGATCAGCCAACCAGCGTAAGAACCAGCCAGCCAACCAGGGTTTGACAAGTAAAAAAGATCCAGCGTTTGATAGTTTTTTTTTTTTAAAGGTGAATCTGAAAAGTCTTTGCTGGAGAGATAAGGAATATTTTTAATTTTGTAAATATTTGGAGAGATAAGGTATATTGTATTTTGGAGAGATCTGGTGATTTTTTTTAATTTTGGGAATTTATTGTTTGTGGAGTAATAAGGTCTTTTGTAAATTTTTGGAGTAATAAGGGGATTTTAATTGTAATTTTTGGAGGGATAAGTGTAACTCAAAGTAATTTTACTTTGAGGGGGGGTAACTTTTTTTTTACCAAGTTTTGCAAGAGCATCATTGTAAAAGTCAAATTTTGAAAGTTACCTTGTAATTTTTGAGAAATTGACTAGAGCCAAGTGCAAAGCTCAGTCATTTTTCTCCTGCTTCAACGACTATACGAGGGTCAAGGCCAAGCCCCAATAGATCATGTTTTTTGCGTGGTGTGTTGTTTTGCCCATTTGACATTTTTTTCATTCTTGTTGCGAAGCTTCAACGCTATAATGTCAAAGTTGATTAATTTGTTTTCTGATTCTGACAAACTTGAAGGAACAAAATCCTATAAAACATGGCACCATCTCATCGAAAGCACTCTCATTTACAATGAATTATGGCAAGGTATATGTGATGGAGATATTAAGCCAAATACACCCACATATGCAGTTGCATAAGCAAAATGGGAAGTTAAGAATGCCAAAACCTTCGCTCTTATTAAATCTTCTGTCAATGATGAAATGTATGTCCATATAGAAAATGCTACAGATGCATGGTTTGCCTTGAAAACATTTAAAGACCTCTTTGATAATTAGCCTGAATCAAAGAAAGTTGATCTACAATTAAAATTGTTACAACAAAAATTAACTGAAGGAGGTGATGTTCTTGAATATATCTCAAGACTTAAGAATATTAGGCAAGAAATCATTAATGTTGGTTTTCCAGCAATAGATGATAGTTTTATAGTAACAATTGTAATTGCTGGACTTCCTTCTTCCTACACGCATTTTTTGGAGACTTTACAATTAACTGCGAAATTAGAGAAACTAAAGTTTTATGAGCTCTATGAAATGTTGACCCAACATGATAAAACCTTTGGGAAGAAAAAGAAAGTTGGTGAAGATGTTTTTCTCATAGAGGCCAGCACTAGTAAATCATCAGCAAATAGTTCTCGAGGCAGAGGCAGAGGGAATTTCAATCAGAATCAAGCAACACATAATGTACAAAGTCGAGGTCGAAGCCAAAGCAGAGGAAATAACTTTAATAGAGGCAACAGTTCAGGAAGAAGTAATTTTCAAGGTAGAGGAAACAACCAAGGAAGAGGCAATTTTCAAGGACAAGGAAATAATAATCAAGGTAGAGGACAATCTCAAAATAGAATTCAAAGCAGAGGCAGAGGACAATCTTCAAGAAGAGGAAGAGGCTTAAGTCAAATTGTGTGTCGAATATGTAACAAAGTTTGCCATTATGCTGAAGATTTTCGAACATCTCTTAATAAAATTCCTAAGTTTCAGCAGCATTCGGCACAATTTTCAAATGATCAAGATGATGATCACTCAGAATATGTTTTTACTTCCTCACCAGCATCACAACTTTCATCCCATCTTAGAAGTGATTATGAAGATGCCTGGATCTTGGATTCAGGGGCAACTCAGCACATGACTTGTCGACGTGATTTTTTCTGGAATTTTCAAGATTGCCAACTTAATTCCATTTTTCTTGCTGATGATACAAAACATACTCCTTATGGAAAAGGAGCAGTTAAAGTTTTTCTCCCTGGAATTGGAGAAAAAATGATTTCCAATGTATGGTATGTACCAACTTTTAAGAAAAAATTTCTCTCTTTAGTCACGATTCGACAAGCTGGACATCGGGTGATTATGGAAGATGGTTTAGTCAAGATTAATTTAGTCAAACAGAACTTGAAAACTATCATGACAGGTTATGAAGATGGAAAACTGTTATGGATGAAAGGGACAGTTATTCCAAGGCAATCTGATTTTGTAGGGGCAGTGTCTACAGGTATTTCACCTGTAAGACTATGGCATGTAAGATATGGACATTTAAATTTTGAGAATCTTTCTCAATTGCAGAAACTAGGAATGGTTAAAGGACTTCCCACTTTCAAAAGGGAAAATACAAAATGTGAAGCTTGCATTTATGGCAAACAAAGTCGAGAAAGTTTTCCAACAAGTTCATGGCGTGCAAATAGGCGACCACAACTAGTTCACAATGATGTTTGTGGACCACTACAAACTTCCTTTGGTGGTTGCAAATATTTCTTATTGTTCATTGATGATTTTAGTCAGTTACGACTACCACTCATGGAAATGGTCATACGTTTGAATGACTTACTTAACGCAGTTGAATCCCAAAAATGATATCTAATATAATGCACTGCGTAAATCCCCCATACTTAAATTCAAAAAGAGTCAAGGGATCTCTACTTGAATGGTTCATGAGGCACAATACTTGCTAAGGTTTTGCAAATGGGGTAGCAAGCTAAGTGGGTTTGATTGTGGGAAAAACTCCACAGTTAAGCGCGCTTGAGCCAGAGGAGTTCTGGGATGGGTGACCTCCTGGGAAGTCCTGGTTACCGGGTGCAAGCCCCGGAAGTGATGATTGATGCTATGTGATTCGTTCTCCACATTTCACTAGTTTCAATCCCACTTCTTCACCCCTGTGAGCATCACCCGATGCAATGAGTGCTAAGTGAACTATTCAAAAATCATGAGAAATTAGTCAGTTACGACTACCACTCATGGAAATGGTCATACGTTTGAATGACTTACTTAACGCAGTTGAATCCCAAAAATGATATCTAATATAATGCACTGCGTAAATCCCCCATACTTAGAATGACTTGGGTTTACTTCTTGAAGAACAAGTCAGAAGCTTTTGAGAAGTTTAAAAATTTTTGCCAACTTGTTGAAAATGAATTCAAAGAAAAGATAGGTACTCTCAGGACAGAAAATGGGGGAGAATTCACCTCAAATGAATTCAAAACTTATTGCAATGAAAATGGCATAAGATGACATATTACTAATGTTTACACTCCACAGCAAAATAGAGTAGTTGAAAGAATGAATCGCACCTTGTTAGGAATGGCGAGACCCATGTTAACTTTCAAGAGGTTAAGTCCAACATATTGGGCAGAAGCAATACATACAGTTGTCTACTTAAGAAACAGATCTCCAACTGCTTCTTTAGACGAAATCACACATTATGAAGCTTGGTTTGGTTTCAAACCTCAAGTTAAACATCTTGGAGTTTTTGGATCAGTATGTTATGGCTTAGTTCTGAAAGAAAAACGAACTAAGCTTGACTCACTAAGTTTAAAATGCACAATGATTGGCTATTCTGATGAGAAGAAAGGGTATCAAATTTTGACGAATGGAAAATTCATTGTGAGCAAGGATGTCATTTTTGATGAAACTGAGAGTAAGAGTGCTAAAGAAATAAAAAATCTTCTTCACAAGTTAGAAACTAAGGGCAGTAAAAGAAAAGGAAAAATGCAAAGTCAACCAACTTCACCAAATTGGTATGAACTTGATTTTCCTTCCTCTGAAGATGAGTCATCCAGTCCATCTACTTCAACAACATCATCTGGGTCTTCTAGCAGTTCATCCGCATCTCCAAGCAGCAGCAGTTCTTCTGACAGTGATTCTCCACACTCTTTGTTATGAAACCAGCTCAAGAAAAGATAGAAAAGATATATCAACGACTTAGAATTCAGCCTCTTCGAGGGGGAAACCTCCTTTACATTACATAAATGAACAATTCTTGGACGATATAAATGAAAAGACCTCCTTTCTATATATAGGATTCTAAGGGGTCATAACATAATCAGAGCCGACATAACAATAATAATGTAAGGGCACAATAATAACAATAGTGGGCTTCTATGTGGCACAATAGTAACAATATGGGCACTACATGGGTACATCAATATAATAAGTGGGTTGTACTAATAACAATAATGGGTTACACTAGTAGTGTAGGGGCCTAACATGCCCCTCTCCTTCAAAAAGCATTGTCCTCAACGCTTGAGTAGTTCTTGATGCTTCTATATAAAATTCTTGTCCTCCCATGTGGAATCTTCAGCGGGTAAGTTCTTCCACTTGATGAGATACTCTGAAATTGATCGATTTCATAGCTGTCGGGTTCTTGTTTCTATGACTGCACCAGGTTCCAATATGATTTTTCCTTCCTCTTCAATTTCTAGAAATATTGTTTGAATTGGGATCTTTTGCAACTTTTGAATAACTGGCCATACTTCTTCATCCTTCTTCCATTCATCCCTTGCTTCATTTATCAAATCTATTTGGATAATAGAAATAGCACAAAACAATGCTTCCACATCCTCATCCTTGAAGAGTCTTCCCATTCGGTAAGGTAGCCATTTTTTAAGTGCATGTAGTATTGCCAAAATTTCCTTCTCATAAATAGCTTGCTTGAGATGTAGCAGTAAAAATACCCAATCACCTACATCAAAAAAAAATTCACTACGATGTTGACCTACCTGTTGCTTCGTTTGATTTTGAACCGAAGTGGCGTTATCCTTTAAAAGTTGGATAACTTGTTGTTGGTGCTCGATGTGATCTTTCACTGCTTGAACCTTTTTCTTCTTGATATGTCCTTCTATCTCTAGAGTTTGAGGAGTGGTAATTTCTTCCAATCCTTTACAAGATATGTTCGGATTCATTTCTTGATGCTCGATGTGATCTTTCACTTCTTGAACATTTTTCTTCTTGATATGTCCTTCTATCTTAATAGTTTGAGGAGTGGTATTTTTGACCAATGAATTACAAGATATGGTTGGATTCATTTCTTCTTTATCGATGTGATCTTTCACTTCTTGCACCTTTTTCTTCTTGATATGTCCTTCTATCTTGAGAGTTTGAGGAGTGGTAATTCTTGCAAATGCTTTACAAGATATGGTCTGATTCATTTCTTCTTTCTCTGGAGTGGGGTCCTGGCGTATATCCTCTTCTTTTGATGTTTCTTGATCCTTTTCTTCCTCCTCTTCATATTCTATGTAAAATAATTTCTTCTCAGCACACTTATGACCTTTAGTGCATTTGCTATCACAATTGTAACAAAGCCCTTTTTCTCTTTTTTCTTCCAATTGTTGTGGTGTAACCCTTGTAGTTGTGGAAGGCTGGGAGAAACAACACTTCCATCTTTATAGTTGTGAGAGGTATGCTTCCTGGTTTCCATAATTTTTCTTTCCACTATGTCACAAAGCCCTTTTACACTTTCCAATTGTTGTGGTGTTGTTCTAAAGAAGATGTTGCTCTTTGTATCCTCATAATGTGCTATCATTTCCTCCGTGAAAATTGACCACGTAACAAGTTGTTTACGAGAACAAAGCTCTTCATACCATAAAAATTGATTCGGTTCTAAATATGAAGATGCAATACATACCTTTTGTAATAGTGGTACACCATGTAGATCAAAATATTGCTCCATCTGAAGTATCCAATTTATCGGATCCTTGCCATCAAACTTCCTCATCTTGTTTTTTCTTGATTTTAGGAGCTCGATCTTGAAACGACTGTAGCTCTATACTTTCAAATCTTTAAGTTCTGAAATTGCGATCTGTAGTAGCCCTCTGCTTCCTATTCCAATGCCACCAGTATGATCCAATTTGGATTCTCCAAGGAAGAGTTATGTGAAATATCCCACAGTGACCTTATTATAGACTAGTTTAGTAGAGTGAACTTGTACGACATGCCACGAGTCATTGTTTCATCCTTTGGCTCTGTAAAATGTATACAAGAAACTACAGTCCATCCTCTTTCTGCACCTTTTTACGAAATTTCAATCCAATGCTCAGGGAAAAAGTTATGATTATTTTCCCCAGGTTACCTGTTTGGAATGTAATTCAGGAGTATGCAAAAAGACCAACTTCCTCAGATCATATCTCCGCAAATATAGTGAAAAAATCTCTAAAATTCAGCCCCGAGATTCAGCGCGATGTCTTCTCAAATGGGTTTTGTTTTTAGCTTCTGAAACGTCACAGAAAAAACATTATAGTGAAAATTCCACGATGACCTGTTTGGAGTAGCGAAACCCTAGAATCCATAGCTCTGATACCAAATGTTATGAAACCAGCTCAAGAAAAGATAGAAAAGATAGATCAACGCCTTAGAATTCAACCTCTTCGAGGGGGAAACCTCCTTTACATTACATAAATGAACAATTCTTGAATGATACAAATGAAAAGACCTCCTTTCTATATATAGGAGTCTGAGGGGTCATAACATAATCAGAGCCGGCATAACAATAATAATGTAAGGGCACAATAATAACAATAATGGGCTTCTATATGGCACAACAGTAACAATATGGGCACTACATGGGTATATAAATATAATAAGTGGGTTGTACTAATAACAATAAGGGGTTACACTAGTAGTATAGGGGCCTAACACTTTTCACCTGAACGAATAACATCAATTTATATTAATCCTCTTTACAATGATACATATTTTTCAGAAGCGCAAACAAGTGAGCACCAACTACCGAAATGGGCAGTTCAACTTTTGAAAGATGTAAATCCTGATGAGCAGAATAAAACAGGCACCAGAAGGGCACATAGAAGTGAAGGAAATTTTGCCTTGATAGCAAATGATTTCACTGAACCTTCCACATACAAAGAAGCAGTAAAACATAAATAATGGCAACAAGCTATGGTTGAAGAATATCAAGCAGTAATTGATAACAACACTTGGAAACTTGTTGATTTTCCATCAAATGTTAAACCCATAGGATGCAAATGGGTTTACAGAATTAAGTATAATCAAAAGGGAGAACTTGAAAGGTATAAAGCACGACTTGTCGCAAAAGGTTTTGCGTAGCAAGAAGGCATTGATTATGAGGAAACATTTGCTCCTACAACTAAATGGAACACCATCCGATTAACCATTGGCCGCTCAGAAAGGATGGAAATTTCATCAAATGGATGTGAAAAGTGCTTTTCTCAACGGTGATTTATAGGAAGAAGTGTATATGACACAACCGCCAGGTTTTGAACTTGAAGGACAAGGACATAAAGTCTGCAAATTGATCAAGGCTTTATATGGATTAAAACAAGATCCCCGAGCTTGGTATGCAAAGATGGATAAATACCTTAAGAAAGTTGGTTTTCAATGAAATGAATCTAATGATACTTTGTATGTGTGACAATAGGGAAAATATCTAGTAATTCTTGTTATGTATGTAGATGATTTGATCATTACTGGCAACCATGATGATCATATTGCATAGGTGAAAAAGGAGTTATATGCAGGTTTTAAGATGACAGATTTGGGATTACTTCACTACTATCTTGGAGTAGAATTCTTCCAACGTCCACATCATATTTTAATTTCTTAGAGTAAGTATGCAACTTAGGTTCTTCAACGATTTTGTATGCAGGATTGCAAGCCCGTTCTCACCCCCATGGAGCAAAACTTGAAACTTTCAAAATTTGAAGGGGGGAAAAGGTGGACAGTACAACTTACAGACAATTGATTGGCAGCTTGATTTATTTGACAAATACTTGTCCTTATCTATCTTATGCAGTTAGTGTTCTTTCACATTTTATGCAGGAACCACGAGACAAACACTGGAATGCAACCAAAAGAGTTCTTTGATATATCCAAGGAACAAAATATTTTGGTCTTCTTTACACAAAGACTAAAAATTTTGTACTTGGTAGATATTCTGATGCCGACTTTGCTGGAAGTATTGATGATTGAGCATCAACATCAGGGTATTTAATGAACATGGGGTCATCCGCAGTATCTTGGAGTTGTAAGAAACAAGCTACAATGGCCACTTCTTTAGCAGAAGCAGAGTACACTTCAACATCGGAAGCAACATGTGAAATTGTTTGGTTGTGCAGAATTTTGCAGGACTTGGGCATTTCTCAGGTAGAAGCTACATCATTATGCATTGATAGCCAGTCAGCCATCAAACTTGCCAAGAACCCAGTTTTTCATACAAAGACAAAGCATGTGGACACCAAGTATCATCATATCAAATCTCTCATTGCCAAAGATGTCCTCAAGCCAATTTATTGTCCTTCCGAAGATCAAGATCTCCGACATTTTCATGAAACCGCTTGGCAAAATAAAATTTGTTAAGTTTTGGGATGAAGTTGGTATCTGTTGTAATGTATTTTTGGATCATAGGGGGGAATGTTAGATGATCCAAAAATAAAATATTATCATAGATTATAAAGTAGGAATAAAATAATTATTAATTTAAGATATTAAATTAATAATTATTATTCTAGAATGTTTAATTATTTAATGGAGACATTAGAATTAGTATATTGTTGTAACAAGATATGACTCTCCAAAAGTGTCGTATCTTAGGCTCTATTTTAGGAGATTTGTTAGCTAGTTGTTTTGAATAGCATTTATTGTAAATGGACACTTGTTATTTAATAAGTGATCCATAATTAGAGGTAGTTAGGACATGGAGCTTATAAATAGCTCATTGCAAGAGTGTTTGGATGTTCGGGTGTAAACTCTTGCAAAATCAAATATGTAATTGTTTTTTTTCTGATTAATAAAATTACGTGTCTAAGGACACTTCTGCCATTAGTTCAGTAAAGTACTATGTAGTATTTTCTTTTTGTTAGAGAGGATAGTGGAGCACTTCCATTAAATATTTTTCCACCATGATTGTATGTCATGCAACATGTGAAAAGTGTGTTATGAAGCATTACAAGTTAAGGATTTGTTGAATGTAATTGATATTCATTTAACGAAACATGTAAAAGGGGTTCCATCGAATGTTTTATTTTTTTTCTACATGAAGATATCAAGGATTTTTTAATAATATAAATGATAATGTATAGAAACATGTGAAAGTGGTACTATAAAGTATTTTATGTGTTTCCCGCATAAAGGTGGGGTTGAAATACTAATGGTTAATGATTTGTAGGCTAATACATTTACTTTACAATGAATTAAAATTAAAAGAAGTACTAAACGCTAATTATTTGTAGGTTAATTCATTTACTTTACAATTAATTAACATTAAATTAGCAGAGACACAAAAAAAAGATATTTATTTTTCAACCAACTAACCATTAACCATTATATTAATAAAAAATACCATTACTATATATTCAAAAAACACTTAATTAAAATTAGGCAAATTAAAATTCACATGCAATAATACAAATGAAAAATTTACATCAAATTTTATTTTTCGAATGGAGAAAGGCTTTGCTTTAGTTACATGACAGAGGAAAAAAATAAAATAATTAGACATTTTCAAAACAAGTTAAATTTAAATTTAAAAATCAATGGAAGTTAATGATCATTTAAAAGTCTCAAAATGGCAAATGCATCTTCCATTTATGTTGATTCTCTAGTGCTTTGCTAACGGGGGTTTTCATTCTTTTAGGGTTTGGCTTAAAATACAATGACAATTATATGCACAATGGCAGGGTTCGATCCCTGTAAAATTCAATAAGGAAAATATGAGGATTTAGTCATATCGAATGCCTCATAGATAATAGAAATTGTATAAAAATTTGTTAGCTTGAATCTTGACGACTATGTTTACTTGTAAAGTGCCAGGAAAAATCTTGCACCTTACCAAAATTAAATTAATTGCATAGGCAACCTATTCTAATGGTAGTGATATTCGTTTTTGTAGCTTTCAAAATTCATTTAATGGATTCATACTAAATATTCTTTGCAGATAATTCCATTGCAAAGAACAACGTAGATAATGGTGAAGTGAGAATTAGGAAGATCCCCTGAAATTCAAAGTGTTTTACAGTCATGGGAGTCGAATGATCATGCTGTGACGACATAACGATCTTGAAGTGCCCTTAACTTCGTGACCATCAGGGATGGTCGGGACCTCAAAAAGCACAGGGTTTCAGGAAAAAATGTACAAAGACTAAAATAACCAAGGTTTCATCATTGAAGTGCATGAATTAGGCTTCATAATGTAACAAATATGTTATAAGCCCTTATTGAAAACCTTGTGCTTAAACAAAATAGATTCTAAATCAACTTTTAACCTTATTCTTATCCTTCTCTAAACTTTTTAAAGTTACTTAATGGTTTATTCTTTATTAAGTTTTCGGTTCAAATTTCATGGGAAGGGGTTGTGTAAGGTTCTTTATTTATCCTATCTTTTAATTGTAATTAAGGTTATTAACGTTGGATAATCAACATGGATATCATGCTAGACTTTATCATTATGTAAATAGTATTTTAAATGTATTTATTGTTGAAAACCAAAGAGAATACATACTACATGAATCCCAATGCCCAATAGAAAAGCTTCACTAAGAGAAATGTATGAGGGAATTGGGAAACTTCCTATCCTAGTGAAATTTAATTGTTCCCTATGTTTATCTAATTTGGTTGTTGGGTTCTCAAATACCAACAGTTATGAGAAAATGATAGAGGTGGTACTTGAATGAACAAGAGTATGGGCTTATATGTACTCTTCTAGAGTCTTGCATGAGTTAACCACACAACCCAAAGAGAGCCTTGAGCACACATATGTCGGGAGCAGTGCTCATGGGGTTAAGTGGTTAGAGAGGAGAAGGAGCAGAGAATAGTGTAAAGAGAACAAGAGGAGAACTAGAGACAACTGCGTACCAAAGAAAAAATACAACTCGTAAATTGGGTGAATAAAACCTTTCCACACGAGTGAAAGGAATCAAATTTGATAGGAGGAAAATAGAAGCCTCTCAATTCACACCCACTTAGTATGAAGGTGAATACTAAATTGATTAGCATACGGAATCAGCAAGGAGCCTTTTCCAAGTTCAGATCCCTGAAAGAATTATAAATAATTGTTTGACTGAGGCACCTAAGGCATTGAAGAAGGGAATCACTAAGGTATTGTTAGATCAATGAAGGACTCTCTTTTGTCATATGCATTCTTTGGATGGCCATATTTTTTATGTATAGTGGCCTTGACTTAGCATGAAAGTGTAATAATGGAATCTTGTAAGCGAAGGACAATGGCCTTCACATTCTTACTTGATTTTTAACCTTGAGTAGTACCTCTAAGGCATCATGTCTGGCTCAAGGGTGGCCAGCCGCAAGAAATATTGCAATGTAGTTGAGCCTACAATTGGGTGGAGATTAGATCACCCTTCTCCAATTACCAAGAGTTGAAGTATACTAGATAAATGCATTTACCTTTAATGAATAAAATGGCATTATTGTTCAAGGTCCATGAATATTGTTATATATGGTTGCTAATATTAATAATAAAAATGAATTGATATATTTTGTAAATATCGAATAGGTGTGTAATATTTGAATATTGTTTAATACTTCATGAACATGGCTATGTTAGTTTCTTGTGTATAATCTATAAATGATATGAGAAAAAATTGTGTTGTGTTAATACACTTCGTTGGACATGTATTATGTGTATGGAGGCATGGTTCTCTTAAAATAGATGAGGTGCATCATTTATGAAGATGTATGCATAAGTCGTTGTGATGAGTTGATTGAACCTATAAAAAGGATAACTAGTAATTTGTAAATAAAATTAGGATTGGAATTAAAATGAAATTAGAATATGGAGGGAAAATGAAAAGAAATGGGACAAGTTGAAAGGTTATGGGAAGTGAAGAGTCACCCCACTTTCTATAAATATACCCTCATGGCTAGTTAGAATCGACTTTTATTTTTGGACTCCTTTGAGCACCTTAGAAGAGGAAAGCTTGTACATTCCTTTCAAAGATCAAGTGATAGTTTAGCACTTCCACTATTGGATTTCATGGATGCTTTTTGTAATGGTGCATTGAATATTTCTGCTTAATTTTGAGAAGTTTTCTTGGGCCAAGGAAAGCATTTCATTCGTTTTTTGTTGGACATCATAAGACTATTCTTGTGGTGATTCAATGGTATGTGATTGTTATTTATGTGTTAACAATTAATGAACTATTTCGTTAGTTGGATAGTCACATCTTATTTGAGATGGTTTGTTGATTTATATTTTCATGAGTGTTATTAATAGTGAATTAATTCACAATTGATAACGAATATATGTTTTTTTATCCACGTATGTCAATTAAAGTTTTCTAACAATATTTCTTTCTGATTCATGTACATTTACTTAGTTGTTGTTATATTACTTATATCTTTTGCTTAAAGTATTTCATAAAGTTGTTATATCTTGCATTCTATCATAAGTTTGATTTGGATTTCCTTTCTCTTGCTCATTTCGTCCAAAACTAATTCTCAAACAAGCATGGTAGTAGTCGATCCCACATTCAAGATGAGATTCCCACTCCAAATGATGTAAGGTCTAATTGGAACTTTATACCAGGGAGATCTTATTACCGTTGGCAATGCGTTTCTGCCCATTAACCGGTATGTGTTATATTCTTTGCATGGCTATACTCACATGCTAGATGTTGAGACAAGCAAAGCCCCATTGACCTAAAATAAAATAAAATAATCGGAAAATATTTTGCATCTATTTTTTGTGGTTTTTGGCATATAGTTTTCACTTTTATGGTTTGGTGGCACATGTTCGCTCAACCAATGGTTTTGTAATTATGGTTAAGGAACTACAATTGTATTTTGATACAAGTTAAATGGATTGGCAGTTTATGGATGTCACTAGATATACATATTGTATAGTAACATTGTAAAGACAAAATACACTAAAAAATATTTCTGGTTTTTACAGTTTTTAGTTTCTAGGATAAAATCTCTATGTTAATGTGTGTGTACGTGTGTGTTTCATTTAATATTTTTCTATTTTTATTAAGAATATGGTTACAACGATTAAATGTATACGGTTAAAACCTACATTTGGTATCAAAGAAATTTGGCTGCAATGGAACACCTTTGTAGCTAAAGGAATTTAGCTCAAACTTGTGCAAACCCTTGTTACACTGGAAGATCTAAGGTATTGATTATTGTGGTGAAAGTAAATAGCAAGCATTTCAAAGATACAGATGGAGAAATTAAATGTGTCTCTCAGATTTGATATTATTGAATGTTTTTTAGGAGAAGCTACATCGAGTGTGTTATGCAGCAAGTTAGGGGATTTGTATTAGTCTAAGTACTTAGTGAAAGAATTGTTCCTATAGAAGAAGTTGTATAATCTAAGGATGAAGGATGGAGACTCAATGATAAAGCATTTAAATGCCTTCAATATTGTGATAGCTATTATTTGTTAATATTAATATTTCAAATGAAGATAAAAGTATTAGTTTGTTGTGTTCTCTATCAAATGTGTGGGATAGTATAATTTTTTCCATTTCTATTAATGTAAATACTTTATGTTTTCATAAAATAGTATCATCCTTGCTATAGGCGTAGATTGGATAGGAAAAGATGGAAATTCGGAGGACAGATGCCCTATATATAAGAGGAAAGTCCTAAAATAGAAATAAAAATAAGTCCAAATAGAAATAAAAATAATTCAAACCTAAATGTAGAGGAAGATCTAAATCTTAAGGAAAATTCATAAAGGCGTGTTGGAGATGTGGAAAATAAGGGCATTTTATAAATCCAAAATTGTTGTGAAAGGGTGATACTCCTTTTGCAAAAGCAAAAATGTCCTTAGATGAAGGAGGCGATGTGTACTTAGTTTCTTCAAGTACACATGTATATCATGAGGCATAGTTGATAAAATTAGGTGCATCTATTCATATGACTCCTCAGAAGGAGTGGTTTTGCAAGTATGAAAGGTACGATGGTAGTGGTGTGTTTCTATGATATGACTTGACAGCTAGAATCACAAGACAAGGTAAACTATAGTTGAAGCTCATGGATGGTAGATTTAGAATATTCCCTCGTCTTTTGTACATCCCAAGATTGTGTTGAAACATGAAGCTAAAGAAGGTTGCAGAAAATTCTAACCAAAAATTCTAGACCCCACTAGAAGAAACAGGGATGCACTCTAAAAAAATAAAAATAAAATACATACAAGACATATTGTTCTCTACAAAAATTTGGATAATTTCTTTGCCTGATTTTGTAAAAGAAATAGTTGAAATGCTCTAGAAAAATCTAGAAGTGAAGGTTCTACAGAAGCCATGCTTATATAAAAAAGTGATTATAAGTTGCTCTCACTAGTCGATGAGGCTTGTGAAGAAGTGTAATACAGAAATATATTGTTGGATCTTATGTTGTTTCCTTTTTTATTGTGTGATTCCTTATTTTCTCTCTTTATAATTTATTTATTGTAGCTCTTCTATCTCGTAATTTATTTGGAGCCTTCATCCAATTTTTCATATTTTTCATATTCATTCATTATTTTTAATCTAACAAATTGACTAGAAATTTGATTATGTCAACAATATGAGTGATGTAACTGTAAAAATTGTGTTCTAGAAGAATACTTGCAAGATGTTCTGAGGAGCAATGGTATTATTGAGGTGAGTTTAGATTGGAAATTTGTATAAGTTGTTGGGAAGCACTATGATTGATGGGTGCAACATTTCCTTTGTTTCTAAGAGTGGAGCAAAAGAAAAAAAGCTCCTACAGTCTCTGGAGAAATATAATGTTGTGGCATCAAAGACTAGGACATATTAGAGAGAAGGGCCTTCAATTAATACACAGTATTAGTATGGTATAAGGTATGTCTAATTTCTCTTTGGACTTTGATTTCTAGGAACATTGCTTTTATGGACAACAAAATTTGGTAAGATTCTCCTCATTTGCTATGAGGGAAGAGGAAATATTACAACTAGTTCATAATGATGTGTTTGAACCTTTGTTGGTTCCATCACTAGATAAATATGTGTACTATGTCTCATTTATAGCTGACATCTAGAGAAATACATATATTTATTTCCTCAAGAAGAAATATAGTCTTTTGATCAATTTAAAGAGTTTAAGGCTCTTGTAGAAAATTAGAGAATGAAGGAAATTAAGGTGTTGAGGATAGATAATGGTGGAATGAATACGAAGAATTCTATAAGAAGTGAAATATATCAAGGTAGAATATTACTCCATGAACACCTCAGCAAAATGCAGTTGTGGAGGGATGAACAAAGCATTCATGGAAAAGTAAGTAACATGCTTAATGGTGTCGAGTTTCTATATGAATTATAGGTCAAGGTAGTGGACACTATGTGTTAGTTGGTAAATTAATCACCCTCATCAACATTGAATGAAAATATTCCCCATGAGATATGGACTAGTAAGAAAACCTCTCTTAAACATCTCAGGGTATTTGGCCACACTACTAATGTACACATCCTAAAGGAGAATAGGAGTAAGCTTGATAAGAAAGTTGAAAAGTGTATCTTTATTAGATATAAAGATGGTCTAAAAATTCATAATCTTTGGAAGACAGAAATTAAGAAGGTTGTGTGTAGTCAAGATGTGGAATTTAAAGAAATCAAATATGTTGACAAACAAGAAGTCCAACAAAGGGAGAAGGAACCATAGAAGATAGAGTTTCAATTAAAGGATGATGGTTCAAACTCTACCGAAGAATAAGAATCACATGCTCTAGTATTGAGGAGATCAATATGGAAAAGAAAGAAAGTAGAAAGGTAAACTCTACCTATTTTCCATTCTAATTATGCTTTGTTTATTACTCATGATGATACTAGATCTATTAGGGAGGAAATGAATTCAAAGGATGGAAAAGTTTGGGAAAAGGCCATGGTTGAAGAAATGGCAACCTTTGAAAAAAATGAGACTTGGGATCTAGTGTAGTTGTAGGCAGAAGAAATCTCATTAGTACCGAATGAATGATTAAGAAGAAGTTGAACATACAAAGCAAGGTGAAGAAATAGAAAGTTCGGTTAGTAGCAAAAGGTTATTCCCATACAGAGGGAATTGAATTTAGTGAGATGTTTTATCTTGTTGCTCAATTGTATTCGGTTAGATTTCTTTTAGAAGTTATTATTACTTTTGATTTTAAAGTAGAATAGATGATGTGAAGGAAACATTCCTACGTGGAGATCTAGAAGAAGAAATATACATGAAGCAACGAGAAGGCTTTGCAGTGAAGAGAAAGAAAGAGCTCTTATGCAGGCTGAAAAGGTCCTTATGTGGATTAAAACAATCACCAAGGATGTCGTATCAAAAAATTTGTACATGTGTATTAGGACTTGGCTTCATAAGGAGCAAAGCAAATCACTATGTTTATTTCAAATTAGTTGGTGATTGTCTTATTTATTTGGTTTTATATGTGGATGATATGTTGTTGACTAGAAATGATAGGGAAATCATCTAGGAAGTCAAAACTCAATTATCTTCTAAAATTGACATGAAAGATCTCGGTGTTGCAAATTCATTTTGGGCACGAAAATTAAAAAAGTTCAAGAAAATAGGAAACTATGGTTAAATCAAAGGAAGCATGTCAAGACAATATTGCAGAGATTTAATATGTAGGAATGTAAATTGACAAAAGTCCTTATTCATGTAGGTGTAAAGTTACATGTAGATCAATGTCCAAAGGCATGGGGAGAGGGAGAGGACATGTCCTATGTTCCATTGCCAATGCAGTTGGAAGTTTGACATATGCAATGGTCTATCATTAATAGATTGGTACATCAGTGTATATGGATCACATAATATTTACATAGTAATATGGTTGGTATGACCAAGTCACGCTGATAGTATAGCCCAACTCGTACCAAAAATCATATGTCATATAAGCATATCACCTATGGCCATGACTATGTCTCCTACAACTCCACACATATGATAGATTATATCTATCTTTACTTAAACTATATATATATATATATATAGAGAGAGAGAGAGAGAGAGAGAGAGAGAGAGAGGATACTCATGATTTGTAGAGGTTCTGTGGCATTTAGTTCCCATTAGGGCTTAGGTTCAAATTTGATGAAAAAGCGTGAGGGTGTAAGCCAATTGTGAGAGTTATACTATCCCAAAAGGCATCCAGGCTCAATCGAGTCTCATAAAATCCTAATAACAACATCTCGCATTTAGACAAATCATTTTTCCATCCAACATCAAAATTAATATCAACCTAAATAAAAATTTAGTATTAATAATTAAAAAACTCAAAAATAATAAAAATAATAAAAATTAAAAATTATGATACATACAACTTAATTCAACACATGCACTTTATATGGGCTTCCAAATTTCTCAAAACAACACCCTCATATAATTTTTTCACTTATTATTTATTAAAAAAAATACATATCTCTCACACCAAAATCCTTCCTTACATTCTTAAATAGTACTTTTGTAAAATTTAATGCACTCCACAATAAAGATCACTCATAATGAGAAATTGTACATTTCAAAAAAAATGGCACGGAACAGAAAGAACATCAAAACATGGTTTGTTCCTCACTTTAACGACTCGAGTAAAAGTGGGTGTAGCATTTCATTATCATTCCCGTAAGGGTATGATGATGTCCCTTGTGCGGGTGTCATGTATGGTAAGGCACGGGGATTAGGCTTCATTCGTCTCGCCGTAGTCTTTAACGCGACTTTTTGAAAGCCTTTCCGGCGATTTTTTCCGGTGAAAATCTGGTAGTAATTTATCGGAATCCAAGTTTGATAGCTAATTTCTACACAATGAAACCGTCCCAGGGGTTTTTCAGGGTGCTGAATCCGAATATGCAGTTAAAAAACCATTTTAACTGCAACGAATCATGATTTCATCTCAATTTCTTCCGCCGGATTCCGTCACCGGAATCTCAAAAAGTCGCATTATAGACAACCCCATTCGTCTCCCTTCAAATCTTTGGAAAATCATTTCTACTCATATCGGGTATGCCAAATGTACATATCGAATTTATAGTATGATTGTGTCTAGTGCAGAACCAATTAGTGGGAAAAACTATAATAATACATAGATTTACATATGATATTAAAAATTTTAAAATTATAATATTTTTAAAAGTAATGTATACATAGTGTAAAGGAAATTGCTTTAGTGATAAGTATCTCTTTGAAATATAAATTTTAATTTATTTTAAAAGGAAAATATTTATTAAACAAAAAATTAAGATTTTTAAATTTATTACAATTTAGTTTTTTTTTTATAATAAAAAAAAAAATTTCAAAGTGCAGTGATCACCATAGCTATCTTTGATAATCAAAGTTCACTTGTCAAATAATCTCTTTAATGATCGTCGGATTATTAGCATGTGGATTAGGTTTAATACTCTACAGTTAGCCATCACCTCATCTAGTGTCGTCATCTCACCATGTATACACCTACTACAGTTAATCATTACATCTCAATTATGGGTTGTGTGACGGCAATCCTTAGGCAATTCAATGCTTGGTTCGTGTACATTGCAATTAAGTATTTATTCCCAAATTCAATGCAGCATTTCACTCCCCTAATAAATTTAATTTTGCTTCCCGTCTTATTTGGGTTTTATAGTTGTTGTTTCCATTATCCCCTCCTGGGTTTCTCGCTTTGCCCAATAGAGGTAACAACAGTTTTGTTGCAACTCCATGGTGGTAACTTATTGCCTCTTATATTCCTATGTGTCTTTATTGATACTCTTCTTCTCCTCTCTCATTGTGGTGTTCCCCTGGTCTGTCAACCTCTCAATTTTGAGTCATGCATTCATAACACCCTCGTAGCCTCTTCCCCATCCTCAACCTACCCCAATTCTTTCCAATCTACCTCTCTACTCTACACTTTTTGAAGCTCTACTTCCTCTCGTAACTTTTCCATCTCATGAGCTTTTGTCAATACTATCAACTGTATATCTCGCAAGGCAAGCATAGCCCCTTTCCCTCAGATATGTGCTTAGGCAAGCATGGAAGTTGTTGCATGAAGATTCAAAGACCTCACTCCCCATTTGATTCAGAAAGAGATGGAAGATGCCAAGAAGGAAGCTCAAATTGAGGGAAGGTTTCCCTTGGACATATAGGTAGAGGAAAATGTTGACCAGTGTGTTCCTGACATTGGAAACATTCACACTAAGCAAATAAAATACATGCAAATTGTGGATTTATATTGGCAACTAAAGACCATAATGGGAAAGGTTCTCGTCGAGAGAAATGAGGCTCATGAAGAAATCCTCCTTTTCATGCCATGTAGCAACTAGTCAACAAGATGTACCACAAGCTCAACAAATTTACCAAAAAATTGACCAACATGGACCTTCAAAAGCGATGAGGAGGTGGCCCCATATCTGCCCAAGTGGACTCTCCCAATAGTAAAAAGTGAAGTATGTCTATAGATTTTTTTTCTTAGTCACTCGATCTAACTTTCCTAGCTTTGCGCATAGTTACTAAAGTTTTCGTGTTATTTGTTACTCTCAGTTATGAACTCAGCTATCTAGTCAGGTTTTACTCTATATTGGCACCTCTTTTCAAAACTTTTGACATGTTTTTATATTTATGTCTAGTTTCCCTTGTGGCGGACCATGAATATAATTTCTATATACATTTTTTTCGATAAATATATGAAGGTCTAATTTATGAAAATAAGAAAATGAAGATAATTATTAGTGATTATTATTTGTTTGTTTATTTATTTATTTATTCATTCATTCAATCAATTAACCTTTGAAATAATCCAATGGTGCTTTATAAGGGGCTAGACTTGCATTCCTCCCAAATTCCTTTGGGTTTTGGGCCATTAATCTATCTCCCTACTCCCAAAATTGAATATCTTACTTTAGAACCAAAAAAACAATCTTAATTTACATACTAAATAATACAAAATAACTCATATTTGAGACTAGTGTCACTCTTGTTATTTTATATGGATGTAAAGTTTGGGGTTGTAGTTTATCAAGAGAATCATGGAGAAATATTGAATAAGTGCAAAAGAAATTTATAACATACAACCTCAAGATTAGGGAAAATACTCCCTCCTCCTAATTGAAGCAAGCATTTCCCCATTGAAAGCATGGTTGTGACTAGATATCTTATGTATAAGAAGAAGTTATACAACATGGAATCTAAGAGGTTTCCTAAAATTTCTTCTAACTCTGACCAAAGCCCCCATGTTTGGCTCAAGAAAGGGTGGCATAAAGATGCCCAATGTTGACTAGACCATATGGGAAAAAGGAGGAGATCATCTTGCAAAATTCGAATAATATTAAAATTATTATTACTTCCAGATTTAAGGATAAATTGTAGGGAAATAAAGGGCTAGAGAGAAAAAGGAAACTATGTTATTATAAGGATATAAACCACCTCAGTCTCAAAAACCAAAATTATCTCTTTATCTTGACTAGTGTCAAGAAGAAAATTAGCATTGCCAAGATTAGAACTAATTGTCAATAGCTTCATAGTGAAACTAGACATTAGTCAATTCCAAAATGCCATGGGGTTAAAGGGTTTTTCAGTTGCCTGATCCTAAGATGGTTGAAGATGAAAACCACTTTCTCTTATATTATTTGTCTTATGCTCACATTCGATCTAATTTTCAAAATATCTATCACACTACCAACCTTCTTGACCTTTTAACTCGACAAAATTATGATGATCTGGGAATGCTTCTCTCACTTCTCCTTGAGCATAAAATAAAATGTTAAAGAAATTTGATTAAGCTCTTACCTTCTTAAGGTCCGATAAACCATATAGGTCTTAGTGGATATTAATCATCATCGTTTACAAGAAAACCAGTATCAATTCTATTTCCAATGAAATCATATGCTTTTTAGTAATATTTAAACAAAGTTTCCATACAGAAAACTAGTTATTATCATCAATTACAATCTAACCTATTATTAAATAAAAATAAAAATAAAAACCTTCTAACATTATAAAATTAAATAAATTAGTTATATTTATTAAATTAAAAATTTATCAATTTATTACCGTCGGGGGGCAACTCAATTGGAAAGTGAAATGAAAATAAAGTGTTACGTACCAATAGATTCAAGGTTCAAATCCCCTTGACTTACATGTATCTATGGAAGGGGCATACATATGTACCTAGAGGTTAGAGTGGTAGTGGTCGGAATCAACCCCATGTCATGCGAGTAAGAAACTAGCCCAACTATCAATTCCTCTAGTCACAAAACAAAACAAAAACAAAAACTATCAATTTATTATAATAATTAATATTTATTTATTAAATAAAACTTTTACATATAACCACGAAGAAGCAATCCCATATAAATTAGGTTATTCAAATAATAAATAACCCACTAATTATTTGTGTTGGTATATAATTCACAAGTACACGCAACTTTTGTCAAAGGACAATAGCTCAAGTGGTAACTAGCAAGTTTAACCCCCCCTCCACCCGGGTTCTATTCTTCGAAGACATGTTAGCCTGTGTGCAAAAATTTGAACATGTTGAAAATCGTGACAAGTAATTCCTATAAGCTCGAAGGCGCTAGAAAATCTGAATACCTTGATATTGAGGTGAATAGTGTTAGTCATTGAGCTTCAATCCTAGATCCTTCTTTTTTAAGAAAAATGAGTGCTTCTTCTATTAAGTTCACCCCATGTCATAACAAAATACTTAGGGGACATTTACATTCCTATTCCATTCAATTTTTCCTTCAAAGGAAGACTGAGAGGTGGAACCAAAAATTCTGTTATCAAAACAACTACTATAAATGAGCTCGCGTATAGTAAAAAAACATACAGCTTGCAAAATTGACCCAATAAAAGGATATATTTACAGTTTAAATTCATGGACTAGAGAGAGAGAGGTCAACATTCATGGGCCTATTGAGATCAATTGACAAGTTTCCATGAGGCTTGTTGAAGCACTACTTGTTGAGCATTGAATTTCCCATGTTGCTAATTGCATTTGTATTTCACTAATAAGCTTGCGTAGTGTTGAAAATTGTAACTAGGTTCGGTCTTCATAATCTTTGTATTTATGTCATTGTATATTTTATGTAAAAACAAAAAGAAGAAAAAGAAATTTTATCTTTCAAGCATGGGTTTCATTCTCAAGTCAAAATTATTATTTTATTTAAGCATGTTCTTCATGATCATTATTATTTACATTGGTCAAAGTCAAAGGCTTATTTAGAGCATGGAAAAGGAATTTTCAAATATGAAATTTGGGTCAGAATTGCCTCTAGATGCTAAGTTGTCCCTACACCAATAAACACGTTATTCAAACCCCTCTGGACAAAATAAATAGAGGGTGAGTTAGATTCATTTGGATACAATATTTTCACATGATTACTTCTGAAATATAACAAAGAAAAATAGCGAAGAAGGGAGGTTGGGGTCTAAAATTGGCAAGTGTAAAGAAGACTTTCATGAGCTCGAATTGGTGAAAGTTCTGCCTAGATACATCGCTTGTTGAAGGTTCATTCTTGATTTTTATATGTTGTTGATCTCTTGTTGTTGATGGATTTTCTTTGTGGAAGGAGGGTTTGACTTGGCATCTTGAAGATTGGACTCTTTTTATGGTCATGGATCTTGGGTGCCTCACTTTGATCTGATTCTATATGAAGATAATTTTTCTGGGTTTTCCCCCTTGTGGGGTTTTCACCCTGGCCTAGATCTTATATCTTGTGTTCTTTGTTTCTTTTGATCTTCATGTTTTGTACATTTGGTAATTGTTTGATGAAAAAGAACATAATTAATATTAATAATAATCCAACAACATTCACAAGCAATTATCAAAGATGAGAAATCTACCCTAATTCATAAGCCTCTTGATTTCTCAACATGGTATCAGAGCTAAGGTTTGAATAAGAAGGCCTGAATATCACATTTTTTTTACATCTAGAAGATCATTATCAAAAGTCTGAAGTTTGCAATATCCAAGGGATTCAAAACCTGTACTCTCTGCTCAAGAGGAAAATGAAAAATACACTCGATGACATGCATTGTCTTTCTGAGGTTGCAATATATTTCTAAGGATCACAATTTTGAACTCGCATTTACCTATCTATGGATCACACTTGTATGATTTTGATGTTTGTGACAAAGGACTAAATTTACTTTCTTTGGAGCAAAAACAAAAGCTTTAATGGCTCATTCTACATTATAATGATTCACATAATTTCACACATCATGGCTAGCTTCCTTTATCTATAATAACTCGCATATGGAAATTTCTTTATCTAAAAATTGAATTTGTCTAAGGCTCATGCATAAAACTCTAAACCACACCAATGACATTGTTCTGAAACATCATATATATTATCGCATACATTAGAGTGCCTCGGCATCACACGCTATGACTAGATTATCATTGGAACACTATGACACAATGACATTATTATTACTCAATGCTCCATTACATGGTGATTTTTTACTCAATGGCATGATGTCATCGTAAATATGGTCAGAGACATCAAAGACATCACTACATTTTGTGGCTCGTATTTGTGACTCGATTCATTTTAAGCTCATTTACTTATGGAAAGACTCGATGAAAAATATTTGTGGCTCATTTCATTCACTTTGAATTATCATTCTCTATATCTCAAGGCTTGCATTACAATCTCAGAAGATCGTATTATTCTCTATGGATTTGAATTTACAGTGGCATTCATAAATCTGCGTAACTGTCATTTTATTTTTTGCATCGCTTTATACACAACATTATGTTGTCATTGCTACAACACTCTCCAAATTTTGGCCTATATTAAAATTTTGGAGCCTCCCTTTGATCATGTGAGCTGTCATTTCTAGTTGCTAGAGTCACCCCATGCTTGCTTCTTCAGTTTCTAAGTCCCTGCTTGAAGGAATTCCAACTATCATATTTTGTTAAGGCAAGAGTCTTTCTTTGTGAAAGGCAATCATGGCACACCTTTAAGAGGAAAATCCAGTGCTTTCTTTTGCATTAATGGATTACATCAATCATAGGGAAATGCATTGGACTCAATCTCAAGTTATTGTGCACTTTATTGTTGCAGTTGATACTTGTGTCGAAAGGTATATCTTAAGTGTCACACTTGGAGGTAAGTGTCGTTTTTTTTTCATTTAAATGGATGCAAGTTAGTTATGGGTGTTGTGTATTTCATTGACATGTATTTGTTTCAAGTCTTGTTTCATGATTTGGTCTCATCTTTTTGCCTCACTGATCCGACACTCAGTCAATCTTTGAGTTTTCTTGTCTTCACAACTTTTCGGACCAAGCACCTATCTATTTTCCTCTCAGAATTGTGCACTGCAAAGTCACAAGCCACAGCCAAGCATTGTCTTCTTCCTGGAACTACGCATTACGAAGTCATAGTGAACTACCTCCATCAACTGTGCATTGCACAATCCTAGTGCTTAGTCACTGTCAACTACACTTGCATATTGTGCAGCCCTTGTGCAGTCTTTCCTCCACTACACATTGTGCACTTTTAGTCAGTATTTAGGTCATGACTCATCCTCTATAGTGCTTAATTTCATAGTGCATTGACCCTTCCTCTTAGAATTGTTCATTGCACAATCACAGTGAGAAACCAACTATGCAATCATGCCTCCCTGTCTCTCCGCCACTATGCACTACGCAGTCACAGAGCCTAGACCCTCACTCCCTACCTCCTTCTCCTGCACATTGTGAAATCCTTGCGCATTCTCCTCAATCATGCACATTTCCCCAACTCAGTCAATATGTTGCATGAGAAACAATACAGCCCAGGAGATTTTGGGACTGATGTTGTCTTATCATGAGTGAACTCTATTTGTAGGTGTTATTATTTTAACATTAGAAGATGGTGCTAAAGGAGTATACCAAGGAGATGTTACACAAATATACTTATCATCAACCAAAGAGATAAAAGGACACTAGATCATGAAGGAAGAAGGAATATCATGATCACATGGAATACTCCATATCATAACCAACCCCTTGGAGAATGAAGTTGAAGAACAAGAAAGACCAATCATGAAGATGTGAAGATAATAGCAAGGAGAAAATCTTGGAATTGATATACTACAATGAAGTTCCATGTCAGCATTGTAAATTCATGGCTTTTCAAAGTGTCACCATGAAATTCATATGTGTCATTGCATATTGTCGCGTGTAATATTGTATTTTCGAAAAATGAGAAAATGTAAAGTGTGTGGAAGCCCAAGGGTCACACATATAATGTGAAGAGTCATGTAGAAGCTCAAAGGACTCATAGGAATTTGAAAAGTCACATGGTGGCTCAAGAATCATGAGGGAATCCCAGGAGTCACAAGGGAGGTGGAGAGTCGCCTCATTTTTTATATGTACCCCCTCATAGATTAAGAAAAAGACTTTTCACCTTGCCTTTTCAAGCTAGCAATAGGAGAGAAGATTAGTCTTTTGATAAGTAAGTAATTTCTTAAAGTTCGACTATTGGAACTAGTGTTGTATAATTTTAATGGTGTATCTTGGGACTTTCACTTTATAATTTGAATCTCTTGGTGCCAGCACACTTTCATGCATATGTCGTGAATGATTGTATGACTATTCTTTCACTGTTTGCCTTGTACGTTTATGTTTCTACGTACTAATGAAAATGAACTATTTCATTGGCTTTAGTATGCATATTTGAACAATGTGTCTCTCCTTTTCATAATCGTTATCTCTTTGTGAACTACATCACATTATAAATAATGATTATTTCATATATATGTATGTGTCTTTACTAGGATATCGTTATTCTTCTTTAAGGACTCACTTTCTTTCCCCTTTCTGTGAAAGAACCATTATACACTTTGCAATTGAATACATCACAAGGCTAAATTACTTATTTACCTCGAAAGTATATGTGTTTCTCTTGTGTCATTCATTGTAGCCAAGGAAAATAATTAAAAATGTGGTAGTTGGGCCTATCTCCCAGATGGGGCTCCTACTCCAAATAATGTGAGGTCTAGTTAGCACTTCATATCGGGGAGACCCCCTGATTATTGGAAGCATCCAACACCATCAATAATTATGGTGCTAGAAGGAGGGCCAACTTTTTATCGTTGATAATTCACCACATTCACATAAATAACCTTCTATGCAAGGGAGTAATTTTCTAAGTCCAACTCAAACCCATATATCTAAGAAAGAAAAGTCCCCTCACCAAGGCCTGGAGCGTGCATACAAAGCTACTTACAATTAGCTTTGTCAATTTTGGCCTATCACTAGTCAGTTTTCTAAAGCTCTTGGATTACTTCCTATCACATTTGTTCTTCCTCATAAGCAATCAAAGAAAGATCCCACTCATCGTGGTGTTTTAGTCTCTTCATTGAAGGAATTGGTCACTACTACTCTTGAGGATTTGTTTGTCTCACTTGAATATTTTATTCATCAAAAATACCTTCCACCACCTAATGGGGAAGATATGTAAGGAGACGGGGAAGATTTTTATTTTTCTGACAAAGAACAGTCGAGATATTATGAACAATTGGATAATAACAAGAAATTGAACAGTAAAGGAGAAAAATCTTCAGAATCAGAGAGTGATGAGGAGGAGGAGAATGAAGAAATGGATGATGATCAATTGGATTGGGTGGCCTAAGGGCCTCTTTCTCTTCTGGGAAATACGCATTTCTTACCAAAGCACCCGGAAAAGTTGCTTACCAAGTCTGATCCAGATAAGAAAGAGAAGGTCGAGGATCATTGATGACTTGTACTTGCATCTACAAATGTTAGAGCTATGTTTTTATGATGTTGCTTGTAGACTATTTCCGTACACTCTAGAAGGAAGAGCATCAGTTTGGTATCATATCCTTCCACAAAATTCAATCCATAATTGGAGGGAGTTTCAACAATTATTCTTAGAAAAATTTAAAAATCCTACCATGTTACTTGAAGAACTCAGAAACATTATTGGGGGGTAAAGAAAAGGTTAATGATTTTAATCATATATTTACACGTATTTTGAATAAGTTCACCGTTGATCTGAAACCTCACAATTCAATTACTAAATATTATTATATTGCTACCTTGCCTACTAACATTTTCATTTTCGTTAATATTTCTACAAAAGAAACTTTTTCTCTGAACATTGCAGAAGAAATTGTTGAAAATAGCAACAAGAAATGCTATAGAAATACTAAAAATAGCATTGCTACAGATAGCATTTCGGGATACATTCCAATTTTAATTAGTCCCTAAATTAAAATTGAGAATTAAAATTCGAATTTGATCTCAGCAGCTGTTTGTAAAATAATTAGTTAATTCATCTTGAGTTAATTAGTTGGAGAAAATCAAACATGAAGTCTATGTGAAGACATGCAACAGTTATCCCTTTGATTGAGGAAGTTATCCCTTAATTAAGGAGATCAGGATGAGTTGTACTTTGAGTTGTAATTAGTTAGCTCAGTTAACTGAGTTAAGTCCAGTTATATTAGTTCCAATAGTTTGTGGAACTAACTGTGAGTTCAGTTAGTCAATGCATGCATGCATTCAACTAGTGTACTTCAGATAACTGAATATTATCTCATAAATAACTCATGCATGTCAGTTCAGACAGAGACCGAATTGAGATCAAAGGATGGGACAATGTACTATCAGTTGCAGGAATATTCCCATGAGGATATCTCTTGCATGCAGAAGGAAATCTTTCCTTGAGGATTGTGAAGTTATTTCAGTGGTTAGTGAGCAGTGTGTGAGGTAATTACACACAGGTGGCAGCTTGACGACCCAAGAGAAACTGCGCAAGGAAATAGGAGTCTTGGAGGAATGAAGGAAGGCATATGTGTTGTCTATTCTGTCTATGAGCAGTAGTGAGGGATTGTACTGAGAGCTGGATAGCTTGAGAACTAAAGCTTTGTGTAATTCTGAGATATTTCTACTTGTATGATAATAAAGATAGCGGGGTTTTTAGCTGAGGCTTTCCCCGGAGTATTCTTATGTGCATCATGTGTATGATTTCTTCTTCTCTGTTATATGTGTTCTGATTTTTCTTGATCAAATTGATCAAGCTTCCACAAAGTTTGATAGTAGAAGTAGATGAAGTATTTTGCTTTAGTATATTGCATTACCAGGTTAATCTACAATGAAATTTCTACATGGTATCAGAGCAAAGGTGATCAAAGCGGAGAACAGTATGAAAGATGGGAGAAGTTCGAAGTTTTGAAGTTCTTGATTGTAGGTACATAATTGATTTCTTATCACATCTCAAAATTCACCAATGGTGTTCAATGGCTTGAGACTCGAGTATGCCCTGGATGGAAGCTCGAATTACATAGCCTGGAAGGATCGCATGGAAGCGGTATTGGAGGACAATGGGTTGAAGGACTTCATTGATCAAGAAGTCCCCAAGCGAGCAGCAACTAATGCCCAAGAATTGGTGAAATGGAAGAAATGTGTGGCAAGAGCGAGGAGGATTCTTCTGGAGGGAGTTCGAGACCATATTGTCTCAAATCTCCATGGGAAGGAGACACCATTTTCAATATGGAATACATTGAAGGATCTATATCAGAACAACATCGATCAGAGGAAGTTGGCGCTGAAAGACAAGATTCGGAAAATCAAGTGTGAAAAGGGCGACACGATCTCTACATATCTGAACAAGCTCACCACCTGCAGAGATGAGCTTGGAAGTGTAGGAATCACGACAGCCGATGATGAAATGGTGAGTCTTGCTCTCCTCGGTCTTCCTAAGAGCTGGCATAGCTACCAAGACTCAGTGAATGGAAAAGATAAACTACCAGATTGGGAACAACTGTGGTCGAATCTGATGCAGGAGGAGATCAGGAGAAGCACCAGAGATGGTTCTTCATCAAAGCATGATGATGAAGAAAATCTTGCCTTAGCAAGTAAGGCGAGGAAAGGGAAAGGGAAGGCCTCCCATTCCAAATCGAGTTCTTCCCATGGTGGGAAGAAGATTGACAAATATAAAGTGCGACGCTTTAATTGTCATAAGGTAATCCATTATGCAATAAATTGTCCACAAAAGAAATCCAAGAAGGGATCCTCGAAAGGATCAGATGGTGAGGCACTGGCCTCAGAGTTCGAATTGGATTTTACCCTCATTGCATGCATGGTTTCATCTATGGTGGGTTGTGTTTGGTACCTGGACAGTGGAGCCTCATTCCACATGATTTGCGACAAGAGTTTATTCAATACCTTGGAGGAGAAGGCCCTCTAGATGCTCATAGAGATGGGCGATGATGGAAAGTACCGTGTTTCAGGTGAAGGCACGGTTGTGTTTCAGAGGGAGCATGGAGCTCCTCTCACCTTGACTGATGTAAAGTATGTGCCTGGATTGAAGAAGAACCTGGTATCCATCGCAATGTTGGAAGACAAAGGCTATGATGTAGTCTTCAGTAAAGGAAAGGAGTTCCTAAGACACATCGCCATGGGTAAGACCAAGAGGATTGGGATTCGAGTAAAGAATCTCTACAAGCTAGAGGTAGATGACTGTGATGCATTGAGTTCCAAAGCAAAGTTGGTGCAAAGCCACGATATTGGCGAGTTATGGCATAGAAGATTGGGCCACTTGCATCATGGGGCCTTGAAGATCATGCAGTAGATCTCTATCAGACTTCCCAAAGGTAAATTTGAGCAAGTAGATACATGCAAAGGTTGTACCTTGGGTAAGTATGCAAAATCTTCCTTTCATGATCGAGACAGTCGAGCTGAAGCAATCTTGGAGTGAGTTCATACAGATGTGTGTGGACCATTCTCAACAGCCTCCATTGCTAATGATCCAGATCTTGGGGGAGGCCCTCAAGATCTAAAATATTTAAATGGATCTTGTGGGGGAGGCCCCTAAGATCTAAAAAATTGAATTTGCCAGAAGAAGAAGAGGAGAATGCCCAATAAACAAAACCACAAACAAAATTTTTATTAAAACAAATAATAATTGTAAGGACTACATTGTGGTGGACAATCTGTCCTTTTACAGCATGTGACTTGTTACTTATAGTATTTTTCAGTTACAATATCACAGGTCATTTCCATGGGTGAATGTCACAATACCACGAGTCAATTTCATGGGTGAATGAATACCATGGGTAGATGTCACAATACCACGGGCCAATTCCATGGGTGAATGAATACAATGGGTGGATGAATACCATGGGTTGATGCCATTTTCCATTCAGATCATTCCTCTCTCCTTAAGAAGCAATGGTCCCCATTGTGTGAAGCTCCCTCCTGCGAAGCCTTTGTTGAATATGAAGACCCACTGAAGAGAAGGGTTTTATGTGGTCAACCCATAACCATGATGAACGAAGATCCGAGGATAGAGATACCCTGTAATTCTTGTTACCAACTGTGATACTGACATTGTATGGCCCAGAAAATGGACTTCGATGAAGTGTGGGTTTGTGGATGACCCATAACCATTATGAATGAATATCCGAGGATAGAGATGCCCTGTAATGCTTGTGACCAATTGTGATACTGACAGTGTGCAGCCTAGCAAATGGACTTCGATGAAGTGTGGGTTTGTGGATGACCCATAACCATGACAAACGAAGATCCGAGGATAGAGATACCCTATAATGCTTGTGACCAACTGTGATACTAACAGTGTGCGGCCTAGCAAATGGACTTCGATGACAAGGATTTTGTGCGGTTGACCCATAACTGTGATGTTGGTAGTTGATGAAGTAATGGGTCCTACATAGCCTGGGGTGGGAGGGTGTGTCCCAAAATAACCCAAGTCGAATGCTACTATGCTGAAGTTGATGAATATGAAGCAGGTGCCTACTAAAGTGGGGTGTGACGGCACGTCTCCAACGGGAACCCGCTCCAAATATTGCTCCAGAATTAAAATGGACATAACTCGGTCAATATAAATCAGAATATTTATTATAACCTGTTTTTGGAAGCAGAAAGACCATTTTGCATCTTCCCATTTGTTGGAAATCCTTATCTGGACAGTCTAGAATCTCATATTCCCCCTGCAAATTTTTCCGTCGTCACAAAAGTTCTAAAAAAAATCTTTGATTTTATATCAGCAATATCTCCCACATCCGAACTCCGATTCGACCCTTTTTTTTTAAATTGGGTGATTTTTTAAGAGGAGCTCATATCTACAATCCTTTTTTTTAGATTCTGCACAAAAACTTCAAAAAATGATAGGAGAGTCGTCGTCCACCAGTTGTCGACAGACAAAAATTCTACAACATAGTTGATTTTAAATCAGTGATATCTCCCTCATCCAGACTCTGATTCGGGCGATTTTTTTTTAATTTTGGTATTTTTTCGCAAGGAATCCAGATTTGATATTTTTTTTTTGTAAATATTGCACCAAAGGTTTCAGATCTGATCTGCAAACTTGCCGCCCAAAAACAATTCCTGCAAAAAATGAAAAAAGAAAAATTCTTCGTGCTTTGCCCAAGAAAGTGCTTTGTGGAGGTCACAACGCATGCCTGAAGTTTGTTGAATATTGCTGAAAAAAATTGAAAATGAAATATGCATAAAACCCTCATTCCCATGGAATCATAACCTGCTCCAATACCAGTGATCCAGATCTTGGGGGGAGGCCCTCAAGATCTAAAAGATTGAAATGGATCTTGGGGGGGAGGCCACCAAGATCTGAAAAATTGAAATTTCCAGAAGAAATGGAGGAGAATGACCAATAAACAAAACCAAAAAGAAACTTTTTATTAAAACAAATAATAATTGTAAGGACTACATTGTGGTGGACAATCTATCCTTTTACAAAATGTGACTTGTTACTTATAGTATTTTTTAGTTACAATACCACAAGTCAATTCCATGGGTGAATGTCACAATACCATGAGTCAATTCCATTGGTGAATGAATACCATGGGTGGATGTCACAATACCACGGGTCAATTCCATGGGTGAATGAATACCATGGGTGGATGTCACAATACCATGGGAAAATACCAGGGGTAGGTGTCACTTATAATACCATGGGTGGATGCCACTTACAATACCATGGGTAAATTCCATGGGTGAATGAATAACATGGGTGGATGAATACCATGGGTTAATGCCATTTTCCATTCGAATCATCTAAACAAAGGTACTATGTGATTTTTATTGATGATTTTTCTCGTAGATGCTGGATCTATTTCATGCAGAAGAAGGATCAAACCTTCTCAAGGTTTTGTGAGTTCAAAGCCTTGGTTGAGAAAGAATCTGGAAAGAAGATCAGGGCCTTGCGAAGCAATAATGGTGGAGAGTATGTCTCTCAAAAGTTTAAGGACTTCTGTGCAGTAGAAGGAATTAAACGGGAGTTGACGACACCTCATAACCCACAATAGAATGGGGTGGCCGAGAGGAAGAACAAAACGATTGTGGGAGCATCTCGGGCGATGCTTCATGACCAAGGCCTACTACTTCACTTGTGGGCTGAGGCATGCAACACAACGATTTACTTGCAAAATAGAAACCCGCATCGCATACTTGGGATGAAGACACCAGAGGAGGCTTTCTTCGGGAAGAGACCAGATGTGGGTCACTTCAAGATCTTTGGCTCATCGGTTTATTTCCATTTGACCAAGGATGCCTGGAAGAAGCTAGAGCCAGCAGCAGAGTTGGGGATACTTTTGGGGTACACTGATACTCCCCACAACTATCGGGTGTATTTTCCTACCAGTCAGAGGACAGTGGTTCGCAGAGATCTTAAGTTCGATGAGCTGAAGACCATGCGAGTTTCCCTTGAGAGGGAGCTCAAGTTGCATGCAGAGGAGGAACTTTTGGTTCCTAAGGAGGAGGAGCCTCAGACTAATGCGAAGCAGCCGCATGCAATTGATCTAGGAGTGGAGACATCCACTCATGTAGAGTCTTCCAGAGATGGGCGGAAACGCTCAAGGGAAGCTGACATATTGTTGATGGATGCGAGAGAGAATGTGGGAGAACCATCTTCTCAGTGTAAACAGAGGAGGTCACCTGAGCGGTACACTGATTACATGGCCCTTATTGGGGAATGTATAGAGACCGAACCATCTTCCTTCGAGGAAGTAGTGCAGTAGCCAATTTGGGTTGATGCTATAGTGGAGGAGTATGACTCCATAGTTCGGAACAGTGTTTGGGATTTTGTTCCAAGACCAGAGAACAAGTTAGTGGTGAGTTCCCGTTGGCTTTACAAGGTAAATCAAGATGGTAGTGTGCAAAAACATAAGGCAAGGTTTGTTGCCCGTGGTTTCTCATAGGTCGAGAGGATTGACTATGATGATACTTTTGATCCTATAGCAAGGTACTCATCTATCAGATCGATGTTGGCCCTATTAGCATAGATGGGTTGGAAGATCCATTAGATGGATGTGAAGACTACATTCCTCAATGGCAAGATTGAGGAAGAGGTGTACATAGAGCAGCCGGAAGGATTTGAGACCTTTGATCATGAGTCGCATGTGTGCCGACTCAAGAGAGCTTTGTATGGGCTAATGCAACCACCTCGTGCTTGGTACACCAGGATCGACAACTACTTCACTAGGTTGGGCTTCACAAAGAGTGAAGTAGATGCAAACTTATACCACATCATGGTGGAAGGTAAGAAGTTGATCATTGTTCTTTATGTTGATGATTCGATATTGACAGGAGATGATCAGTTGATCATGTCTTGCAAGGAGGACCTTGCAAGAGAGTTTGAGATGAAGGACATGGGTCTCATGCACTACTTTCTAGGCATGGAAGTGTGGCAGAAGGATTGGGAAGTGTTTATGTCTCAAGGCAGGTATGCCAATGAGATACTCAGGAGATTTCACATGGAGAAGTGCAAGCCCATGTAGACTCCTCTAGTAGGTAACTGGAGGAAGGAGGATGCTACTTCAGGTGAGGTAGTATAGGCTACGGTGTATCAGCAGCTTGTGGGTTCACTGATGTATTTAGTGAACACGCGACCAGATTTGTGCTTTGCGGTGAACCAGCTGAGTCAAGCTATGGTTCAGCCTACCAAGTTGTTTTGGAAGGAAGCGAAGCATGTTTTGAGATACCTCAAAGGCACATCTCAGTATGGATTATGGTATAGATGGATAGAGGAAGTAAAGCTTCAGGGCTTCACAAATGTAAATTGGGCAGGGAGTCCATCACATCGGAAGAGAACTTCAAGAGGAATTTTCAACCTTGGTTCAACTGCAGTTTCTTGGTACAGCAAGAAACAGAGGTCAGTTGAACTTAGCTCAGCAGAGGCTGAATACATGGTTGCAAGCCAGGCAACATGTGAGGCCATTTGGATGCAAAAAATTCTGGTTGGGTTGTTTGATCAGAGGATGGATCCAACTGTGATCTATTGCGATAATCAGAGTTGTATCAAACTCTCTAAGAATCCAGTATTTCATGACAGGTCCAAGCACATCGATATCTGGTATCATCATCTTCGAGACTGTGTGGTGAAGAGGATCATGTTTTTGCAGTATGTTTCGACCGAGGAGTAGGATGTAGACATTTTGACTAAAGCATTGTCAAAATGAAAATTTGAGTTCCACAGAGATAGGATCAGGGTGACAGATAATCCCTTTCTTGTTGAGAGGGAGTGTTGAAAATAGCAACAAGAAATGCTAAAAATAGCATTGCTATAGATAGCATTTTGGGATACATTCCAATTTTAATTAGTCCCTAAATTAAAATTGAGAATTAAAATTCGAATTTGATCTCAGTAGTTGTTTGTAAAATAATTAATTAATTCATCTTGAGTTAATTACTTGGAGAAAATCAAACAAGAAGTCTATGTGAAGACATGCAATAGTTATCCCTTTGATTGAGGAAGTTATCCCTTAATTAAGGAGATCAGGATGAGTTGTACTTTGAGTTGTAATTAGTTAGCTCAGTTAACTGAGTTAAGTCCAGTTAGATTAGTTCCAACAGTTTGTGGAACTAATTGTGAGTTCAGTTAGTCAATGCATGCATGCATGCAACTAGTATACTTCAGATAACTGAATATTCTCTCATAAATAACTCATGCATGTCAGTTCATACAGAGACCCAGTTGAGATCAAAGGATGGGATAGTGTACTATCAGTTGCAGGAATATTCCCATGAGGATATGTGTTTTATGTGTTATGCTCTCGCATTGTTTATTTTCTGTGTTTTAGAATTCGTATGCAGGTAATTTCTGTACGGGGTTAAAATCTACACCTTTGCTCTGCAGGTCAGCTCGACTTCTTCTCTCTGCTCTCAGTTTTTCGCTTTTAACTTACTTTCTTCTTTCTCTGTCAGTTCGTGGCTTTAAAGCCAATCTGCTTTCTGACTGTTCATTTCCGCTTCCCGGCTTTCCGGTTTCCCTGCCTCCGTCCGTCTGAATCCCTCTGTTCTGCATAATCATCATTGTATAATGCCTCACAGGGAGGTGGCCACCCATTTCATAACTAACTGAGTGTTAGTTCTCTTGGACATTTTCAAAACTACCGTTTAATCCGTTAACTCCAAGAATGCCCGCGAAACACAACCTTCTGCCAACGCATCGCCCACGTCGGACTTCAAATCTTATACAACTCTACATGTTTACCTCATCAAATCCAGTCACCCATCGGAACGCATCTCCACCGTTGATCTGGAGCCTCCAGATCCAACGGTCATTGTCCATATCGGGTGGATAAGTAATATGATGTTTACCCGTCTGATGTGAGTGGTTTTCTCTCCCTTTCACCAGAAGCGTGGTACCCGTTGTGTGGAATCGGGTGAGACTCGGTTGAAACCGCTTACCACTCGAAGCCCTTCCGATATTCTACCAGTTTTTGTGGGACCTCGCTTCTGACAGAATCGGCGCGATATCCATTGCATTTTATAACTTTTCGGGTCTGGGTGCTCGGGGCTTTTCCTTCTTTGAGGGGTTTGCCCAGCGATATGCAATTAGCGACAAGTCGCTAATCACATATCAGAAACTACCCCCATTTCTTAAATTGACCTTTGGTTTTGCTAATTTGTCGCAGCGCACGTTACCATGGGCCGACGGTCTGCGCACTTGATCGAGGGTCCTCGTTGCTCCGCGTTGTTTACAAATTGTAACTGTTTCGAGGATATCTCTGATAAGCTTGATCTTTATAAGACTTTGAAACTTTGGCATGATTTTTCAAGAGTTCATGAAAACTTAGAGAGTGTTCTAGGATCCAATTCGGATCATTATAAGGAGGTCATCAACCCCACCCTAGAAGATCAAAAGTATCTCTCTGTTTTAACTAGCTCAAAGAAGAAAATTAATATAGCCAAGATTAGAACGAACTCTCATGAGCTCCATAGTGAAACGAGTCGTTGGTTAGTTCCTAAAACACCATGGATGGAAAGGATCTGCCATCTCTTTGAGAATATGAACATCGAGGATTAAAATCACTTCCTCTTAGAGTGCCCCGCGTACAACCACATTAGATCTCAGTTTCATAATCTTTGTTGCAATACTGACCTTCCTAGCTTTTTACGATGTCAAAATTATAGTGAACTCGGGAGGTTTCTCTCCAAGCTTTTTGAGCATAGGAATAAAATCTTAAATCAAACTAAATAATTTGTTTCTTTAGGTCCGATAGACCAAAGTTTGGTCTCAGTGGATGTTAACCATCATCATCATCATCATCATCATCATCATCATCATCATCATCATATATATATATATATATATATATATATAATTTTTTATTTTATTTTTATATAATATTGTTGTTTTTTTCCTTAAATTTTGTATCTTTTTGAAATATTTTTTTGTATTTTTTTAATTTTTTCTTTAAATTTTTTTGTTTTTTTTTTTAAATATATTTTTAAAAAATATATCATTTATAAGTTCATTTTGTGTTTTTTTTTAACAATTTTATTTTTTTTTGTCATTTTTTATATACATTCTTTATTTGTTTATTTTTCTTGCCATGATTTTAATTTATTTATATTTTAATTTTCTGTTTTTTTAGTTTTTATTTTTCTCAATATTTTAAATTTGTTTTCTTTTCTTTTAGTCATGGTTATATATGTGTGTGTGTGTGTGTGTGTTTTGTCTTTTATATATTATTTTATATTTGTCTTTTTGCCATGTTTTTTAATTTTATTTTATTTTTTTTGTGTTTTTTTGCTTTTTTTTTTTGTTTTTTGTTTTTGTTTTTATTTCTCTCAATGTTTTAATATTTTTAATTTTTTTGTGAGGAATTAGACTGCTTGAAAAATGGTTAAATAATCAACATTAAAAAAAAATAATATATGCATACTTAGGACATAAGAAAATTTAAAGTGTCAAAAATATGCATTAAAAAAATGTTGATGCTTTTCAAAATCCACATGAAAATTATCAAAATTTTTAAAAAATTATCCACACTTAGTACATTAAAAATGTTGAAGTGTCAAAAATAATCCCTCCAAAAAAAGGGGTTGATATCTCATCAACACTTTTCAAAATCAGCATTAAAATCATTAACATTTTAAAAAGAATGTTCATACTTGATACATTAAAAAAGTTACAAGTGTCAAAAATATGCTCCAAAAAAAATGGTGTATTTTGAATCAACACTTTTCAAAATCGGATGATTTTTTGCTACCTCAAACAAATAGGTACTCGATACAGTTCTCGTTTCAAAGTTTACATTGTTTTTTTCTCAAGCACGCTAAGTCCATAAAGAAAACTCACATATCTTTGTTAGATCCAAATGATGCCCTACAAACCCTTCATTTTTCCATCGCAAAGGCAAAAATGTATATGGTTGAGAGGATTTTTTTGGAGGTAAAATATGTCAAGCCCCTCAAGCAGAGTAATATCACCCCCCTTGACTTCATCTAACTCGAAAGGTGTAGGTATATGGTAACCTCTACTCATGTGTTGCCAATTTACCTACAACATCCACAATATTGCATATGTCTTGAGACCTATCAATGAAACATAATTTTTCATGATTAAAGGTAAATATTGAGTGATCCAACCTACCTCACCACTCAACATATATTTTGAAACTAAAGTCTCACTTTCCTTCCCAATGAACCTCATATCAAATAAAGAGACCCCCTGATGGCACCCCACATTTTTTTAGTACCAAGGGGAAGAGTTACGAAAGATTTATTGGCCCTCCAATGGATCATTTGAATAGTCCAACAAGTCATCCTTGTGCTCATATAGGGTTTTACGAAACCATTGTGTAACGCTACCCACTCCATATTATCTGCGCATAAAGGAAATCAAAGATCCATAACCGATCAAAACTATTACAACTAAATTTCCTTTGGAACTTATAAAATTGAAACCTTCCCTATTTATTAGTTTTGGTTCAAACCACATATTAAAATCCCACATATATTTAAACCAACATTTTGTTAATTTTGTTTTTATCTTTTTAACAATGAAATAAATAAATGTCCTAATATACCTCCATATATTTTTACGGCCTGCCTCATAGGCTTAAATACCCTAATTCAAAACAAAACGTTCATATGGTCTTTCATGGTGACTAGCATATGTCATAATATTTTTACACCCTGTCACGATTATACACATGTTTTTGCTAAGTAAGTTAATGGGTCTAGCCTCGATGTTTGAGATGGGAAATTTTATCCTCCCCGCTTAAGTTCAAATCTTACTTGTGGCATATTTTTTCCTCGTGAACCATGAAAAATGTCTCATTCTTTCTTGCGCATTGGAGGGTGAGATGAGAAGTTGCATGTAAAGAAAAATTATTTTAATGAGTAAACAAATTTCCATTGAAGGAATGCACAGAGTGTACCTGAACATAAATTATATTCAATTCATGGTTTTTTTCCTTTAGTGTGCTTATCAATACCTATAGCTCAATGATCTGTAAATTGTCGTGGATATTCCACTAGACAATTCGTCACAACAGATCTGATAAAACTATATTAAAAATCTAAAACTATACACTACTATAGTTTTATTAGATTTTTGGATCTGTAGATTTACTGCAAATAGTGCATGCATGCGAATGAAAAATTATACCGAAAATAGAGAACGGAAAAATAAAATCTCACACACACATTAGACACAAGATTTGCTCTAGGAAATCCTTTCAAGATAAAAATCCAGCTCGAAGGTGAGGGTGCTTTGCTCTCTTTCTCTGTTCAGAAATATGGTTGTGAGTACAAAGAAGTATGGCGTGTGGCCTGTGGGCTGCTATAATGCACATGTCCTCTCTCTGTGCTCTACCTGCTATCCCTTTTGGCTATTTTTGCTCAACTATGGAACAGATGCTCTTGAAAGAATAGAATCCCTTTTCCTCATAGTGGCCTGATTATAACACAACCTGATAGCCCACTAGTGGTTAGGTTAGAATACCTCAACACTTAACCAAATTTACAATATAGACTCTTCTAGAGTATTCTACATCATAATCATGTGCCTGGCCATTTTTCCATGAATAATGAGGATTGACGTGGCATTCTTTCAAATTATGGTGGTGGAAACAGGAAGGTCAACTTCTTAGCGGCATAACTTTCGCATACAAGCTCTGATTGACGTGATTCTTGTGTCGTTGGAAATATATTTGTGTTTATAATAGCATGAAAAGGTAAAGAAACAAATTCTTACCCAAAAAAACTTTGTTTGATGCCTCAAAATGCTCCTAGAAGGTTTTAGACTCTATTTTTCCAAACGAGGTCCCGCTAGTAAAAACAGTCCCGCGAGCTTATTGCTCCACTTTTTCCACTCTAAAAGCATTGATATGGATGAAAAACAATATAATGATCCGATCTAAATCACTCAAGTTTTTTGAGACCAACAATCAACCTTAAATAAGGTTATCCTCTTTTCCCTTTTATATTTCTCCTACTAGCAGAAGCACCAAGTAGAACCGTCAAGGAGGCTCAATGTATTGCAACAATTTTTGGTGTGGAAATTTATCATTACTCTACCAATGGTAGCTCAAGGGTTGTAACCACATTGAAATAAAACTATAATATTTATTGTCGTGGTATAGGCATGGAATTATGTGCACAAATATTCTTTAAATTTCTTTACTTTGGAATAAGAGTTCAAAGTTAAACTAAATAATATATTTCCTTTCACTATTTTGAACTCTAAAGATGGTTATTTATAGAAGCTCGATGGATACAAGAAAGTTGATTGGCAATAGTTCCTCGAAAATATCAAGGGAATAATTAAAACTTGTTGCAATAAATGATTATCGATAGGTGGAATTTTGACCCTTTTTAAATCTATTCTTGAAAACTTTTCAATCCTTTAACACTCTATGGCTCATATCCTTAAGGGTATATTGGAGAAAAATATGCAAGTTTGGTTTAAAGTCTTTTTTATATTAACGCAAGGAAAACGTAGTTGTCATCTATTCAAATGGAAAATGATTACAAAACCCATTTATATTGGAGGATAGGGATTGAAAAATATACACATGTTCCTAGCAAGAAAAAGTTTATGGAGGCCACTAACACATGATTGTTTCTGGAGTGACATTATAACATGGAAATACTTCAAGCCAAGTTCATAATTGGGATGGGTTAGAAGCCAAATTAACACTACATATAATGCTTCTGGTCAACGAAAGGCTCATTACCCATGATAGAGCAACATCTATTGTGTAGGGTGGAAATGGGTGAGCAAGTGAGGATTGATAATGACATTATATTAGGCTTTGGATTGAGGATGCTTTTTCCAACTAACATGACAAAAAATTTACTAGCTAGAATTTAATGACTCAAAATCATATCGAGCCTAAAAGTGGATCAGACATATGGTCTCAAAGCTAGATTTAAGCACAAGATTAGGTTTGATGTATGAATAAGTACGTTTGTTAGGAAACTATGTTTAAAATTTGAAAAGGGGCCATCTCGGATTTAAGAGATTAACATGATACTATCACTTGAATCTTTGAAAAATCTCATGGATTTTATCTAGTTAGATAAGGTTATGTTTTTGTGAATGTGTTGGATCTACCAAGGACCTCTTAGTGCTTAAGAAGATATGGAAGTTGAAGGCTCCAAATAAGTTAAGGATTTATTTATGGTTACCCTTAAAGAACAAGGTGTTGACTTGGGATTTTGTTCATAATAAGTGCATACAAGGTTTAGGAATGTCTTAGTTAAGTAAAGCTAAGGCAGAATCTAATTCTCATTTACCAATTTTGTGTTCCCTTTTAGAAAATGTATCGAAGAAGTATAAAAGATTTATAGGTATAGTAAAATCCTTAGAATGTTGAGATTGTTTAGAATTAATGTAGTGGTTTTATAATACTTCTTTAAATGAACCAAGGGTTGTCCTTGTATTATAATTCAAAGCATATTATAGATGACGAGATCTACAATTTTTTAGGACAAATATAATTTTTCCATTCAAGTTATCACATGAGTAGGGGCAATGATTTCCAACATTAAATTGCTTAGTTCCCATTTAATCACATGATGGGTGGGAGGAATATCTATAAGCAAAGCTCATCCTTGAAGGTTTCTTAATGGAATAAAGCAATGGATCTAGGTTTTCATAATGCTAGGGGGTCATTTTCTTTCAAGATTCCACTTCATTAAATTTTAGTTGAATTAGGCTTGTGCTGAAACAATCTTTTTGATGTTCCTCCTTTCAAAACTTTAATAAAGTGTTCACTACTCGGAAGTCTTCATTATCTTCAAGGTTTCAATGATTCCTCTCTAGTTATCACTTGGATAAAGGTGTATTTGATCCTCATAATGTACAACTTAGACTTGTTGTGGATTTATTAAAAGACATGGGTGTTTCATTTGACTATCTCTCCTACATATCTCCTACACTCATGTTTTCTAGAAGTTGAATCAAGAAGCATATAAATTCTTTAAAGAACGTAAACATTCAGCTAGAGGTGCTCAAGATGGTTGAATTTCTTGATGAATTTGTCATCCATGTATATACTACTTTGTGATGCTTGTCCTTCTCATAGATTTCTTCTTTCGTTTTGATATCATAGTTTAATTTTTATAGTTGTTTATATGATATGTATATAAAAACTTGTTTGGTATATCTCAATATGGAGACATAATGTTAAGGTTTTATATTTTTGTGAAGGTTTTAGTATTAATTGTGATGATAATTGTCAATTGGATTTATCTTGGATTTATCTTAGATGGTTTGGAGGAGTGAGTTATCCTCCCACCGAGGTTCAATTCTTACAAGTGACATGATGATCTATGTTGCAATAGCTTCTAGCCTTGTTGTTGAGTCTAATTAGTTCGTCCAGAACCGAAATGTGTAGATTTCTCAAATGGAATATAAAGATAATTCTCATGGGGCAGGGTGGGCGCGGGGTGGGGGCGCGCATAATTGTGGTGATCACATTCTTGAAATATAAATAGACATTTACATGAAATGTTAGGAGGGTGGTTACTTATATTGTAAACATATATTTTGACTTTTTTTTACATGCTCATGAAGTCCCTCGGCACTTAAAAAGTATAACTTTCATTTTTACTAAAGCATATTTTTTTTTTACATTCAAAATAATAATAACAATGTGCGTGCATGTGAGAAATTAATCAATTGTAACAGCCCTGGTGAAAATTCCATGTAATATAAGTTAAAAACAATAACCACAATCGATGGCAAACTTATTCCAAGCTTAATGTTTATGGCTAAGGAAATTGGATAAGGCTTTGTAAAGGTAAAATGGCGTTTTTTGCACAATTATTTACGAAAATAATGGAAATTAGGAGAAATGGAGGTGAAAGGTCATAGGTTGCATGCAAGGAGGAAAATGAAGGAAAATAATTGAAAATGAAGAAAATAGAGGCCTCATTCATAAAAAGGCTTCTGAGGATCAGTTGGTAACTTTTTTCAGTTGAGTTTTTGAGCTCTCTCATTATTCTCTCTCTCTCTCTCTCACTCTTGGACACTTAGAGTTTCTTGGAGCACTTTGGAATTGGAGCAAGAAAGGCAAAGAAGGAAAGAGAAGGCAAAGATCAAGCAGGGACAGGCAGGATCAAGTAGATACAACAAGATTCATTATAGGTATAAACTTGCATGTGTATTTTCCTTACTACATTTTGCATGCATGGGATTGCATGTGTTTATTTTCTACCATGGCATGGGTTTTTCCAGGTGTGACATTATTTTCAGCCTAGCCTTTCCATTTCTTGATAGCCTTGATGAGATGGGTTCTGTCATTCTGTTTATGTGGGATGGTCCGATTGGATTCGAAGCTGAGTGGGGTGGATCTCCGAATTGACAAACACATGGTCTAAGTGGTCCCTGAACCAGAATGAGGATCACGAAGCCACTAGCCTAGTAACCCCTGATCCGGACTGTGGGTTGCGGTAAAGCCAGATTGTGTGCCTCGGTGGACCTAGGAATCCTTATCGATGAATTGCTTATGCATATTGTTAGTTTCATGTGGCAATGTGTATAATGGAGTAATGGTTGTTGTCATTCATGAGGTCATAGCATGAATTGTTGATATGGCCTTGCATTGATGATCGGACCCTAACTAGAGTGATGTTTATGTGTCGATACATTTATTTGTGTATGTCTATATGTTGTTATGATTATGTTATACATGTATCACGCTGATTTGGTGATCTTGCAGACAAGGTATCCTCCCCGAGCTATACTAAGGTATGTCGATTTATTGTGATTTGGTTTATCTGACATATTATGCATTGCAGGAAGAAATATCAAATGGCTAGCAAGATGGTTGACTACAAAGACTCTCCCTATGAATCCGAAGAGAAGTATGGTGTTGGGAATCCTTCCGATTTGGCAGTTACACTAAGAAGCTTGAAGGAAGAGATAAGGAGTTGTAAGGTAGATAATGATTGGATCATATAGGCACAAGAGAAGCAAGCAGAGGTTAATGCTATACTTCTTCAGAGTTTGTCAAACTTGCAGCGACAAGGGCCACTTCAGATCAGCCATGGACATGAGGATGGAACTAATGGGGCATATGGAAATAGGTCTCCTGGTAGACATAGGTCGGATAGATCTGACACAATTAGAGATGGCAGGTTGTTGGACACTCCGGATAGGAGGGACGATCAGTACAAGTATTGTTCTAGTTTTGTTTATGATAGACATCATGATCGTCATTATTATCATCCTTACTGGAGGAATGATAGGGGATACTTTCCAGATTAATTCAAGAAACAAAAACCACCTACTTTTGATCAAGATGTGAAGAATCTGGAATATGCAGAGGCTTGGATACTTGGAATGAAAAAAAAAAAATTGAGTTGCATGAATACACATATAAATGAAGGCCAGAATAGCTATCTTCAGCTTGAAAGGTAAATCAGACATCTAGTGGGAAGATGTTAAGCACGTTAGAGACATCAGCAAATATGACTTGAGTTGGTGGGAGTTCAAGAGACTTTTCAGGAATAAGTACTTGTCAGAAAGATACTATGACAGTAAGGCTAAAAAATTCTATGAGCTAAAAATGGGATCAATGACACATGAAGAGTACACAGCCAAGTTTTTGGAGCTATTGAGGTATGTACCATATCTTACTGACGAGAAGGCTAAAGTTCAAAGATTTGTCAGTGTTTTGCCATTAGAATTTAGAGATCAAATTGAGTATGATGAGCTTCAGTCACTTGAGGAATTCCTTGGGGAATTGAAGCATTGATATGAACAATCAAAGCGTAAGAATGAATATCAGCATGGATGGAAGGGAAAATACAAAGGTAGAGATAAATGACAGCCTAAGAGAACAAGGCCTCAAAATGCAGATGGGAAAGAAAATATGGCACCACAAAAGAAGTTTAATGCAGCTAGACAGGGACACGGGTCACAACAGTAGTAACATAGAGGTGAGGGCACTGGTCAGTTGGAGTGTTGGACATGTGGTGAGGAGCACCTTAGGAGAGATTGTCTGCAACATCAGGGTGGTAGGCCTAAGATATACAGTGCATAGGAGGCGCAAACTATTGGGGATGTTGGTCAGACTATTCCGCGTATCTATGTAGCAGTGGACAGCAAGCAAGCAGAACATCGGGCATCTATCATTGAGATGGACAATAAGCTTTGTGATCAAGTTATTTCTATTTTGATTGACCCTGGATCTAATTATAGCTATGTTAGTCCTGAGTTGGTGGATAAGTGTGGTTTGAGTAAGAAATTTCATGCAGAGCCTTGGTTGGTGCAGTTGGCTACAAGTACAAAGAAGCAAGTTCATCATTGGGTAAGAGCTTGCGCATTTGACTTGAATGGTATGCCTACCGCAACACATATAAATATACTACCACTGGTATCATACAGTATGTTTTTGGGCATGGATTGGTTGTATCTTCATAGAACCAAGGTAGACTGATATGACAAAGCTATTGAGTGTGTTGATGACAATGGGGAACCAAGGGTCTTACAGGGTAAGAAGAAAGCTACATCAGTTAGGATGGTGACAGCTATGCAAGCAAAGCGTAGCCACAGGAAAGGGTGTAAGTTATTTGTTGTGCACATTTGTAGTGATAAGGGTAAGAAAGTTGAGGATATAGATGTGTTGAGCAGGTACCCAGTTTTACAGTGGTTTTAGGATGTATTCCTTGAGGACATTACAGAGTTTCCACCTCACAAGGAGGTAGACTTTTCTATTGAGTTAATTCCTGGGGAAACTCCAACGTCGAAATCACCTTATAGGATGAGCACACCTGAGTTGGTTGAATTAAAGTTGTAGTTGATGGAAATGTTAGACAAGGGATGCATTAGGCCAAGTGTATCACCTTGGGGTGCACTAGTATTGTTCATGAAGAAGAAATATGGTACTCTCATATTATGCATTGATTACAAGTAGTTGAACAAAGTGATTATCAGGAACAGGTACCCTTTGTCGAGGATTGATGACTTGTTCGATCAGCTAAAGGGAGCAGCAGTGTTCTCAAAGATTGACTTAAGTTCTGGATACCATCAGGTATGCATCAAAGACGAGGACATTTACAATATTGCATTCAGGACTAGGTATGGACATTATGAGTTTTTTATTGTTCCATTTGGCTTAACTAATGCTCCAGCTACATTCATGTGCTTGACGAATAGTGTGTTGCTTCCATATTGTTGATTTTTGGGTAGCATCAGATGTGCTCTAGCTCCGAAATTTTGTGTAGGACTAGAAAACATGAGATCTCCAAGACCCAAAAATCGTTTGGAGAAATTCCACTCGGATTGTATTTTATTAAAATAATTAATATTTTTAATGGAGTTCCTAAGTCTAAACTTAGGGAAATTAAAATATTAATGGGTATTAATCAAAATATGGCTGAGAATGATCTAGAAGGCGGAAAGTCATGTTTTAATCTTAGTCATTGATTAGAGACTTAATATCGGTCATTGAAGACTCAATAGGAAAATTATAAAATGGAGGTTTGGGGTTCATTTAGAAACACACACGGAGCAAAAAAATTGATCTGGAGTTAGATTTCTGATGCTAGGAAGCTGAGAAATTCAAACTGAGTGATCATTCTACAGCAGAGGGGTAATGAGAATCTAGGAGGAGGACTTTCCAGAGAATACTGACAGAGAGACAAAGAGAGATGGCAGAGAGGCAGTGCAATAGCCGAGAGAGCTGACGCTGGACCGGTCTGGGCCCACGCAGCCTTGACACAGAGCCAGAAAGGCCAGTGCAGAGGGGAAAATTGCCTATCATGTAGAAGTAAAAACTGCCAAAACAGTCGGGATAGCTGATGCAGAGGGCAGAAGAGGTGATGCAGGGCTGATGCAGAGCCTGAAAGGCTAACGCGGGGCCTACGCAGGGCCAGCGCAGAAGTAGCCGAGGTTAGCCAATCTTGTGTTGAATTAGCTAGAATTATGCTGAGTGAAGTGAGGTAAAACTCACTCATATTTTCTACCAGTATTTTCTCTATAAAGGATTGCTAGATGAGCATCCTAGATTTGTATTCAGATATTTCTCCTGCATAATAATAAACCCTCAGAACTACTACACTGATTTTCCCGTATTGGGTTTTTCTGAGGACTATTGTGTCCAAAAATAAGTGTGTCCTATGTATCTTGTTATTTGCTCTGTTTTATGTTTTATGAGATCAAATATTTAATTAGTGTAGGCTGCATAAGTGATTTGATTCAGTATTCAGAAGAATAACTTGATGAATTTTTAAAAAATCAAGTAGGTGAAGTAGATTCAGATTTGCTGCAGTAGGGGTTCCTTCAGTGTAGAAACTTTCACATGGTATCAAAGCATTTATTTTCAAATGGGCAGAGTAGATCTAGCGCTGAGCATTGAGGCCGAAAGCTGCACTTGGCACCAATTTGAATCCCCTTGAAGGGATTGCGCGGTCATTGTCGAGAAGCATATCCGAGGAAATCTCTCTCTGAGTGAGACGACAGAGAGGTACAATTTCCAGATCGTGAGTTTGTAGAGGCAAAGGGAGTGACGCAGAGCCTCATCACAATGCTAGAAGGGTCTATTTTATGTCACGGCATAAATCCGCTGGAAAAGAATGAAGACACGTAAAATCGGAATTTTCTCCTCAGAGAACTTTTTTCCAAAAAGTTTGAATTTCTCACTTGCTGAGTAGCTGAGTAGTGCTAAATTGGCTAGAGGAGTCAGTTCGACAGTTGGGTGAGATGGAATTGCATGGGCTTAGAGATCAGGATAGGTTGGACGGAGCCTCAAACTATGTCATATGGAAGACTAGAATATTAGATGTTCTGGAGGAATATGATCTCGAGGCCTATGTCAAGAGTACTATGGTTGTTCCTGCTGACAACGATCAAAGGAAGAAGTAAAAGGCCAAGCAAGGGAAGGAAAATAGGCTCAATCTCAATGGAGTTCAAGATCATGTGGTCTCACACACGCAGGGCAAGGATACAGCCTGAGAGATGTGAGAAGCCTTGTCTTCTTTATATGAAGGCTCTTCCGAACAGTGGAAGATGTACCTAGAAGAAAAGTTGCAGTAGAATTTGATGAAGAAGGGAGAAGGAGTCAACTCCTATCTTCATGTCTTTAGGACACCAGTGACCATATTGTTGTAGTGGGGTCCACTCCTCAGTCAACCACGTTGGTGAGGATAGCCCTGAATGGAGTCTCGGATGAATGGCAAGTCTTCGTCCAAAGCATATTGGGTAGGGAAAGGCTACCTTCATGGGAGGAGATCTGGGTGGATCTTCAACAAGAGGAGTTAAGGAGGGACCTAGTGAAGGTCAACCTCAATGGCAGAAGTGGGAGTGACACAAAGACGAAGGAGGAGGAGGAAAACGCAACTCTAGCATCGAAGGGACAGCATAAGTAGAAGCGGAAGAAGGAAATTTCGAAGGTGAAATGTTTCAGATGTGGCGAGATGGGTCACTTTGCATCTAAATGTACTTTGAAGCAAAAGGATAAGGATGAGAAGCATGAATCAAAGGTTGGAGCCACGAAGATAGATGAGGAAGAGTATGTCATGAGTGCCCATGCATCTCCAGGATGGAGATGGGGCGATATTGAGCTGTAGTCGGGAGGACTACATGTAGGCAGGATCCTTGAGGTGCCCAAACTCTTGGATCACATATGGCTACGGGAGCCCTTAATGACAGTAGCAAAATGACGGGTGTCAGTTGGTGTGAGGGATGATGGAGCAACAATGGTAGAGCTAGAGTGCCAAAGTTTGAAGCAGCGTAGTAGAGTGTTGTAGTAGTGTGGAAGGCATAGAGCAGATACAACAGCAACGCAGTAGCATCAAAGGGGCATCACAAATTTGCAGCAGAGGTAGCTTCAACATCACGGGGCATCCAGACTGACCAAAATGTCAACTTTTGGGTAGCTTTTCAGTTGGTTACTTCTCAGCAACTGAGTTGCAGTACAGCAGTTAGCAGTGGCAGTTTTATGGGAAACATGATGCATCATATTAAGAGGGATATGCAGTACGGATGTAGCAGTGACAGTGGCAGTGTCATGGGCAGAAGTACATATTGTAGCAGCACATTGGATGAGGGGCAGCAAGCCGAGCATCAGCAATGCAGAGGACCAATGTCGTGGATCATTGTGATACGTCTAATGGGAAGTATTGCTAGAGCACATTCCTCCCTAAGAGGGAGTGTTGATTTTTGTGTAGCATCAGATGTGCTCTAGCTCCGAAATTTTGTGTAGGGGCTAGAAAACATGAGATATCCAAGACCCAAAAATTGTTTGTAGAAAATCCACTTGGATTGTATTTTATTAAAATAATTAATATTTTTAATGGAGTTCCTAAGTCTAAACTTAGGGAAATTAAAATATTAATGGGTATTAATCAAAATATGGGTGAGAATGATCTAGAAGGCGGATCAAGTCATGTTTTAATCTTAGCTGTTGATTAGAGACTTAATCTCAGTCATTGAAGACTCAACAAGAAAAGTATAAAATGGAGGCTTGGAGTTCATTTGGAAACACACACACAGAGAACGAACTGATATGGAGTTCGTTTTCTGGGTCTAGGAAGCTGAGAAATTGAACTAAGTGATCATTCTGCAGCAGAGGGGTAGTGAGAATCCAGGAGAATGAATTTTCAGAGAATACTGATGGAGAGGTGAAGAGATCTTACAAAGAGGCAGTGTAATGGCCGGGAGCGCTGGCGTTGGGCCAGTCTGGGCCCATGCAGCCTTGACGTAGAGCTAGAAAGGTCAGCACAAAGGGGAAAGTTGCCTGTCACACAGAAGTTGGAACTGTTGGGAACTGCCAAAATAGCTGGGATAGCTAACGCAAAGGGCAAAAGAGGTGACGTAGGGCTGACATAGGGTTAGTGAGTCTTGTGTCAGATCAGCAAGAATTCTGTCGGGTGAAGTGAGATAAAACTCACTCAGATTTTCCACCAGTGTTTTCTCTATAAATGATTGCTATATGAGCATCCCAGATTTGTATTCAGATATTTACCCTGCATAATAATAAACCCTCATAACTATTGCACCGATTTTCCGTATTGGGTTTTCCGGGGACAATTGTGTCCAAAAATAAGTGTGTCCTATGTATCTTGTTCTTTGCTCTCTTTTTTGTTTCATGAGATCAAATATTTAATTATTGTAGGTTGCAGAAGTAATTTGCTTCAGTATTCAGAAGAATAACTTGATGAATTTTTAAAAAATCAAGTAGGTGAAGTAGATTCAGATTTGTTGCAGTAGGTGTTCCTTCAGTGTAGGAATTTTCACACATATTTGGATAAGTTTTTTATTATGTTCGTTGATGATACACTAGTATATTCTAAAAATGAGGAAGAGCATACCGAGCACTTAGCAGCAGTATTTAAATTGTTGAGGGACCATCAGTTGTATGTTAAGCTCAGCAAGTGTAGTTTCTTTCAGATTGAGGTACATTACTTGGGGCATGTTGTCTCCAAGGAGGGCACTGTAGTAGATCCAGAGAAGGTAAGGGCCATCATGGAGAGGGTAGCTCCTAAGAGTGTGGATGAGGTAAGATATTTCATGGATCTGACAAGATATTATAGGAGGTTCATCAGGAACTTCTCGCAGATTTCTTATCCCATCACATCATTGCAAAGGAAAGGTAAGAAGTTTGAGTGGACAAAGGAGTGTGAGGCTAGCTTTAAGAAGCTTAAGAAGTTGTTGAAACATGCACCAGTGTTACAAATTTAAAATACGGACAAAGAGTTTGTAGTATGCATGGATGCTTGCAAGAGAAGACTTGGTGGATTCTTTATGCAGGATGGACAGGTGGTATGTTATGGGTTGTGAAAGCTAAACGAGCATGAGCAGAACTACCTGACACGTGATCTTAAGTTAGCAGCGATCATACATGCATTGAAGATTTGGAGACATTATCTTCTTGGCAAGAGGTTTGTACTTATGAGTTATCATATTGGGTTGAGGTATTTGTTTGATCAGTCTAATTTCAACGCCAGGCAGGCTAGATGTTTGGACACGATAATCGAGTTTGATTTTGAGACCAGGTACATCAAAGGTAAAGATAATAGGGTGGCAGATGCTCTCAGTAGACGGGTACAGGTACATCACTTGGCAACTATGAGCTCCTATGTGACGGACTTACAGGATAGGATCTTGCATACAGGTCGACAGGATGTCAGGTATATGGATATTGTGCACAGGTTACAACAGGATGCTGGTATAGGTATAAGTGATAGTATAGGTATAGGTATATGTGCAGGTACAGGTGTAGGTAGTGGTACATGTACATGTGGTAGTACAGGTACAGCTACAGGCGTAGGTGCATAGGGTATGGATTATTGTCTTACATCAGATGGATTGGTCAGGTTCCGAGACAGGATATATGTACTAGATAGAAGTGAACTCAAGAAGGTGATCTTGAGGGAGTTTCATGCGAGACCTTATTCAAGTCACCCACGTTATCAGAAGACACTGACAGTGGTGAAGATATTCTACTATTGGCTAAATTTGAAGAGGGATGTAGAAGAGTTTGTGGCAAGGTGTTTCGACTATCAATGAGTGAAAGTAGAGTGTAAACATCCAGGTGGACTGCTACAGTCGATCACGATTCCAAAGTGGAAATGGGAGGTTATTTCCATGGGTTTCATCACAAGTTTTCCTAAGACAATGAAGCAGCATGATTCCATCATGGTCATTGTGGATAGATAAACAAAGGTTGCACACTTCATTCTAGTTAAATCTACATTCTCAACTAGCAATGTAGCACAGGTATTCATATGAGATGTGGTTACACTGCACTGTATTCTGAAGAAGATTGTGTCTGACAGGGATGCGAATTTCACTTCCAAATTTTGGAAGGATTTGTTTGTAGGTTTGGGCACAGAGTTGGCCTTCAACATGGCTTATCATCTACAAATATATGGACAGACAAAGAGGGTCAAGAGGATATTGGAGGACATGTTGATGATGTATGTGATGCATTAGTAGTGAAAGTGGGAATAATATCTTCCTTTGGTAGATTTCGCATACAACAATGGTTATCAGGAATCATTAAGGATGAGTCCTTTTGAGGCATTGTATGGGCGGAGTTGCAATACTCCCATCAATTGGAGTGACCCGGTTAGCAGGGTATTGATTGGACCAGATATGTTGGCAGACATGGAATTGGAGATGCAGGTGATCAAGAAGAAGCTAAACGCAAAACAGGACAGGCAGAAAAGTTATGCAGATAGGAACAGGTTGTTCAAGGAGTTCTAGGTTGGGGAACAGGTGTACTTGCACATCAAATCAAAGAAGAGCTCCATGCAAATTATATCATGTGCCAAGCTGGCACCATGGTTTTGTGGATGCTTCAGTATCATTGAGAGGATTGGGCCAGTAGCCTATCGACTTGCACTACCTCTGACAGTGAAATTCCATGATGTTTTTCATGTGTCTTTTCTTAAGAAGTATGTTAAGGATGTTGATCATGTGATTGATTGGTCTGTATTGCAGGTGGAACCAGATGGAGAATTGCAGTTGGAGCCTCGGTGTATATTGCATAAAAAGGTTCTCATGCTCCGAAACCAAGAAATCGAGCAAGTTAAAGTGAAATGGAAGCACTTTGGGCCTGATGAAGCTACATGGGATATGGCGGATCAGATGTAGACTATGTATCCTTCCTTTTTTGTCGATTGAGGCAAAGCGGCTTCAATATGGTGGTTTGGTATATGCTTTAGGGTGGTTTGTTATATCCTTTATGGTGGTTTGATACATGATTTATGGTGGTTTGGTATATGCTTTATGATGTTTTGGGTATATGCTTTGATATGATGTTTTGATATATGCTTAGATATGGTGTTTAGTATATGTTTTGATATATGCTTTGGTATATGACTTGGTATATATTTTGATGATGTTGATATATACACATATGTATATGGATGTAAACACTGCCATGAGCTATGTTATAAAGCTCCATTATGTGGTATGGGTGTTATGTCATTATGATTATGTTGTCATGTTACTATGTTATCATGTGGTTATGTTATCATGATGTTATGATGTCATGTGGGTTGGTACTCAGCAGGATGATCATTGTAAGTACCATAATGAGTTGTGTTATAAAACTCCATTATGTAGTATGTTATCATGTTGTCATGATGTTTTGTTTTGAGCAAATCTTACATTGTAAATATTGCATCAAGTTGTGTTATAAAGCTCCATGAGCAATAGGTCTTCTTTCAATAAGTTGCAGAGGTATATGTGTGATTGAACACCGAGGATGGTGTCCCCCAAGGGGGACGGTTCTGTAACAGCCCTAGTGAAAATTCCATCTAATAAAAGTTAAAAACAATAACCGCGGTCGATTTATTTCAAGCTAAATGTTGGGCGAGACATCCTAGGGGGTGTTCATTTGGTTATTTATGGCTAAGGAAATTGGCAAAGGCAATGGCTAAGGCTTTGGAAAGGTAAAATGGCATTTTGGCACAATTATTTATGAAAATAATGGAAATTAGGAGAAAATGAGGTGAAAGGTCACAGGTTGCATGTGAGGAGGAAAATGAAGAAAAATGAAGAAAACAAATGCCTCATTCATAAAAAGGCTTCTGAGGATCAGTTGGTAACTTTTTTTTAGTTGAGTTTTGGAGCTCTCTCATTATTCTCTCTCTCTCTCTCTCACTCTTGGACACTTTCAGTTTCTTGGAGCACTTTGGCATTGGAGAAAGAAAGGAAAAGAAGGCAAGAGAAAGCAAAGATCAAGCAGGGAAAGGCAAGATCAAGCACCTACAGCAGGCTTCATTGCAGATATCAACTTGCATGTGCATTTTCCTTGCTAGATTTAGCATGCAAGGGATTGCATGTGTTTATTTTCTACCATGGAATGGGTTTTTCCAAGTGTGACAGTATTTTCAGCCAAGCCTTGCCATTTCTAGATAGCCTTGATGAGATGGGTTCTCTCATTTGGTTTATGTGGGATGGTCGGATTGGATTCGAAGTTGAGTGGGGTGGATATATGAATTGACAAAAACATGGTTTGAGTGGTCCCTAAACCGGAATGAGGATCACGAAGCCACTAGCCTAGTAACCCCTGAAACAGACTCTAGGTTGCGGTAAATCCAGATTGTGTGCCTCGGTGGGCCTAGGAATCCTTGTCGGTGAATGGCGAGATGTATGGTAAATCCAAGAGGTGGATTTTATCTCTGTTGGGCCTAGTGATCCTGGGATGGGATGCACAGTAAATCATGGACGTGTAGGGCCTAGTGATCCCTAGATCAGACTGTGGATGCACAGTAAAGCCTAAGAGACCAGGAGGCACTCAAATTCCTCACGGTGTAGGCAGAGAACTCCGGTGGCATCCATGTTGATTGGTGTTTTTTGGTATGTTCTATGAGTCCCACATTCGTGCTTGGAACATGGCATGGGGGTGATTGGTTGAAGAGAGACTTGGCTCTACCAATTGATCAGGTGCTCATGTCCTAAGTGTCGTAAAATGCTCAAAATTTAAAATGCTCAGAACTGGTTCAAAGTTAAACAACTAGAAAGTGCTCATCCTCCTGATTTTGGCGCCGCAAACGGTTCGAAAAACGGTCGCCGTATGAGAAAGTTATGGCAAAAAGAAGAATTTCTCAGTAACATTGAAATTTTTGAATTTTTCAAAAAAAAAATTAAAAAAAAAAAGAATATTCCACAGAATATTCCAAGGAATATTATTTTTGGGCAGCGAATCAGAAGCTGCCACGTGACAGGCCCAGAGGGCGCCACGTGGCCCTGGGTGACGTCAGCAAGGGTATGTGCATGGTTTAAAATTTTTGGGAGTTCTGTGGTTTGAACCTAAGACCTCCAGTCTAACACTACAGTGCCTTACCAATGCACCAAGTGGATCAAACTTGTTTGAATGGTGGCATAAACATAATTTAAACTTTGATTTGTGTTGGGCGGGGCCCGAAGGGGGCCAGCCCCCCCATACCATGTGACCACAGCCCAAAACCGTGGGCCAAACCTTTAACCGTCGGGCACAAAATCCGAGGTAAACCGCCAACCGTTCATATGCATTTATTATAACTGCAGTCAAGTTGGCGGAAATTTTGGCAGAGCACCAAATTTGGGCGGACCCGCCATATTTGGCGGGCCTAACTGGCTCCAACTAAAGTTAACTGGAGTTTTTTTAGGCTAAACTGGAGGGAATCTTTAATGGGCCATAACTTTGGCTAGGAAAGGCGGTTTTGGACGAATTTTTTTTTTTATTTTGGGTATTTTCGACCTTCTGAAGCCATTGGTGTAGGTCTTACAGCCATCTAAGGTCATTTGCAGAGGTTTTGGAGCCGTGGAATTTCTAGGAGCCACTAGGGCCCAGTATTGGGAAGACTGTATAGGGTTGCAAGTATCCATTGGAGGTGAACCAGTAGTCAATCCTGAAGGATTCAAGTGTTCTGAATCCATTTTTACCATCTATTCCACCTGTATATGCTTCTATTCATCTGTATATTCAATTTGAGCATTTAATTAAAACAAGGACAGGCCCATTTGGGAGATTTGGACCCAGCAGACGTAGCCCAGGAGGGGTGAACTGCTTTATCAACTTCTTTTGCATCTGTGGTTGATTTATTTTGCAGAACAAATTTGTTTTAGTGTGTTAAACAGTAAAAGGAAATAAATCTGCTATGCGTAAATGGGTCATGAACAGCTGAAAATTTCATTTGTTTTCTTTCTGCAAGACATGGACATCTTTTAAACATGTATATTTCTGAATTGAATACCTTGCAAACCATTTACAAGTAGTTTCTAATTCAGATCACCAATCTATGGTTGGGTGGAACATGGCAATCCCATCTCTAGTTGGTTCATTGCATTCATTAATGAGAAATTCATTCCCTTGATTTTCATGTGTAAATGTACTAATGTATATGTGGATCTTGATGGTTGATATGTTTATGGTATTTCTGTTCATATTATGTTGGTTATATGTATATTTTATGACAGCAGCTATGTATGGCTCTGAGCATGTTTTTACTTGTATATGAATGGATAATGCGTTAATGACCTAATAGAGGATAATGTAGGAATTGACATGAGGGAACAATGGTTCATAGCAATTCTCATATAAGTATGAGATACCTACACTTTATTCTGTTGTTTACACTTGTAGGTTACATGTTGATGATGTGTTTGACGAAATGCTTGTCATGGCTAGTAGGGGTCTAGTTATGGTCTTGTTCAGTTTATTGCTTTTGCTTCATTTTTCCCTGTATTTTTACTTATTATAAGCTATCACTCCATTATGGGCAGTGGCCTGGGCTCTGGGCCTGAAAAATTGGCTTAAATCTCGGGGTCGCTGGCACAAAACTAACTATTTAGGTCCCTGGTCATTGGCAAGCAAGCCTGTGAGAGTGAATTTAGGTTGTTGGTCGCTCCCTTGCCCATAGAATGAGAACGACTGTGGCCTAAGAGATCCAAAACAATAGTGGGACCTAGGGACAAGTTGTCTGAGTGGTTGACTTGTCTCCTGAGGGTTTTGTTGATGATCTTGGATGATTGTGTGTGATGTTTCATTGATTCCATTCCTTAAGGTCACATAGGAGGTCAAATCTTATCATAGTAGCCTCTCACCTCATGTTTACCCCAGTTGGCATGGTTACTAGGGTGGATGTGGGAGGAGGGTATTACATCAATGAATGCAATTTGTTTATTTATAGTTATAATATTTTTAAGGGAGAAACAAAAATATAACCCATCATATGCTAAAGTTGTGTAGATTTATATATTTGGGATATAATCATTCCCTAGCCATAGTCCAAACATGATATGGGAAGACCCTTTTTTGGTGGCTTAAAATAATAAGGAAAACTAACAATTTGTATGGAAATATGATAAGAATCATTTGGATTGTTGGAATTGTATATGATATGTTAATATTACACAATCTAGTTGTTATAGAGTTATTCAAGGGTTCTAATTTTATTTTTGCATGAAAAATAACAATTTCAACCATCCGAAATTGCAATTCTGGCTAAAATTGCCTAGATATAATAGTGATAACAAATTGAAAATGGTCAAAAACATAGAATGTCAAACATTCTTCGTTATCACTAATATGTTGGTACATCTATGTATATGGTAAATATAATATTTACTTAGCAACATAATTGGTCTCAACACGTCATGTTGAAATTATATCCCAACTTGTACTTGAAACCATGTGCTCTACAAATATATTACATATGGATATGACTATTTCTCCTACAACTCCACACATATGATAAATTATATGTGAGATTTAATGCCCATCAAGTAAGAAATTCTTATAATAAAAAAAAACAAATTATAAATATGACACTATCCCAAAAGTCATTGTAAAAATTACATTATTCCAAAACCATACCAACTTAATCAAATTTTACACAATCCTAATAACAACCTAATATTAAACCTAACCCTAACTTATACACAACCTAACCTTTAAAAAAACAAAACAAAAAAACTAAACTTATCACAAATACTACATAATGCAGTTGTCTATAACGCGACTTTTTGAAAGCCTTTCCGGCAGGTTTTTCCGGTCGAAATCCGCCAGGAATTTATTGGAATCGCAAGTTTGATCGCTAGTTTCTGCACAATGAAAGCATCCCACGGGTTTTCGAGGGTGCTGAATCCAAATATGCAGTTAAAAAACCATTTTAACTGCAACAAATCAAGATTTAACCTCAATTTCTTCCGCCGGATTCCGTCACCAGAATCTCTAAAAAGTCGCATTATAGACAACTCCCTACATAATTCAATACCTGCACTTTATATGCAACTCCCAAAATTCCAAAAACAACGTTCCCAATTTTTTTCTTTATATTTAAAAAACATATATCTCACATTAAAAAAATGGCAAATGTGTAAAATAATTTTAATGGACCCCCACCATAAACATTGCTCATAATGAGAAATTGTACGTTACGAAAAAAAAGTCATGAAATAGAAAGAACATCAATACATATTCTTTTGTTTGTCACTTTAACTATTATAAGGAAAGTGGGTGTGCCTTTTCATTATCAATATCGATAAAAGAGTATTATGATGTCCTTTGTGCGGTGTCATCCGATGGGGACTAGGCTTCATTAGTCTCCCTTCAAATCATACGAAATCATTTCTTTTTGTCAAATAGAGTATGTAAATTAGTACATATCGAATTGTAGTATGATTTCTGTCTATGCATGGATAATTATTAAAAATATATAATAGTTTATACATTAATTTTAGAGTAAGATTTTTTTTAATGATCATATTGAAATTAAATTAATGAAACGTTATGCTTTTTTAATTATATAATAATTTATACATTAATTTAAGAGTATGATTTTTTTAATGATCATATTGAAATTAAATTAATGAAACGGTATACTTTTATATACTGAAATTAAATTAATGATGAAGAAATTGTTATAATTATAATTTGTATGGAAATTATTTTAACATTTTTAAAATTTGTTTTTTTATTTTTATATTTGTGTAGGTTATATTGTAATTAGTTTGTCAAATTATGTGATTTTTAAATAATTAGTAAAGTTGGTTTTCATGATGAATCATATTAATTGGTTCAAATGTGTTGGCAAAAAAATTATTATGTGATTTTTAATGAAAAACTTTTCTTAATTAGTAATTTTTTTTATGGTTTTACAATGGTTTTGTAATATTTAAATATTAAATCAAATATTTGATAATTATAAAATTATTTTTCCATTTCTTAGAAAAATATATTTTAATTTTCTGATTAGATAGACAATAAAGTGACTAATTTTATGTGGTTTATAATACATTTATGAAGATTAAAAAAATAAAATTTAAAATTTTTGGTGTACTTTAAGTGGTACTTCAATTGTACTATGTCCATATATATTAAATACCATGTAACATTATTATTAATCCTGCCTCAGGCAAGCACATTATATAAAGTTCACATTATCAAATGAAAATAGTTTTTTTTCTTTAATATTTAAATTTTATTTTTTTGAATTATGATTTGTTTACTCCTTCCACTCTTTTATTGTGTAATCATTTTAATCTACCCTCAAGCATGTTAATACGTGCGATTGTCAGTACCCGTCGTGAGGTTGTGAGCACCTGTATTGAAGCATGACCCAATTCCGCAAATTTCCATTACATTGATGCTTGATGAAATAAATATGACGACGAGCATTGGAATTTGTAAAAGCAATTGATTTGACTTGTTCACTTTTCACTTTGGGATGCCACACTTATCAACTTGCTATATATGTTTCATAGCACCCTACACATAGTAAAACATGCAAAAGACTTGTAAGTAATTGTAGAATGATAACACATAAGTTATTTCATGAAGTGATTTTTAAGAAAAAAAAAAACTTATCAATCTGACTTTAGTAAAAGATAAATATAATAAAAAAGTTAAATTGTTTAATCGAGACAAAAAATTGATGGGCATGTTACAACACTGCGTCGCAACCCCCCACATGCTTTGCCGCAGCCTCCACCCACATGCCTTGCCCACAAGTTGCATCATTTAACATTTTTACTTCATGTTTTCTCTAAGTTCATCTCCCTTTTAAATAAACACCATTAAAAAAATGGAAAACAAACATGGTGACCACATTTGTTTAACTATCATTTTTTTTATGCTCTAGGTTACATTTATTCAACTCCCTAACCTAATGTCATATTTTTATGCCCTAAGCTCAATATAGATTATAGCAATATAAGTAGTATAGATAATAATAAGATAATTAGTATAATTGTCTAATTTGTTGCTATTGAACATAGACTTGTTTTAAATCAATTTCTCTTTCACTTTTATCATGAGAAACTTTTCAACTCAATAATGCATGTGTTAGCTTGAGTGAATTTGTCTTTTTTTCCTTTTGAGTTAATTTGTCATTCATTCTCACTATTGTTAAAGGAAAATTTGTAAAAGTTGATAAGTTCAAAATAAAAATTAAAAATTAAAAATTTATTTAATTAATTTTGAATATTAAATATTTATTTTATTTTTAAATAATTATTTTTCCAAGAAAATTATGAATAAGTATCTTAGCTATCTTTTAATAATTATTTTTTAAAATTGATTAGAATCATAAATGGGTATGGTAAATTCATGAATAAATAGATCATTTATGATTTTAAATTATTTATTAATATTTAAGTTTATTTTTTACAAGCAATTATTGATATACAATTTAGTATTTAATTTTTATTATTCAAATGATTTTGGAAATAAAATACAAGATGTTGGAATGTAATGTTAGAATTAACTTCAAAATAATTATGTATAATATAATTGTAATGTTCTATTTAGCAATTATTGACTTGAAATTATACTAATAGACGTGAAATGAATAAAGATAGCGATTTTTTTTTTGTAAGCTACGGTGGAACCCATTCTATTACTCGATAGAAATTAGAACATTACATATCATCAGGAAAGTATAAAAACCCGCCCACATGGGGAAACCGGGTAATAAACCACCTATAGTTTCTGGTGGCTGCCCAAAAATAAAAGGCCCACAGTCTCAGAATCTTAGCCAAACTTACTAAACAGTCACTAGAGTTCCTAATGCTATTTATCTGCAGAAAACAAGTATCTTTCTCTAAGGATCTCAAAAAACTACAGCTAAAAAGGCAGTAAAGATTTTCCAGCATATCTTAGTTCAGGCAGTATCCATGTCTGGTTGTTGACTTGTCCCTCCCGCATCATCACGTTGCATGCTCCTCAGCAGCTGATGCATGGCCTCCATCTTTTCCTCCTGTCGCTCCATAGCAACGCGAATGAAGCTGAGCTCTCTGCGCAGGTCCGGTTCTCCCTTGACCAGCTCCACCATCTCTTTAGCCACTTGCTCGAGCGCCTTCGCCAGTAACCCCTTCATCACCCAGTAAATGTGTAGTGACTGTTTAAAGAGCGTCATTCGCCCCCTAGTATGACCAGGGTCGTGGAGCATAGACTCCCATTCTTCCATTTCATCAGCAGACTGGTTCTGGAGGGACTCCTCCTCCAAAAACTGCATGACCTTTCGAACAGCGGGATCAGACTCTCTCTGGAACGCTCGTTCCGCCCGTCTGAGTCTGTAATTCACGGTATGCCTTGTCTTTTTCTCAGGATTCGGCTTCCGCCCCGAAGTCTCGCCTTCCCCCTGCGTCCGCTTCCTCGGGCCCCATCCTCTTTTTCTGCTCACCTCCGTTTCCTCAGCAGGGCTTCCCGCACGGTTCCTCAGCCCCGGGCTCCGCTCCTTCTTCCCTTTCGGTTCAGAGAACCCTTCACACTGCTGATGCTGATCCTTAGCAGCAGCCCGTAGCTGCGTGGCCGACCACCCTCCATCGCCACCCAGCGGAAGTTCTTCCTCCGACTCATCATCAACTTCCCAAATCTTCGTCAGGGGACTATCCTGGGCTATGCCTTTCCCTTTCTTATTCTGCGTCTCCGTCGCCACTCTTTGATGCCCCTCAATCTCTTTAGTCCGCTGTCTGGTCTCCATAATCCACCTGCTTCCTTTGCTGGGTGGTCTCTGATACTCCACGCGCTCAATCCAGGCCAGACGGCTCTCCAGCACCCTACTCGCTCCTCTCCCAATTTGGAAACAAACAGATGTCCGGTCGTCTTCCCCGATCTTGATATAGGTAGGATTTTTGACCTTCTCATCCCGATTATCACCGGCGAACAAATGCCGCCATTTACTTTCGCGGTTGGCAGCATTAATGTTAATTATTCCTTGTTTACTGTTAGTTATCGAGGCTTCTGACAGCCCACCATCCCCTCCACTGAAAATACGTAGATTCATGATCTCACCCTGCGTAAGATCGAGAGCCATTACCTTCGCACACTGCCAAAGTACAGTTCTGCACTCAACCATCATTTCATTAAGCTTCCCCGATTGATCACTGATCACCAACCGGGATCTCCACGTCCTTTGATTATGCCAGCTCAATGATCCGACAAGGTGCTTACGTGGCTTGGTCATAATCCGAGTTAATGATCTCAGCCAACTCTTTCCACTCGCTGTTTCCACAAACAGCCTTCCATTGTTGATCAACCCTGTTACCCCTGCCGCTGCTGCCCCAGTTGGCCAGGTAATCAGCCGCCTGGTTACCTTTCCTGCGGACATGACTTACTACCTTATATTCAATCTTTTTTAATAGAACTGCAATATCCTGAACGATACCCGCAGTACGCCAACTGTTGGTGGCTTTTTCCCAGCTTTTGCCATTATTTAATTTCCTCACCATGTCCACTGCAATCTGAGAATCGCCCGCGATTTCCAGGTTAGGATAACCATTTCTAACTGCAATCCTTAATCCTTGATGGAGGGCCCAGAATTCAGCTTCATTATTAGTCATCTCTCCTCCCCCTTCCGCGAATATCCATCTGACCTGTTTATTACTATCTCTGAAGATGCCTCCGAAGCCTGCTTCTCCTGGGTTTCCTTTCGAAGCCCCATCGAAATTTAATTTAACAAAGGTATCCCTGGGGTAACTGAATTTGTCAGGGCTCTGGCTCCTCATGTCCTGGGGGACGGACAGCTTGTGATGGACCATCTCCAGTTTTAAGTTTAACTTCCTCAAAATTTCTTGTTCCTCCTGATTTGTCTTCCAATCATCCTCGTACCATCTCTCCACCAGAACTGTTTCCCGCATGAGCTCTACAGCTTTTACCCAGGTTGTCTCCGGATCCTTTGCCAAATTCTGAAAAATCCTCCGATTTCGCTCCTTCCAGATCATCCACATAACAAACCCTGGAATAAGATTCCAGGCTCTTTTAACTACCTTGCATTGGAAGGCTTCCTTGTTCCATTTGAAGACTAATTCATTAAAATCACTGATAACCAATCCTGGTTTATTGAAGGTCAGCTTAATCTTCACCCATAAATGCTTAGAAAATGGACATTTAATCAGAAGATGATCCCTGGTCTCCCCCTCCTTGTTGCAAAGACAGCATATCGAAGGCCCCTGGAAACCCTTTTTCTGGATTCTATCCCAGGTTAGGATCTTGTTTTTTGCAGCCAGCCATATGAAAATAGAGACTTTTGGCCACCAATTATTTTCCCAAACGATTTTCCAGTCCAGGTTTCCAGCTTCCCCGTTCTGAGGATCAGATAAATAATAAGCTTCTTTGGTGGTGAACAGACCCTTCATAGAATTCCCCCATCTAAGGATATCTTGGCCATCACGAGCTCTGATTTTCCTGGATCCAACTTCTTTTTTGTATTTGTCTTGCAGGTCTTCTTCAATCTCTCTGTCCCATTCCACTGGATCAATCCAAACTCTCCACCCTTCTTCCTCAGCATGAGCTTTCCAATAGTCTCTGACACTGGTCCTGTTTCCTTCTATTCTGGCTCGGATTTGATTAAGATCTTGGATTCTACTCAGTCTCTCTCTCTGTTGCCACCTATCTTCCCAAAAATTTGCCTCTGCTCCTCCCCGGATCTCCCAGAAAGCATGTTTTTCCACCATATCCCTGTTCAGGCGAGCCAGGTCCCAAATAGAAGAACCTTTAGGCGTTTCCTGTTGCTTTAGAATCTCTAACGTTGAGTCAGGCATGTTATATTTAGTCTTCCATATGTTCTTCCACAGATCATTGCCCCCCCTGAGCCACCTCCACCACAACTTGGCTCCCAGGACCCTGTTGAGAGTTTCAGGGTCTCTCAGCCCTAATCCACCTTTCTCCTTTCTCTTCGTTAACTGTTCCCAAGATACAAGAGCCCACTTCTTTTTTTGGTCAGACCCTCTCCAGATAAAGTTCCTTATGATTTCTCTGATTTTAGCACAAACCCCTAAAGGTGCGGCCATTATTGAGAGAGGATAAATTGGGATCGCTTGCAGGACAGATTTCACCAAGACGATTCTACCTGCAATGTTTAAGGCTCTGAAGGCCCAGTTTGCAACCTTTGCGTTCAATTTATCCAAGACCCCCTGATCTATTGTGTTGAATATGAAGATACAAGATTTGTCTCTATTAATTTCCAGGCCAGATGCCTCCGCAAAGAGATCCAGAATTCTTTTGATATGTCTGACTTCTTTGACTGTTGGTTCTCCAAAAAGCATAATGTCATCCACGAATTGTTGGTGGGTTAAGGGCAGGTTATTCCCCCAAAGCTTGAGACCCTTCAACCTGTTTGCCTCTCTTTCTTGTTTAATAAAGCGACCCAACCCTTCAGCAGCAAGGATGAACAGAAAAGGAGATAAAGGATCCCCTTGTCTGATTCCACGAGAAGCATTAAAAGTTTTCGTTGGAGTTCCATTGACCAGGATAGAGAAATTTGGAGAGGAGATCAGACTATGGATCCAGGCAATCCACCTCTTATTAAACCCAAAGCTCTCTAGGACTTTGCCCAGATAATTCCAATTCAATCGGTCGTAAGCCTTAGACAAGTCCAGCTTAATCAGCATGCCTTTTTGTTTTTTAACCTTAAGAGAGTGCAAAACTTCCTGAGTTACAACAAGACCATCAAGGATCTGTCTTCCTTCAACAAAACCAGTTTGTTCTGTAGATATTAGCTGGTCTAAAAGGGGTTTTAATCTCTTAGCTATCAGGGACGTTACAATCTTGTAAATAACATTGCATAATGCTATTGGCCTAAAGCCATTTGCATCCTCTAGATTCTCACCTTTAGGAATTAAAGCAAAAAAGGTAGCATTGAGAGCCGGCCATACCTTTTGATTCCTTCTTGATTCTTCAACCAGATCAAGGATCTCTCCCCCCAAGAAATGCCATCCCGCCTGATAAAAGTCTACTGTGAAGCCATCTGGTCCCGGGGCAGTACCCTTCTTCATTGCTTTCACCGTCTCTTCTACCTCCTCAAGGGTCGCAGCTCTCATCAGAGCCTTATTTTGGTCTTCAGTGACAAGGCTGGGAATGGCCGAGCAGATTTCCTGAATGGCTCTAGATCTATCAACCTGTGGTTCAGACAATATTTCTTTGTGGTGATCCACAAGAACCTGTTCTATCTCCTCTTGCTCCACCGCTCTATTACCATTCTTATCCTTAATGGATAGGATTCTGTTCCTCTGTCTATGTTTAATCATTGCCTGATGGAAGAATTTAGTGTTTCGTTCTCCCTCTCTTAGCCATTTTATTCGAGATTTCTGTCTCCATAGAACCTCCTCCTGCTTTCGTCTTTCTTCTAATTTCCCCAGGATGACCCCTTCTTTGTTGATACTATCCTCTGTCCTGCCTTCCAGTATCATCTTTTGCTGAATGCTTTCCATTTCTCCTTCTAGTTTTTGTTTATCCTCAAAGATGTTTCCAAACTCTTCTTTGTTCCACTTTTTAATTTTACCCTTCAGCTCTTTCAGTTTTAATTGGAACGTTTGCATTTTTCCTTTACCTTGCATAGAAGATTGTCGCCACCATTCCTCTATTCTCTTAATGAATTCTGGGTCTCTCAACCAGAAAGATTCAAACCGAAAAGGTCTCCTCCCACGATTCTTTTTGATGTCGATCTCTAATCTAATCGGCCAGTGATCAGACCCCAAGGAGGGTATAATTTTTGCTTCTACAAAAATGTCTTTATTCATAATAGCTTCTGAAACTAGGAATCTGTCCAGCCTAGAAGCGATTTGGTTCTTACCTCCTCTCCTGTTATTCCAGGTAAAGATCCCATTGATGGTCTGAATGTCAACTAGTCTTAAATCCTCTATCGTCTCGTTGAATCTATCCATGATTTGGTCCACCTTCCTAACCCCTCCTTTTTTCTCATCCAAGGACCTGATTAAGTTAAAGTCACCCCCAATGATCCAGGCAGCTTCAGGATACAGTCTACGGATACTTTTCATGCTTGCTATGAAGTTTTCTTTTTCACCCAAGGAGGGGGGGCCATAAACCCCTGAAACAACAACCTGTTCCTTAGTTCCCACTATCCTACCCTGACCAGTAAGGATTCTACTCATACTAGTCCATCTATCCAGGATGATATCATTAGGGTTCCACAAAATTGCTATACCTCCTGCAGATCCAATAGCATCCAACCCCATCACTTCGTAATGAAGATTATTTTTTCCTATAATACCCTCAAGCTGTTGAACCGGTATTTTAGTCTCCTGCAAAATCATAATGCTAGGTTTCTCTTTTTTCAACTTGTCTTTCATGTACCTTTGTTTACCCTTACTGTTTAAACCCCTAATATTCCAACTGATAACAATCATTTAAAACTTTTGATAGGAGGGGAAAAAAACCTCTGACAGAGGTATCACTTTACCTGAATTGATCAACTCTTCTCCCACCGTTTGGATGGTTTCACTCATTGTCTTACGACCCCTCTTTCTACTGTTTTTGCCAGAGCTGTCCACTCCCATCGATTCTGTCCCCTGATCATTTCCAGTCATCACCTGCTTGACTATGTTCTCCCCTTTTTTCTCCTTATATTTCTGGAATACTTCCTTATACAGCTGTTTCTGTTTTTCAGGTATGAATCTTCTGTCAAGGTATTTCCATTCTTGAAGAAGCCGTTTCATTATTCTCTCTTCCTCAACCTCGTTTTCTGCCTGGTTCTCCACCTCCATTTGTGATTGCATTGCGGTATCTTCCCGCTGCTCCTCTGTTCGTTCTCCATCGATTTTCCCTGGGTCTACTTCCTTTCCTTTACCTTCCTTTACTATTTCCATTGGGCTGTTCCCGGGGTCCTCATCATCCTCTAAATTTACTTCATAATCCTCATTGCCTTCCTGTAAAACCTGAAATTTGTTCTGGCTTGACATTGGAGCTGGTTTCCTCTGATGTTGCGATCTGGGGCCCTCCTTGTTTTGCCTGCGTCTTCTTGTAACCTGCTGGAAACCCCCAGACACTTCCTCCTGACTTTTCTTTTGTTCCTCCTCATTGTTCAACGGGCATTGCCTGTATAAATGGCCGTATTCGTGACAGTTTCGGCATCTGAAAGGGATGTGTTCGTAATCTATTGGCTGTTCCCAAACCTCATCATGATATTCCATCTCAATGCTGTCAGGAAGGGGTTCCGCCAAATTCATGTATACACAGATTCTTGCGAAGGCGTTATACTTACCCCGTTTTGTAGCCTCTGCAGCCTTAACAAAACTCCCGATTGTGTTGCCGATTCCTTCTAATATTTCAGGGTCCCAGCATTCATCGGGCAACCCAAAGAGCCTGACCCAGATTGGTGCCTCCAGCAGCTTTTCCTTTTCTGGGTTATACCGTTCCTCCCAATATTTCATGAACAGACCTGCATTGTTCAAAAAATACGGTCCTTCTTCAAATATCCTGTTCTTGTCTTCCACGTTCGTGAAGATTGCTGTGAAAAATCCCTTGGCTCCCAGTTTCAGATCAATATGACCTCGAGGTTTCCATTTCTGGTCAATCCATCGAAGTAGCTCCTTCTCCGAAGGCCAATAACCAATGAATTTACAAATCAAGGCATGGTCCTTCATATAACAGTTGTATTCCTCCAGCTTGTTACAGGGGATGACATATCGTGGTTTTTTTTGAGCCCGCGGTAGACATTTCCCTTTCATCCTTTTCTGCCATAAATTACCCATGACCGGGACGTGGCTTTCCTTCTGGTTGTGCCTCATTCCACTCCCGCTGTTCTCCCCGGTTACCACATTCTTGAAGGAGGGGATCTCTCCCCCCCCCTTCGGCTCTTCCATTTCCTCTCAGTGCCTGTCTCTCTGTCGTTAACCTGGCCCAATAAGTGAGAAAGAACCGCAGCAAACGGGTCTGCCCCTCCTGCCTGATTCTCTACCTTATCTTGTCGTCTTCAGCCTTGCTCGCGCTGACTCCAGCAATGTCCTCTCGTCAGGCCCTTCTGTGGCGGCTCCTGCAAACCCTAGCAGAGCGCATCCTCAAACATCCTCAACCCATACTCTGCTTCATTATTAGAGCAATCAAAATATAATTTATCGAATAAAGATAGCGATTAATATCACTGTATAATATAATAAATTTGTCTTTACCTAATAAAATAATAGTGTATCTTTAAAACCATTATCCATCTTGCCTAGACACTTATAGTTATAGTTATTGAATAATAATAATACCCATTTTTAAGGTCACAGCCAAGGCAGACACCAAATTGGTGTATGAGACCCCCTTGTTTGTGGGACAAGGGACCCACCTCCGCGCAGCGATTTCACTGCTAAGTCTACAAAGGCATACATACTCTACCCCCCTCTGGTTTTGAACCTGTGACCTCTTAGGAGGAAATACATGCATCTGCTTTTGAGAGCTTACTATTGTTAGCCTCTTTTAAAGTTCAATAATTAAACTAAGTGGCAGGAAACACTAGCTATGCAGCGTTGTTAAATAATATGTACCCAATGTATTATTTTAATGTTATTTTGTTTTTGTTTTTGTTTGTTAAGTAGTTTGCATTCATTGGAAATTATATCAAGCTTGACCAATGGCTTGAGAAATCGTGACCCAAGGGCATCTAAGTCGTCAAAATCACCTGGGGATCACACCTAGCTTAGGCCACACCAACCCTTAGTATAAATAGATTTTTGCCCACAGAATTTCGAATCGATAACCTTCACAATACATATTGACTTAACAGTACACCCCATCATCGTCTGTTTTACCCAATATAAATGGGACCAATCCTACATTGTGTATTGATACATACAAACCATAGTAAGAATCACTATAGTGAAAACTCCATCGCTACAATAGTTAGAAAGATAATTATTGATTTATCTCGAGTAGAATGTTTATCTCCGGCGGGACGCGTTTTAAATCTAAAGGTGCTGCAGCTCTATTTTCATATAATTGTGTGTGGTGTTCGTTTTATATGGTAGAATTTTATAGTTCTTCCCACATTGAAAAGGACGTTTGATACGCGTTATGTAAGAGGTTTTATTTTTGATAATATGTAAGAATTTGATCAAATAACAATATAAAAAAAATTAAAACTATTTGTAAAAAAAATTTCCTGGGGTGAATTGAATTATACAAGTCAGATAACAAACGCACATTCGGAATAGTTCAGGATGGAATTTTGACGATACTAACATTATATTATGTCCATAAAGAAAGGTGTCTTTCCCCTTGCTTTTAAAAATATTTAAGCAACTTATATTTCTTGAAACATATTTATATCAACAATACTAATGTGTTCAAGTTTTTGTGATTTATAATAAATTAATTGAAGCTTTTCGATAGAAATTATATAAGAGAAATTTTTGGTCGACGCATTACAAAACAACAAGTGTGGTTCATCATCAGGGCAAGATGATGAACCACACTTGTTGGTTCGAAACGCAATGGCCAAAAAATACAAATGTGATTTATTACACCATGTTATTGAAACTAGGATTGATAGTTGTCCCATGCTCATCATGATTTCTTATTTTATAATAATATAGGAATGATTTCTTATTTTATAATAATAGAGGAATTGGCCAAATTTCACATTATTCAATTTAATTTTTTCATAATATATACAGGCGTAATGTGAATAGGCTTCTACTTTTACATGGTTTTGGAGGTCTTTAATTATTTAAATTAATCTAAGTCTTAGTTAATAAATCAAAAACTTTATATTCTTATTTTATTCAACGTTAATTAGGAAAGTTATAAATTCTTAGTCCACCTTAAACTAGGTTTTATGATTACCATCTAGCATATGGTGTGCAATTAATATATAATAATTTAACCATAAGAAAAGTTATAAATCCCAAGGCTACCTTAAATTGGGATTTATGATTACTATGCAACATATTTTATATGTAGATACCTTAAATTAGGGTTTATGATTACCATGTAACATATTTTGTAAAATTATTATATAAAAATTTAACTATAAGAAAAGTTATAAATCCAAGGCTACCTTAAATTGGGGTTTATGATTACGATGCAACATAGTTTATATGTAGAAGGTTTTGAAGGCTTTTAACTCTATAACCATTTAAATTAATCTAGTGTAGCTATCAATTAATTTTTACATAAGAGGCGGGTACTAAGTAGAAACATTGCATATTACACTTGCTTGTAGTTTAAGAATGTAACAAAACAATAAAAATGATTTTGGCAATTTAGAAACTTTTTGAAAGCTTTAATTTTAAGAAAATAAAAATTTGAAAACATATTTTAATGATGATGATGATTAATGTCCACTAAGACCAATGCGGTGTACCTTAAGAAGAAGAATAATCTAAATGTAATTCTTTAGAACCTTATTTCTATGCTCAAAAAGAAGGGAAAGAAGCGTACCAAGATCACTATAGTTGGGCTGACTTAACAACTCAAGAGGATTGGAAGTGTGACGAATGTTAGGGAAATGAGAGCAAATGTGATTAAGGGTTGGGCAATCTAAAAGAAAGTGTTTTTCATCCTCCACCCTCTTAGCATCACCAAGCTGACAAATTTTATCGTCCCAAGGAGTGTTGGGAGTAAACCATCACTCGGTTTCACTTTGAAGCTCATGAGAATTAGTTCTAATCTTAGAGATGTTCATCTTTTTCTTCAAGTTGGTCAAAATGGAAAGATAATTCTGGTTTTCAAGGATGGGGTTGATCACCTCCTTATAATATCTTACCTTCCTTTTACCCTCCATATCCTTATCATCCCATATCTTATCCTTAAATTTGAGATCATATAATCTTTGACACTATCCTTGCTTCCGAGGATGATCTCCTCATTTATCCCACCCACACTTGAGGCGAAGGTAGAGGTTTTGACTAAAGTTAGAAGCCATTTTAGGAAGCCTCTTGGATTCCATGTTGTAAAACTTTTTCTTATACTATGGATACTTAAACATAGCCCTACTTTCAATAGAGGAGAGGCCAGCTTTGATCAGGAGGATGGGATAGGGGGTATTTCCCTTGATCTTGAGATTGTAGGTTATGAATTTCTTTTGAATCATCTTAATCTTTCTCCATGACTCTTTGGATATATTGGAACCCCAGAATTCAAAATCGTATAGGACAACAGTGGTGACAAGGGTTTCAAAGAGGAACCTTTTTTTACTCCAATTACAAATATTGACAACCTTACAATTGCTTTCAAGCTCATAATAAGCTTTCTAGCCTCCAATAATCATTTTCTCAATGTTGTAATTCTATTTGAGCTGATAAGGAATGGCAATACCCAAATATTTATAAGAAGAGACATGTTCCAAGCAATTGTTATCATAGACAAAATTTCCATGGGTGATCTTTTGGATTTAATTATCGTGATTTTAGTCTTGTCGGTATTAATTATCGTACCCATCTTGGAGCAATAGTCATGAAGAGTCTTAAGTTGCTTGTTCAGATCCTCATGGATTCTAAAAAGAAGAACGATATCATCAGCGTAGAGGAGAAGAGTAATGATAATACCAGCAAGCTCGATCCCCTTGCACCTCGCGATTTCCAAACACTCCTCTAGCTTATCAATATAAATACCAAAAAGGGTAGGGGAAAGGGGACACCCTTGCTTAACCCTAATATTGCATTTAATATCTTTAGACCACCCTTCGTTGGTCTTAATCTTGGCAACAATTGTCTCGTAGAGGCGAATCACAACAATCTTCAACTTAAGAGGAATCATTATCTCATCAAGTATTTTCCAAAGAGGAATCATTATCTCATCAAGTATTTTCCAAAGCTTATCCCAAGGAACAATGTCAAAGGATTTTCTAAAGTCCACAAAGAGACAAAAGAGATCACCTTTATTATTGTGACATTCTTCGGCAATGATACTGAGAGTGACAAGATGGTCGACAGTCGAGTTGTATCTCCTAAAACCAGCTTGCCCTTTATCTCTTTTACCCTGGTTTTCAAGCCAATGGCTAATCTTCTTTTCGAAAACGAGACCATAAAACTTGACACAGATGTTGATGATCATAATGGTCATGTAGTTAGAGGGAACATTTTTGTCCCCATTTTTAAATATAATAACAATAAGGCTTTGTGTCCAAGGCTTAGGGAAGCCATGCTTTACAGCCAAATTAAGAAGCTTGTGGAGATGAGGAATGAGGATAGATCTTCCTAACTTTAAGATCTTAGCTTGGTATCCTTCAATATCTTTAGCTTTCCCACTAGCAATCTTATTAATCCCATACTCAACGTCATCAAGAGAAAAGATATCTTCCTTAATAGGAGTGTTAACGATGTTGTCCATGGTCTCCGAGGAGTCATACAACCTATTAAGATAAATGTCCCACTTTTCTAAGGAGATCGAATGATTATCTTTAGACTTATAAACAAGCACATTCTGCCAAAACTTTTGAGCGAAACTTTATGAAGGTGAAGAACATGCTCTTGTCTCTTATTAATATATGACCGCTTCTTCTCTTTAATGAGGGCTTTGCATAAACTAATATTTAGGAGCTTTACAGTTTCATTAGGAGCATCTCAAATAGTTTTCCTGGCACTTTTACAGCCTTTGTCATACCAAGGGTTGGAAGTTCTATTAATCTTCTTATATGAAACCTTAGTAGAGAACTTGTTAATGGTAGTGGAAAGGGTAGTAGTAAAATTGTGATAAATTTTATCAATACTATTATTATAAGTCAGGGAACTTAAATCCATTTTTAACTCCTTGAAGAAAAGTTCTATATTACTCTGATTGAGACAAGTGTGTATTTGGCTTTCACTAATATCCTACATGTGGATGGTATGTGGTTAGAGTCGGGCTCAAAATATTTAAGAAGCTCAAAGTTGGTAATACGGTTAAGGACATGGGTGTCTAAATCGCATAGTCCACAACACTACTGCCCAACCCATGTAAACAAGTCATCTGGCCAAATGAGGGTCACTTATTAATACAATTACAGATAATTAGGTCTTGGGAACTACAAAATTTGAGGAGCTTAGTGCCAAAAACGTTCTCAATTCTATCTTAGGAGGTTCTCTTGAATCTAATAGCTAGGTCATCATCATTGTCAAGCCACAAGGGGTCAAGGTTAGAGTGGTTAACTTAACATAATAGCTTTGTTAGTAGCAGCTCTAGCAATTAAGTCACCAAGCAAAAGGATATTATCTTCATTCCTTATATTGTGAATGTATTTTTCTAAGGTAGTGAAATGACAATTGTTATCTAAGTTGTTTTTCTTATAGGAGGTAAAGTTGATAGGAGCGAAATAGTAGTTTGCAAGAAAAATCATATTGGAGGAAGATCTTGATCCAAACTTACTCATTGAAGGGATCGATAGTATGAAGCTAGATGTGAGAAGAAACAATTTTCTTAATATAACAGGCTATACCACCAAGACCCCTTCGAGAGGATTTCTTGTTCCAAGCAGAGCAAAGAATGAATTCGTTAAGGTGAGGAACCCTAGATTCGTCATGCTCCCAAGTTTCAACTAAAAAAATAAGGTCAATATCACTGAGGATCCAACTTAACATAGGAACTTTACGCCATGGAAAACTACGACAATTAAAGAAGAGGATCCTGAGTGATCCTAATCCCTATTTATCATTCATGTTTTGGACTCTATCTCAAATAATAAATTTCCTATTCCTAATGATAGCCCATTTCCTTCTTTTCTTGCCTCCTTGACCTTTTGGACTTATTTCCTAAGTTCAACTTGGTCTTTTGGAATCATATCTTCATTTATAAAGATTCTAGTTCCCTTTAGGTTCGTGGATTTCTTGAAAATATCGAATTTGTGGTCATTGCAACTTACCTTAATATGGATTAGTCTATGTGCATTCTCAAGTAAGTTTCCTACCCAGATTGCTTCTTTGATATAAGTTGTTTGAATTTATTTTGTTTTTAATTGTTCTTTTGCTATTTCTAATGTGTCCTCATTATTTTGTTCTTCTATACCAGCAATTATAAGATGTAGGTCTCTTTTATGGCACTCATGGTCGAGTTCAATCAATTTGTTAATTTCCTCTTTTATGGGTTTAATATCTAATTTACTCTTTGTGTTATTTAGGGTTGAGTTATTATTTAGTTGTTCTTTTAAACTTTTAATCTCGCTTTTCAGGCGTCATTTTCTTCAACCATTGATTGTTTACTATGTTCTATTTCTTGAATCCTACCTTTCATTCCTTGGAGTTCATTCTCAAGCGAGATTATTCTATTTTCTAGCAATTTTTTATTGTTTTCAAGCAATGTCGTTAATTCTATTTTAAATTGGTTTTCTCTTTCTTCTCTTCATCTGTCTAAAGATTCAATGTACTCATAAAGATTGTCTAGAGTAATTTTACTTGGTCTCCCTTTGCTAGAGGGGGGATTAGATGTGTGAGGAGAAGTAATCATAATGTAAACAAACAAAACTTAAAAAAATAGGCTGAGAAGGAATGTATGAACCTGTCAGAGTCCGAGTAATTGAGGTCCCACGCAGAGATATGTAGAGTACATTGTAGAGATTATTTGCACCAAACCTCAGAAGCTTCAAGTTGAGGATATGTGTCGCATCGCAAAGACCATTGAATTAATTACGTAAGTTAACTGAACCGTAGGGACCCTTACCATAGAGACCACTAAGTTCAACTAAATAAATTACTATAGAGACCACCGCAGAGACTATATTTCATATTTTTAAATTGCCCACCAAGTTCTTTGAATCAATCACCGTCGAGATCCGTGCCGCAGAGACCATCGAGTTCAATTGCACCAAAACGCGGAAGCAATATATTATGTCGTGGGGAGGCTCACACCAACTCAACCAAGGTTGTATCATCGAATATATTATACCTCAGCCAGCGAAAAGAACTACATCGAGTCACATAGAATATAAATTCACCAATCCGAAGAAATTATAAAAGTCGCAAGAATCAAATGAGTTGCAAAGATTCCCCAATGATCTGAACCTAAACAAGAATGCAGCAAACTACAGATATAATCATAAATATAGAGATGCAGTAGAAAAACACTTCATTTCATTAATATAAAAATATTGAACTATGCTGATAAACAGAATGGAAATAAACTAGCTTGGACGATGGTAGCTTATCTCTGAGAAGAGATGTGGCGGCTACATACCTCTGAACTGTGTTATAATGAGGCTCAAGGGCCTATTTATTATTGAGCAACAAGATAAAACCCTAAACAACCAAATCCTTAACGCCAGGAGATGTAACACCAAGAGTTTGTGGGCCTCGTTGGGATGAGTTGGTCAACCAACTTCCCAGGATCGTAACTTGGTCATATTATCTATGTTTGGCGCGTAAGATACCTTGTTGGAAGGTTTCTCTAAGTACTATAGGATTTTCAATAGACCCTTACCTACACCTACAGGCTACAACATACCTAAAAAAATGTTGTTTAGGGGGTCAAAATTGCTCCAAAAGTTCAGGACCCAAAAAAACTACTAAAAATAGTAAATGCTGAAATAAAAAAGGAAACAAATGAAACCGAATGGAGGTCTAGGTGGAATAGGTGGATGGCCACCAATATCCACTTGGATCATTCCTCCCCCCTTAAGAATCAATTTTCCCCAATACATGCAGAGCCTACATGAGGTGAGGAAATTTCAATTGAACCTTGTCCCTGGTGAACCACTTGCCCTGGTGAAGGAGTTGGCTTGCTTTGACAACTCGATAAAGCTAGATCCTCTATTGGCAAGTGTTCTTGATCTACATTTCCATGAGTTGATCAGTTTTGGCCTATTCCATGCAGTTTGGGTTGAGCTTTGTTGGTGTGAGTTGTTCTGCAATATTGGATGTGTCCAACAATGGTTGAAAGTATGGCCGAAGGTGGTCTACATTGAACATTGGGTGCATAACAAGGAATGGTGGGATGTTGAGCTCGAAGGCATTGTCACCGATAGCCTTGGTGATGGTGTATGGCCCATATCGAAGCAGGCGAAGCTTGAGGTGGGGTCTAGCGAGGCACTCCTTCTGCAAATGTAGCCAAACTTTGTCGCTCAACTGGAACTTGTGTAGCACTCGATGTTGATCATGGAACTGCTTATACTTTTCATTGGCTTTGTCCAATATATCATGGACCTACTGGTAGATGTGTTGAATGTGCTCAATGAAGTTGTTAGCCATGTTGGATTTGGACTAGACGTGAGTTGAATTTGCCTTAGTGGCTACAAACGGTATGGCCACATCAATGTGACATAATGGCTGAAATCCCAACCCTACCTGAAAGGGGTTGTAGCTCGTTGAGCTATGGAGAGCTTTGTTATAGTTGTGTTGGACATAGGGGAGACTTTCATCCCATGTGCGTGGATGCTTCGAGTTGTACATGCACAGAATGTGTATGATCATCCTGTTGACAACCTTTGGTTGGCCATCAGTTTGGGGATGGAAAATCATGGGCTTAGTAATTTTTGTATCCAGTTGTTGACGGTGTTGGACATTCACGGGATATCCCCGGTATGAAGTCCTAACTAGATCTCACATCGTTTGGTGTAGGAGTCCCATTCGGTACAATGGCCAGCTTGTCATTATCTTAGAGATTTTCCTTAGCCCTTGTTGTTCAACACATGAGAGTGTTATGCTTGTAACTTCAAGAAAGCGAGGTGAGTGTGTAATGTAACTCTGTGTCTAGGTTCTCTTACTATCAAAAGGGGGAGGTAAAGTGAGCCTCTTGATGAGAGGGAATAGTCCCAAACTAGGAAGAAACACACGCAAATAACAACAAGGCTCTATCCAGCATCCAGCGGAATAGCCCATGGCAGATGCGGCAGTCGTGAAAACCAAAGCTCAAGGGAAAACACATACATCATCCAGCGGAATAGTCCACACGAGGGTGACAATCATTAACACCAAGAAATACACAAATATGGTCTTTCTAATGTTTGATAGAGTAGTTCACACGGACGGGACATCAGTGATAAATGATATAACACATCTTCAACAATATGAGTACTAAAATAACTGAAGTAGTTCAACTATATTGGTACAGGTTAAGCAAACATGCATTACAAATGTTTAAAGAATAGTCTTACAATTGGATACAAAACATGCATGAAAACGTGTTGGCCTCAGTCAGACTTATGAATTAATCAAAAGATCTAAGACACATATGTACACCATATATCACTAGTCCTAGTGGTGGGACATTGGAGCAACTACTCACTCCTCAAAGAACAAACTATAGACTCTCAAGGCTATGTGGGAGGAGACAAGGTGAAAAAATCATTTGCTCATATAATGAGGGGGTGAATATAGCCAAGGGGGATAACTTACCCTTGTGACTCTTCGACTTACCTCATGATTGTTTGACTTCCTATGACTTTTCAACTAATGTAACTCTTCGACTTCAAATGTGGGTCTCTTTGACTTCCACTTTACATTACATTGATTACAACAGGTATGGCCCATAGTAGTGATGTGGTAGAGATGACTGACGACTCAAATCGACGTGACACTGTTGACATGTGTTGGTTGACTATGGTTTTCACGTTAAGCTGCTCTGCTACTGAGTAATGAGTGTGCTCTTGGTGTATCATATCCACCTCTGCATGGCACAGTGTGTGGGGTTTTTGATGGTCTTGGTGTTCTCTTGATGGTGCATGTGTATTTGTCCTTGTCGCTTGTTGCTCGATGTGCTTCACGTGTTCGTTCAAAAGCAATCAAGTCTTCTAACATGTGCTCCTTCTTCATCATTTTCATCGTCGCGCCATGTTTTATCCATGTACCTATTTTTGCAATCACTCATGGCGAGACGACATCAAATCCAAAAATCTCTTAATCTAACATGATGCATTGCTTTCTGTTTCAGTACAGGTGACCGGGAGAGGGATAAGCCACTGAGACTGCGGGAGCACAACACAGGTCAGGATGTGAGGCTCTAAGGCACTGTTAGAAAACAATGTGTATATGTCACTAGGAGACAAATTTTCGCAATCTGAGACAACAACGACAGTTGTGGGGCAAAACCCTGCTGGGAGGCAGAATTGTGAAGTTTCCAGGAGGAAGGCCAGGCAGGGTGTCGGGGAGCTGCTGGGCCAATCTGCGCAATTTTCCAAGGGAGCACTGGGCAGGTCATCCAGCTGGGATCTACACAATTTCTCTGGGGAAGACAGTGTGGGCAGCAGGAGGCACTGGCAGAAAAATCTAAGTCGGGTTGCAGGAGCACTAGTAAAATCTATGCAATCCTGAGAGATAGTGTAGGCTCGAATATTTCTACACAGTTTCTAAGCTAGTTGCAGAGTCGGGAAGAAAGGTTGGGCAGTACAGCTCTCTACAATTCCTGAGTTGGTTGCAGAGTGGGGAAGAAGCGCTGGCAGGTCAAGACCACTCTGCACAATTCCTGGGGTGTTTGCAGGGAAAGACAAAAGGGCAGGACAAGACAGCTCTGTGCAAATTGGGAGATCATCACAGCCCTGGGTCATAGATCAAGTCATTTCTTCCGGTTGACCAGTGGGAGGGTTTACGGGAGGTCTTGCAGGAAGCACAGACTGGATCGACTTCTAGGACAACTTCTGCATAGCTCTGGGATTCAGTCAGTTGGCTCATTTCTAGAATTGCGGAGAGCAGGCTACCCAAAGGACAACCTCAAGCTTTGCGCAGTTCTGGGAAGTAGTGCAAGGTCACTGAGAACAGGTCTGGTTGATGGAGGGTTGTCCAGTCGACAAATTTTTGGGAAAATTGACTAAGTGTGAAAGCAAGTGAACTTGTGCATTCATGACATTGTGATCACACACTTAGCATGACTCGATGACAAGACACCTCAAACCAATAAGACAAACATGTGCTCAATGAGACTGACTCAAAGGTTAAGAGTGACAAGTGTGATAAATGAGATATGTCTTCGAACAACCGCGACGACACTTGAGCGACAATGTTTACACCTTTGTGTGTGAGTGCGACCAATGTCGACAGAGCGAAAATAAATCATGCACACAAATACAAACCTTCGACATTACCAGAATTGGGTCACAAGCATGACATAGCAATCAACATGCCAAAGATGACAGTTGGTCAAACAAGCGAAAAGGAAGGAAGACATGTAGAGGAAACACATGAAATGACTTTGTGCTTGCAAACATGCATGTTATTGAATATAGAATGATATGACAATGACAAGCATTCCTTCAAGTTATACTAAGAGATGTACTTCAAAATATATTATTTACTTACCATACTTACCCTCGAGATGATATGCATCTGACGGAGTTTGCATGAGGTCCCGATCTCTTGTCATAACTCGGTTCCTTGATCTTTCTCCTCAACTCCTTGAGAGTCATCTGGCATGTCATCTTTCCTTGTGGTCACTGAGAGATAGATATGCGCGGTTTCAGCAGACAATGATTGTTGCCAGGATGATCTGTGTAGTTTTTCAAAGCAAGGTTGGGCTTCCTGCTCTGCACAATTTCTGGGAGCAAGGCTTTTGGCCTGCTCTGTGCAGTTTTGAGATGCAATACACTGCTACGGAATGTGGTCCTGGGAGGACACCCCTGTGTATTTTCTAAGTGCAGTGTAGCCTAAGCAACTGAGGGACAATACTACGCATTTTCTAATGACAAGAAACTTCTACGGGATGGGGTCCTGGGAGGAGACCTCTATGCAATTTCTGAATGCAGGGCAGCCGGACTGCTCTGCGCATTTCTGGAGAGCGGTGTTAGCTAGGCAGCTAAGAGATAACACTGTGCAGTTTTTGAAGGCAGTGGGTTTCGGCTGGGGAAGGACATTGTGTAGAAATTTTGAATAATATGATACTTATTCACAGAGATTATCCCGATTATACACTATTGCGGAATACATGCATAATACATAACCTCCTCTACGTTGATCATCAATTTTGCAGCATTAAAAACAATGAAACATCAATCGCATGCGCACATTAACACAGTATGTAACTCGGGGAAAGCATACAGTTGAAAACCCCACACTATTTGTATATTATAATGATTGAGAACGTGTAACAATACATAGTACAATACTCCTCACAAGTAATCAGTACTATCTTCACCTGTTACACACAAACTAGCTCAGATTTGATGCCTCAAATCTCATCCATTGTTTGCCTGCCTCCACTGCGCAATCCTGCAAGAGAATAATAATGAATGGCTGAACCAAACTCATATTTCCTTGGTTGAACCACGTAATCCTCATTGGCATTACTCAACCCATTGATTGTGCAAGATCTCATGCACAACTATAGTCACAACTGATAGCAATCTCAACCTCTAACACCTGTCTCCACTGAACTATCCATGCACTGAGTTAACTAATGTATTCTTTAGTTGTTTTATGAGTTAATAATTAGGGAATTAATTAACAATTAATTCACATCACTCATCACTAGTGTATTTTCAGTTAAACTAAATACAACTAGTTCAACCAAGTCAAACTGAACACAACTCCATCAACTCCACCGAACTCAACCACATGAGTTCTAACTGAAGTCCACCATGCAATAGCTCAACTGACCCACAAGAAAAGCGTATTTCCTTCTGACAGCTGCATGTGCCACATCTGTAGCTCAAACTGAAGTGCTCCAAGAGGATAAGATAATGTTTATAGTCCAAATATTATTATGAGCTAATAATATTCGACTGTTCTATTTTTAGCCTGGCAGTCTAAAAATATAAACCACCCATATGTCTAAAAATAGAAGTCCGTCTATTTTTACCAACATGACCAATCATCCACAAATATCATTCTGCAACTCATAGACCATGATCCATATGTCTAAAAATAGACTTTGCGCCAAAAATAGTCTGCGGGCCCACTTAGTGAAGACGACTTCTTTCCACTAAGCTCCATCATCTTGTTGCATTCTCAACACACTGGAGGAAACCATTGTGTAGTTTTGGATGCCAAGGGAGGTTGGGGTCTCTACGCATTGCATAGTTCTAGCATGCAAGGGAAAAGCTTGCAAGTTGCATAAGAAAAGTGTGAAGTTCCAGAAAGTTGGATGAGGCTAGGTTGCTCAGGAAATCAACTAAGTGTGAGATCAGTGAAATTGATGTACATGGTGATAGAACTTGAATATGATCACACACAAACACTTAGTGATACAACAAATACCATCCAGAGTATATAAAACATAATTTTCTTGATGCAACAACCTTTGTGACAGGAGTGCATGAAGTGAGTGTGAAACATGTCTCTGTGATGAGAAAAACCCATACGCACAAAGATTCCCCTTACAGCAGAACAACATCCCATCTGCATAGCAAACAATAGCCCTTATGCCCAAAGATGACATATACTGCATGAAATGAAAACATGAACAAATCTTAAGATCAAGGAGGGGGCTTGAGATCGCCATCTTACCAATAAGTGGCCAGGGAACAATCGATCACAAGATCTAATGTAGGCTCTGAAATTTGCATGCGAGCCAAAATTTTGGAGGGTGGTTGTAGCTGCTACAAAATTGCCAACACACTGGTAGAAATCCAGCTCTTTGTATGGAACTTGTTTCGTGAAAAGCAATCCTAACCCTTCTGGAAGTATTGGTCGATTCTTTGATCATCATGGCTTAAGCACTAGCTTGGGTGAAAGATATAGTCCTTACCATTCTCTTGATCGGTCAGCACACTTTCAAGCCAACTCAACTAAGTTGTTTTGATTGGTATGAGGGGTATATAGATGCACAAGTAATATAAATGTCAGAGTCTTAGTTTCATCTCTGGTGTTGCTCTGCTGCCAACAGGCCTGAACAGTACCCCAGCGGAGTCACGTAGGAACACAAGCATCGCTCCGCTACCAGCGAACCTAGTCAGTACCCCGACGGAGTTACTTGTATCACCTCTTTGTGTAGGAAGCCTTTCTCTTCTTTCGCCTTATTCATTTTTTCATTTTTTTTCGTCTTTTCAAAGAACTGTGCATAGGCACCTATTTATTTCAGAGGCGGAAGAGGGATACCGACTTATTAAGAGAAGAAGAGGTTTTCCCTTCAGATAAGTATGTCATATATACCTTCACATGCTTGTTAAGGTTTTCCCCCTCACCTTACTCTACTTGACTAGGCTAACAAGGGTTAACCAAAAAAAACCGATTATAGTAGGTGGTACTAGTCAACAGTGCAAGCGTTGTGTTTTCACCAAGACTCAATCTGAACATAACGTATTTTCCATCAGGGTATCATCGATTGAAGACAACAAGATCTTCATAAAGAGAGAGGACAATAAATAACCAAATGTTGATAGTTGTACAAGTCCTCTTATATTTTCTCGGCTTGTCTCAAGAGCCAAACACGGTTTCATGTGAGACTAAACCTATGAGTACAAACAAGCAAACAAACAAGAAAGAAAAGAGCAGAAGTAAAGCGAAAGAAAAATAAGTAAGAAAAGAAAGAAAGCAAGAAAACCAAACCAAGTAAGCAAGCAAACAAACATGCAAACAAAGAAAAATAAGAAAGCAAACACTACTCCTACTCCTAAACTAAACAGTGCATGGGCCTACTCATGTAAAGTGATATTTCCAATGCAGCCACCAGCGCATTGGTTGACCCATGTTGGTGAAGGCATGGTTCACAAGAAAGATAAACGTGTAAACCAGCAAACAATAAATATGAATCAGTGAATACCAACGCGCTCCGAGTTTCAAAGCGTCCATAGAAAATAAACGAGTAAATGTGCAAGACAAACATTCTGTAGACGTACCATGGTGTGGTGACACACTGTGCACGGCCGATAAGCACGTACACTCTTTGCACTGTGACAAATGAGAAAACATGAGAAAGAAAGACAACTTGCATTTCACAAGCATGCTCATTGTGTATGATCCCTCCAATGCGTGAGCGATGGGATCATGTGGTTCAGGTGGAGGAAGAAAAATATGTGAACTATATTGATTTTCAATGCACACAGGAGAGTGATGAGGATCCTTTGGTGTTTTAACAATTTTCTAATCAAAAGTGGAACTAACCTCAAGACAACGAGGGCCTAACATAACCATCAGCGCAAGATGAAGTGCCTCGACTACTTAAGGGGTTTCCACTTCATCAGCAAGTAGATTATCAGAGACCAGTGGCTTAGAAAGATTAGCAGTAAGTGAATCAACATTGTGATCAAATGAAGAAGTAAAGAGATCACGACAACCGCGATTAGAAAATTCGGGATGTTCATCAACATCCTCATGATTTGATGAATCATGCAAAGGGGTTGATGAGAAACAAGGATGTTCACCCTCTATGTTTTTGGAAATGACAGATTAAAGATGGGATAGATTTTCAGAGAAAGATGTTTACTCTCCACACTGTAATGATAGAATGAAACCTGGTGTGTCCTGTGAATGATCTGAAGTAGAAGCATCCGGAGATGAGTTTTCACAGGAAAATAAAAAATGGCAGAATCACAAAGGATGTCAAGATAGAGAAAATGAGGTGCAAATAGAAGGAGGTTATCCTTCGCTGTGGATTCTTCTTTAGATTCCCGCACATACCTGTCATGAATGACAGTGCAGGTTGGCTGCACAACACCAACTTCGTCGACAACTTGATCCCCGTGAACAACAAGTACAGTCCGGAATGGGAGAACACAACATGGTACAATCTATAGGACCAACAGAACCAGAAGACGGAGGCTGAGAGAATGCGTTCACGTGACAACCATCAAGCTTTCAAACTGAATCTGCACAGATATTAAGAACAAGTGGGGTGGGAGGATGTGACAGTTCAACAAATGTGTGCACACCTTCTCCCACCTCGCACTGTAGAGCGAGAGCTATTTGATGAGATGAGAACGGACCGTCACTTGTGACAACGACCTTGCCCTTCTTGGATTTGGCAATTCTAACACCGAGGTATGTTGGGATGGGTTTGAATGATTCTAATATTTGTGGATTTTTAGATATGTGAAGGAGATACTAAAATATTCCTTTGAGAAAATTCCAATCAATTTCATCTTCTAGAATTTGAAAAGCAAGATTATAAAAAAGAGTCAAAAATTGCATACAGGATTCATTAGGTGCTTTCCATAATTCTGGGATTTTTTTATTAAGTGCTTTTCGGTTATAATGATAGAAAGCATGGGCAACTCTCTGATCATCTTATCATAAGATTGAATGGAAGCTGAAGGCAACATGACACACCATTGTTGTGTGTTCCCTCTAATAATGTAGGTGAACAACGAGCAGGAAATGTGATCCTCATGTATCTCATTCTTTTCATAGAAACCCATGAAGGCAACTTCATGTCTAAGCAAGGTTGCTCCGCCTTCACCATCATACATGAAACATGACAAGTCATTGTAGAGGTCCTTCGACACTTCAAAATCATGTCCATGAGAAAGACATGTCATAGGCTTAATTATAGCATGAGTCATGAAAGATGTGCAGAGATTCAAAACAAAATTTGAGGACTCAGCTTGTCATCTTGCCTTCCTTCTAGCGCTAGAAATGTTGAGGGTGTTAGACCCACCAACATTTAGGGGATCTCCTCGATATGAAGGCCCAACTAGACCTTACACTATTTGGTGTAGGAGTCCCATCCGAGATGATGGCATGTTTGCCATTATCTTAGAGATTTTCCTTAGCTCTTATTGTTTAGCACATGAAGTTGTTATGCTTGTAAATTCAAGAAAGCGACGTGAGTGTACCTAGTGAGTGTGTAATGTAACTTTATGTTCGGGTTCTCCTACTATCAAAAGGGGGAGGTAAAGTGAGCCTCTTGATGAGAGGGAATAGTCCCAACCCAAGAAGAAACACACGTGAATAAAAACAAGGGTTTTTCCAGCATCCAGCGGAATAGTCCACAGCGGATGCGGAAATTGTGAAAACCAAAGCTCAAGGGAAAACACGTACAATGTGCAGTGGAATATTCCACACGGGGGTGACAATTGTTAACACCAAGAAATACACAAATATGTTCTATCTAATGTTCGACAAAGTAGCCCACACAGACGGGACATTGGTGAAAAACGATACAACGCATCTTCAACAATATGAGTACTAAAATAATCAAAGTAGTTCAACTATCTTAATACAGATTAAGCAAAATTGCATTACAAACGTTTAAATAATAGTCTTACAAATAGATACAAAGCATGTGTGAAAATGTGTTGGCCTGAGACAGGCTTCTGAATTAACCAAAAGATCTGAGACACATCTATACACCATACATCACTGGTCCCAGTAGTGGGACATTGGAGCCAATGCTCACTCCTCAAAGAAAAGACTACAGACTCTCAAGGCTATGTGGGAGTAGCCAAGGTGAAAAATTCCTTTACTCATACAATGCAGGGGTATATATAGCCAAGGGGAATGACTGAACCTTGTGACTCTTCGACTTCTCTTGTGACTATTGACTTCCTATGACTTTTCAATTGACATGACTCTTCGACTTCATATGTGGGTCTCTTGGAATTCCACTTTACATTACATTGATTACGAAAAGTATGGCCCATAATAGTGATGTGGCAGAGACGACTCATGCCACAACTCGGCATGACGCTGCTAACATGTATTGGTTAACTATGGTGTCTGTGTAAAATTGCTCTACTACTGAGTAATGAGTGCGATCTTGGTGTATCATATCTTCACCTCTGCATGACATAGTCTGCGGGGTCTTCGATGGTCTTGGTGTTCGCTTGAAGGTGGATGTGTATGTGTCCTCATCACTTGTTGCTCTATGTGCTTCACGTGTTTTTTCAACAGCGAGCAAGTTTTCAAGCATGTGCTCCTTCTTCATCTCATTCGTCGTCACGCCATGTTCTATCCATGTACCTATTTTTGCAACCACTCATGACAAGACGACATCAAATCCAAAAATCTCTTAATCTGACATGATGCATTGTTTTTCGTTTCGATGTAGGTGACTAGGAGAGGGACAAGGCACTGAGAGTATGGGAGCACAGCATAGGCTTGGATGCGAGGCTCTGGAGCACTATCAGGAAAAATTGTGCAGATGTCACTAGGAGACAAATTTTCACAATCTGAGACAGCGGTGATAGTTGCAGGGCAAAACCCAACTGTGAGGCATAATTGCATAGTTTCTAAGAGGAAGTCCAAGCTGGGTGTTGGGGAGATGTTGGACCAATCTGCACAATTTTCCAAGGGAGAACTGAGCACATCATCTAGTTGGGATCTGTGAAATTTCTTTGGGGAAGATAGTGCGGGTAGTGAGAGGCACTGGTAGAAAAATTTGCACAGTTTTCAAAAGGAGCACAAGGTCGGGCTACGGGAGCCACTAGTCAAAACTGCGCAATCCTAAGACATAATCCAAGCCCGGATAGTTCTACGTAGTTTCTAAGTTGGTTGCAGAGTGGGGAAGAAGGGCTGGGCTCTACGAAATTGTTGAGTTGTTTGCAGAGTGAGGAAGAAGGGCTAGCCGGGAAGGACAACTTTGTGTAATTCCTAGGCTATTTTCAAAGTGAGAAGGAAGGGCAGGATAGGACATCTCTGCACAATTTTGGAGATCATCATAGCTCTGGGTCATAGCTCAAGTAATTTCTCCTGGTTGACTAACGGGAGGATTGATGGGAGGTCTTGCGGGAAGCACAGATAGGATTGGCTTCTGGGACAAATTTTGTGCAATTTTAGGAGTCAGTTAGCTAGCTCATTTCCAGAATTGTGCAGAGTAGGCTGCCTGAAGGACGGCCTTAAGCTCTACGCAGTTTTGGGCAACATTGCACGGTCACTGATATTGGGTCCATTTGACAGAGGGTTGTCTAGTCGACATATTTTCAAGAAAATTGACTAAGTGTGAAAGCAAGTGAACTTGTGCATTCATGAAATTGTGATCACGCACTTAGCCTAACTTAACAGCAAGACACCTCAAACCAACAAGACAAACATGTGCTTAGTGAGATTGACTAAAAAGTTAAGAGCGACAAGTGCAACAGTTGAGATATGTCTTTGAACGATCGTGACAACACTTGTGCGATAGTGTTTACACCTTTGTGTGTGAGTGCAATTGATGTCGACAGAGCGAAAAATACTCATGCACACAAAGACAAACCTTCGACATTACCAGAATTGGGTTGCAATCATGACATAGCAATCAACATGCCAAAGATGACAGTTGGTCAAACAAGCGAAAAGGAAGCAAGACACGTAGAGGAAACACATGAAATGACTTTGTGCTTGCAAACATGCATGCTATTGAATATAGAATGATATGAAAATGACAAGCATTCCTTCAAGTTATACTAAGAGATGTACTTCAAAATATATTATTTACTTACCATACTTACTCTCGACATGATATGCATTCGAAGGAGTTTGCATGAGGTCCTGATCTCTTATCATAACTCGGTTCCTTGGTATTTCTCCTCAAATCCTTGAGAGTCATCTAGCATGTCATCTTTCCCTGTGGTCACTGAGATATAGATCTACACAGTTTCAATGAACAGTGATTGTTGCCGAGATGATCTGCGCAGTTTTCAAGACCAAGGTTGGGCTTCCTTCCCTGCGTAATTTCTCGGAGCAACGCTGCTGGCCTACTTTGCACAGTTCTGAGATGCAAGACACTACTGCGGAATGAGGTCCTGGGAGGACACCCTTGCTCAGTTTCTGAGTGAAATACAGCCTGAGCAGCTGAGGGACAATACTGTGCAGTTTTTTATGATAGAACACTGCTGCGGGATGGGGTCCTAGGAGGACACCTCTGCGCAGTTTTTGGATGCAGGGCAGTTGGACTGCTCTGTGCATTTTTGGAGAGAAGTGTTGGCTACCTGAATACTCTACATATTTCTAGAGAGTAGTGTTGGTTTCCTGACTGCCATGTGCATTTCTGGAGAGTTGTGTTGGATGGGCATCTAAGAGACATCACTGTGTAGTTTTTGAAGAGAGTGGGTTTTGGTTGGGGAAGGACATTGCAAGAAACCACTGTGCAATTTTGGATGCTAAGGGAGGCTGGGGTCTTTGTGCATTGTGCAGTTCTAGCAGGCAAGGTAAAATATTGCAGGTTGCAAAAGAAAAATTTGATGTTCCGGAAATCTATATGAGGCTAGGTTGCTCGGGAAACAGGCTAAGTGTGAGATCAGTGAAATTAATGTACACAGTGATAGAACTTGACAATGATCAGACACGAACACTTAGTGATACAACATAGACCATCCAAATTATATAAAACATACTTTGCTTGATGCAACAACCTTCGTGACAAGAATGTGTGAAGTGAGTTTGAAACATGTCTCTGTGATGAGAACAACCCATACGCACAAAGATTCCCCTTACAATTGAACAACATCCCCTTTGCATGAAAAGCAATAGTCCCTATGCCCAAAGATGACACATACTGAATGAAATGAGAATGTGAAAAAATCTTAAGATCAAGGAGGGGGCTTGAGATCATCAGCTTACCAATAAGTGACCAGGGAACAATCGATCACAAGATCCAAGGTAGGCTCTGAAATTTGCATGTGAGCCAAAATTTTGGAGGGTGGTTGTAGTCGCTACAACACCAGCATCAACCAGAGACTTGACCAAAATGCACTCAGGAATCTGTTGTCCCAATCTGAGATAATGGACTATGAGATCCCAAAGTGTACTCACCCTCACTCAAAGAAGAGATTAGCAATGGCCTTTGTTGTGATACTCTTCTTGCAAGGTGCCATGATGGCCATCTTAGAGAAACTATCGACAACCATGAAAACACAATCGTTGTCATGCTTAGTAGAAGGAAGGCCCGACATGTAATCCATGGAGATAGATTCCCAAGACCGACTAGGAGTAGGTAGAGGAGTATATAGGCCTTGCTTCTTGATGGTTGGTTTGGCAATGGTGCAAGAAGTTCAAGATCTAATGTACTTCCCAACATCCTGACGAAGTTTCGACCAACAAAATATGTTTGTAATACCGCCACTATTTTCTTTACTCTGAAATGTCCAACGACCCAATTGTAGTGCACCTCCCAAATCATCTCGGCACGTTTGCTTGAAGGAACATAGATGTGTCCCAGGTAGCATAACAGTGCATCCTGAAGGTGAAAATTTGGTACTTGCTTTCCTTCCCAGAGTGTCTAGTATGTGCTACCGAATTCTACATCGCTCTGGTAAAGATGCAGCCACCGTGAAGTCTCGTGCCTACAAGATTCGAGCACATTGATCAGCGCCATGACTATTTCTCATCTGAGGCAATCAGTGACATTATTGATGTTTCCTTTCTTATACTAAATGTTCTAATGGAACTATTGCATATAGGTGGACCATTTCTAATGGCGATCATTCTGCAACTTCCCTTATGTTTGTATGAACTGCAGGGGTCAGTGGTTTGTGTGGATGACCGTTTCCTTCCCTAGAATGTAATGCTTTCATTGGCAGCAGACCTGCAAAATGGAATGCATTTATTTTTCATAAGTGGGATACTTTCAAACTGTGTCTAAAAGTGTCTCACGGTGGTAAGCCACTAGATGCCCCTACTGAGTAAGAACTGCACCAATAGCATAGTTGGAGGCATCTGTCTCAATCTCAAATTGTTGTTGCAGGTCTGGTAATGTGAGCACCCATGCAGAGCAGAGACTGTGCTTCAACTTGGAAAACGACTGTTGTTGGGTTTCAAACAAAAAAAATTGCTTTCGCTCCACCATTGGTGACTTGACTTAAAGGCCAAGTGATATGAGAGAACCCCAACATGAACCTACGGTAGAAATTGATAAGACGCAAAAAGTTGTGGAGCTTTGTTAGAGTGTTTAGGGCTGGCTAATCGCGAATTACTTGTATCTTGGTTGGGTCCACATGCACACCCTACTCATTAGCACAAAGCTTGTGTTTCGCAGGGTTTGAAGGACCTGTCGAATATGGTGGAGGTGCTCTTCCCAACTCTGCCTAAAGATCAAGATGTCATCTAAATAAACCACCACAAATGCATTGGTGAAGGGTCACAAGATGTCGTCCATCAATCTCATGAAGGTTACAAGGGCATTCATCAATCTGAATGGCATGACCAACCATTCGAAAACGCCCTCCTTGGATTTGAAGGAAGTCTTCCACACATCAAAGGGTTCGATAGGCACCTGGTGATAACCTGACTTCAAGTCAATCTTTTTGAAATATTTGGCCCCCTTGAGCTAGTCCAGAAGGTCATCAATCCACAGTATTGGGTACCTATTCTAGACCGTGATCTTATTCAGTGCCTGATAGTCAATACAGAGTCTCTAGGTCCCATCCTTCTTGCATAACAATACAATTGGGCTCCCACAGGGTGATGAGCTTGGCCTGATGTGCCATTTCTGCAATAGTTCTTGAATCTGCCTCTTGATCTCATCGTTCTCCATAACAAAGCATCGATATATTGGTCCATTAGGAAGCAGTGCACCCGGGGTCATATCAAGGGAGTGCTTGACTTGACAGTGCAAAGGTACCCCTGTAGGTGAGGTGAAAATTTCTCTGTACTCCTCCATGACCTTGTCCATCTACTACTACTTTAAGGAAGATCCCTTCCTGGAAGTCATGGCCACAACCTTCTTATTTCCCTGAGGGAAAATCATAAGGAAAACAAATTTCCTGGTCTAGGTAATTATCTTACTGCATTAATTTATAGTGATCAAAGAGATGGCGGTATGCAGGGATACCTATGGTATCACATACAACTTATTGGCCAAAGTTTTAATCACAAAGAGAGGTATAGACTCATATACAACATGTCGCTTCGACAAGTATGGTTTTCCTAATAATACATCACTAACTTAAAGAGGAGCAACATCACACAGTACCTCATCCGTGAAGGGCTTGATGTTGTAGGGAAGGTGACACTATTGGTTGACGTGGAGATCTCGTCCTTGGTGAAGCCACCGGATGGTGTATGGTTTTGAATGTGTTGTAGTCTTTAGGCCCAGTTGCTTCATGACCTCTGTTGAAATGAGGTTCTTTGGGCTCTCGTTGTCGACAATGAACAACAGTGGGGAACCCTTCACCCACATCTGTGAGTGGAAGAGGTGTTCCCCCTCCTCTCAATCTTCAGGTTCAATCTTCTGGATATTGGTGGTGGTCACGGTGGCACTGGGCTCCACATCAATGATATGCTTGTTGTCATTCCCCTTATTGGGTCCTGACTCAGATTCGGAACATGCCTTTGATGCGAAGGCCTTTAGCTCAACCACCAATGACTACTTGGCCAAACACTCACTTGTGTTGTGAGTGGAGCTCTTATGGAACTCACACCATTTTCTCGTGTCCTTCTTTGTCTTCATGGTGTTTCTCTTTGCTTGTGGCTTCAATAGATTGTCTTAGGTAGCCCCACATTGTCTTTGTCCTTTGTTCTATTGTTTGGGGGTGTTTTTTCCTTGTTTTGGATTCATAGATCCAAAGTCTCGCTTCTTTTGTTTAAACTTCTGCTCAATCTTGACAACGTACTGGTACACCGTGCTGAGTGAGGAAATGTCCAAGAACTCCATATTGTCTTAGATGTACTTGTGTAGATAGTCATGGTACTTGAGTACCAAATTCCTTTGAGAATCCTCGATGCCTAGCTTAGTGCGAAGGGTATGGAAAACATTTGTGAACTCTGGCACATCTTGGTCCCTTCCCTATCGTAGCGTGGTCCACTTTATGTATTTATCTTCATAGCTCCTAACAGAGTAATATTGTTCCTTGATGTCATCTCGGAAAGAATCCCAAGTGGGTGCGGATGAAAACAATGAGGGTTCACTCACGTCCTTTTGTTCACAATAGGTTTCCCACTAGTCCTTGACGTGTGGGGCGGATTTGAGAAGTGAAAAAGTAATATTTTCCCAATTGGAAAAGTCGTGAACTTGAAAATATCCTTCCAACATATTTAACCATTTATCTACTACATTTTCATCTATTTGGCCCTCAAATATGGGAATATCGAAGTTAACTTGTACCTTAAAAGGAGTGGCACCTCCAGAGTGGTTGTTGGATGAAGATGAATCACTTGTGGGTAGTCATAGAAGGATCTGGGCAAAGTTATCCGTCATCGCGTTCCTCTGTCACTCGAGGACTTCCTCAAGCAACATTTTGAAAGGATCTCTTTCCCCCTTGTCTTTCTTTTCTTTCGCCATGGGAGGTCGTTGGGGTTTGCGAGGCTAATCTTGCAATGATTCAACCAGATCGAGCCCTAACACCTTATACCCTGACCTCAGTAGAGACATGCAAAGAAAAACAAAGAAAGAGCAACTTGGCTCTTATACCACTGATCTGAACATAAACAAGAATGCAACAAATTACAGATATAATCATAAATATAAAGATGCAGCAAAAAAACACTTCATTTCATTAATAGAAAAATATTGAACTATGCTTACAAACAGAATGGAAATAAATTAGGTTGGGTGATGGTAGCTTATCTTTGAGAAGAGATGTGGCAGCTACATGTCTCTGAACTATGTTACAATAAGGCTCAAGGGCCTATTTATTATTGAGAAACAAGATAAAACCCTAAACAACCAAAACCCTAACCCCATGAGATGTAACGCCAAGAGTTTGTGGGCCCCATTGGGGTTAGTTAGGCAGCCAACTTCCCAGGGTCATAACTTGGTCATATTATCTCTGTTTGGCGCATACAATACCTTGTTGGAAAGGTCTCTCTGAGTACTATAGGATTTGCGGTAAGTAACTTCTTATGCCCATAGACCTACAACAGACCTCAAAAAACATTGTTTCAGGGGTTAAAACTATTCCAGAAGTTCAGGACCTAAAAAACTGCAAAAAAAAATAGTAAACACTGAAATAAACAAGGAAACAAATGAAACCAACTGGAGGTCTAGGTGGAATAGGTGGGTGGCCACCAATATCCACCTGGATCATGCAATGATGACAGGTCACAACAATATACCTTACGAGTCGTAGAGAGAATGAGCCCTAGAGATCGAATGTTACGAAAACCCAACAGGGGACAACGAGCTTAAGTTTTTTATCACACGAGCTTCAACAACGGTCCTTTAGGTTCCATGTTCATAATTCTTCGACTTTTATTTAGGTCCCTCAACAATGCTCAATGCACAAGCTTACAATGCTTCAGGTTTTAGTTCCTCAAACAATGTCCCACACCAGTTTCAACGCAGGTCTCCAAAGAAGATGTCTCATACAAGTCTTAACGTAAATGTTTCAATGCAGGTCTCCACGGCCTTCTCATGGATCCATGAACAATCATAGGTCCTCCTTGTATCAATGCGAGACCATATGCGGCAATAATATATCATCCAAGAGTCCTCGTTAATAAGAGATGATAGTGTCTAAGAGAGAGAGGTGAAATCTTGATCTAAGAAGTGATGTGAAACCCTGAGCCTTGCGAAGATTATAGAATATATGAAAGACTCATAACCCAAAATTAACTACCCAATATAAAGAAATTAGATTAAATTTTATTTTTGGTATAATAAATTTTATTTTTATTATTATTTAATTAAATTGTAAATATTTTTAATATTTTTATAATATATATATGAAATTTATTTATGTTAAAAAATTCTTAATGATATTTACTAAATAAATTTTAATGTATGTATTTGCTTTTCTTTTTTTTTCTTACGCTTTTCTTCTCCGTAAGAATTGAAACAGTGCTTCAATATTACAAAAAAAATCATATATATATATATATATTAATTAAGGAAAGAAATTAGTTTGTCTCTTTGCCTAAGGGCTAGAGCGAGGTTATTGGTACTAGGTCATCCCATGAGTATACTCATTTAAGCGTTCACAAGGCTCAAAGTCAATACAACTATATTCATAGGCAAGAAGCCATTACAACAATATTTATGAAGGCATTATAGTTGATCATGTCACTCGCAGGGATTTAAACCTAACAACCATTCCACCCATCCCCTAAAAAGCCCTGATTAATATATATAGAATTTTAAAATTTTAAAATTATATATGTATTTTATTTTCATTTTTTGAAGAAATATTTGTAGATATTGAAATTTCATTATTATAATAAATGTGTTCATATAATTACTAATACAAATTAAATTAGTAATTTCCATATTATAGTTGTTCAAGAAATATAAGATTTTAATTATAAATTTTAATATAGGTCAAAATTGGTACTTATTAATATTGAAAATATAATTTAATAAATTAGCATAATGAAATATAATATACTATATAACTCTCCTAGATTGGTTTTCTAACCCACAAAAATATTGTAATACAAAATTTAAGGTCAGAGAAGTATGTTTGACAAAAAAAATAGATAGAGCTAGTATTAAAAACCCAAAAGCCAATACTAACACAACAAGCCAACATTGACTATTAATCAACGTGAACAACCTTTACCCCCTTTAGCTTTGAACCTATAACCTCTAAGGAGGAAACATATTGATCTTAACCTTAGGTCCATTTAAGATTTATTTATTTTGCGAGAGGGTAAAATTTATTATAACCTAATTATTAATTGATAATGAAAACAACTATTATTAATTGTTATCCATTAATACAAGTTGTCTTATCACTATTGTTTAAGGAAAATTATGGTACTCGAAATAATTTATCAGTGATCCATAAGGGGATATACTTTCGTTCCTACCAAATGCCCTTAGTATTTGGACCATCAACTTATTTCCTTACATTCAAGGAAAACAAGTTCTTAGCCAACCAAAAATAGCTTTATGACTTACTTTATAACCAAAAAAGCAGTTTTAACATAAATATTAAATAGTATTTACAAGAAATTCAATATTTTTGTGGTCATTGTTGCCCCCATTAGGGTAACTACCTTAGAGACACACTTTGTTGAGTGTGATGTTGTTGCATGCACGAGATTTATGTTCCAGCTTCTCATATCCAAGCATGCTTATCTCTTACACTTCATCACACACGTGTGCTTTAGATTCATCTTGTAGTGGCATATCAATTCATATTCCCTAGACATTTCATCTTATATGTGTCAACAAACATTACTCTATGATGACTTCTTCATTTACTATGATTCTAGGTGTTGTTTCTTAGCTTAGAATGTTGTTGATAATTCTAACTTGTTCGTAAAGTTTGTTATGATATAGATACAAATATTTATTATTTATAACCAAGAAATAGTCTTACATTCTTGTCTTGTATAACCATGGGAAAACATAATTGTTCTCTGATAAGTGCGTATTTTCATCTACTACTAGCCATTACTAAGGATCAAAATAGGTAGTGTAATCATATCACCCCCATACTTAATGTTTTTCACAATTCTCATGCATCTCCATCTCATCCATGTGCATTTGCATTCCCCAACTTATGAATAGCATGTCAAATGTCACCATAAAAAGTCTGAATGAAGAATGAAAAAAATCATGCAAACCTTACTCAAATCAAGCCAAAATAATAGGTTGAGAGGTAAAGAGGAGAAAATAAAAGAAAAAATGTGCACTACTTCAATAAAAGACCCACCCCTAAAGTCCTAGAACTGGATGCTTATCAAAATAAAAAATGACTAAAAGTAATGAAAAATATCATAAAGGTGAAGAAAGTGGTGCCAAAGTAACAAAATGTTGAATAAAAAGGAGCCATTCTCAAAGGTTTGCAGTAAACTATATGAAAATTCCTAGTCGAAGAAAGAGCAATTGGACTAAAAACAAACTTAATACTTTACTTTGTGACTTTGAAAGTTGTTCTATAAGATTTTCCCTAGTCCCCTTTCATAAATTATATTTCCCTTACCTATCCTTAACCGAGAAACTTAAGAAGAAACATTTTTCCCTGTCATATTTAAGATATAAGTAAAAGGGTGAGTGTTAGGTCCCTATAATACTAGTGATTCCCCCATTACTATTGTCATTGTAACCCTTATTGTTATAGTTGTGCTCATATTGTTATTATTGTGCCCCATAGAAGCCCACTATTGTTATTGTTGTGCCCTTATATTATTATTATTATGTCGGCTTTGATTATATTGGGACCCCTTAGACTCCTATATATAGAAAGGAGGTTTTGTCATTTGTATCGTCCAATAATTGTTCATTTCTGTAATGAAAAGGAGGTTTCCCCCTCGAAGAGGCTGATTTTTAAGTCATTGATCTATCTTTTCTTCTATTTTGTGAGTTGGTTGCATAACATGAGATTTGCCTTTGGGAACCTGATTCATTGGAGAATGCATTAAGGTTGGCAAGAAAAATGGAAAGAAAAATTATGGCAACAAGGAAGCCTACCACTCATAACTATAAAGACGGAAGTGTTCCTCCAAACATCAGGCCTTACAGATATCCCTATGCCCAAAAGAGTGAAATAGAACGTATGGTTGCAGAAATGCTAGAGGCTGGTATAATTCAACCTAGTCAAAGTTCTTTCTCTACTCCAGTAGTATTGGTGCACAAGAAGGATGGATCATGGCGCATGTGTCTGGATTATAGGGAGCTCAACAAGCTCACTATTAAAGATAAATTTCTCATTCTTGTCATCAATGAATTATTGGATGAATTGCATGGATCAATTTACTTCACGAAGTTGGATCTTCGTTCAGGATATGATCAAACCAGAATGAAGATTGAAGACATTCCAAAAACAGCATTTAGAACTCATGAGGGTCATTATGAATTTTTGTTCATGCCTTTTGGCCTTACCAATGCACCTTCTACATTTCAAGTTTTGATGAATTCCATTTTCAAACCCTTCCTTAGAAAAGTTGTGTTAGTATTTTTTGATAATATACTAATCTACAACAAGTCTTGCAAGGATCATTTTCAACATGTTGACAGGGTGCTCAAACTATTGGAGGAGAAACAGTTATATGCAAAAAGCTCCAAATGTTTCTTTGGAGTAAAAGAGGTGGAATATCTGGGTCATATTGTATCTCATGAAGGTGTTAAGGTAGACCCTAGAAAAATAAAAGCCATTAAGGAATGGAAAATCCCCACATCCATAAAGCATCTGCAAGTTTGTTAAGAATTATGGGAGAATAGTAGCACTTCTAACAACATTATTGAAGAAAGATGTATTTTAATGGAATCCAGAAGCAACGAAGGCCTTTGAACATCTTAAAGAGGTAATGTGCCAAGCACTGGTCATACTTACGTCGGACTTCACAAAAACCTTTATTGTGGAATGTGATGCCTTGGGAAATGGAATTGGTGTTGTTTTAATGCAAGAAGAAAGACCCGTTGCTTTTGAAAGTCATCCAATCAAAGGAAAGTATTTACACAAAGCTATTTATGAGAAGGAAATTTTGGCAATACTACATGCACTTAAGAAATGATGACCCTACCTAATGGGAAGACACTTCAAGGTAAAAACGGATCATGATAGCGTTAAATACTTTTTAGAGTGAATATTATCTTCAGAAGAACAGCAAAAATGGGACACAAAGATGTTGGGTTATGACTTTGAAATCATCTACATAAAAAGGAAGCAAAATGTTGTGACAAATGCACTCTCAAGAAAGGATGAGGATGTGGAAGCATTTCTTTGCACCATTTCTATTATCCAACCAGATTGGATAAATGAAGCAAGGGATGAATGGAAGAATGTTGAAGAAGTGTGGGCACTCATTCAAAAGCTACAACAAGATCTCAGTACATCTAATACATTTAGCTGGAAAAATGATTTGTTATGGTACAAAGATCGCTTATACCTATGTAAGAATTCCCAACTCAAACAAAAGATTCATGAAATTGCACACCTCTCCCTTAGGAGGGCACTCGGGATTTTTAAAATCTTACCATAGGGTTAAGAAGGAATTTTTTTGGGATGTCCTTAAATCTGATATTCAAAAGTTTGTGGCGGAATGTTTGAATTGCCAACAAAATAAAGTTGAAACTATTAAGACCCTGGGTCTATTACAACCTTTGTCCATTCCAAGCCAACGTTGGGAATAGGTTTCAATGGATTTTATCACAGGTTTACTCAAGTCCGAAGGAAAGTGTGTCATCATGGTGGTAATTGACAGACTTACCAAGTATGCACACTTTTGTGCATTATTTCATCTATTTAAAACGAGTACAATTTCTACTGCATTTATGGAAACAATTCGAAAGCTACATGGAAACCCAAAGATTATTGTAAGCGATACAGATCCCATTTTCACTAGAAATTTTTGGACAAAATTATTTTCTTGTCTTGGTTCTCAGTTAGCTCATAGCTCATCTTATCATCCTTAACCTGATGGGAAAACTGAGATAGTAAACAAATGTTTGGAAGGATATCTTTGTTGATTTGTATCTAATAAATAGAAACAACGAGTCAAATGGTTGCCTGTGGCTGAACGGTGGTATAACACTTCCTTCCATACTGCAACAAAAATGACCCCATTTATGGCACTTTATGGATATCATCCTCCATCCATCACATCATATTTAAGAGAAAATTCTAAGGTTCAAGCAATGGAAGATCACATCGAGCATCAACAACAAGTTCTCCAACTCTTAAAGGATAACCTCACTTTGGCACAAAATAGAATGAAACAACAGGCAGATCAACATCGTATCGACAAAAGTTTTGATATAGGTGACTGGGTATTTCTACAACTACAACCATATAAAAAAAATTCCCTCAAGCAAGCTAAGAAGGATAATAAATTATCACTAAAATATTATGATCTATACAAGGTGTTGCAAAAGATTGGTACTATGGCATACAAATTGGAGATTCTTGCAGCTCCTTGAGTGCACCCAATTTTCCATGTTTCATGCTTAAAGAAGGTTATAGATGACAAGCTCCCAGTTCAAACAATATTTCTAGAACTTGAGGAAGGAAAAATCATATTGGAACCTGAAGCAGTCACAGAAGCAAGAACTCGACAGCTATGAAATCGATTAATTTCGGAGTATCTCATCAAGTGGAAGAACTTACCCGCTAAATATTCCACATGGGAGGATGAGAATTTTATACATAAGCATCTTAAACTACTCACGCATTGAGGATAACACTTTTTTGAAGGAGGGTCCCTATAATACTAGTGACTACCCCATTGCTATTGTCATTCTAGCCCTTATTATTATTGTTGTACCCCTATTGTCCCCATATTGTTATTATTGTGCCTCATAGAAGCCCACTATTGTTATTATTGTGCCCTTATATTATTATTGTTGTGTCAAATTTGATTATATTGTGACCCCTTAGACTCCTATATATAAAGTATTATAGAAAAGGAACAAGAAACGTCAAAAGAAGAGGATATACACCAAGAACCAATCCCAGAGCTGAGATTAGTTTATATTTTTTTTCTAATTCAAATTATCTATGTTTTGGTGTGCTATAACTTGTTCAGTGTTTGATTCATCATGATAGGTTGGGGTGCTACATATCAAATTTTGTGCATATTTCCTCAAGATCTATGACAACATGGGCACCACATCATCATGTGTCTGCATTAACTCATGACACTGCATGGAGTTTTCTCTACTTGTATCGTTGATGTCTAACACAAGTGAGGGGCACCCCCTTTTCTTCGGCCCAATTCACATTTGAGGGCTTTTTATCTATGTATTATCAAGCTATTGTGTCACACAAACGTGTAAATACAAGCAGACTCTTCTTGTTATTTGTCACATGATTCTAGGAAATTCTAGAAGGTTTCTCATGACTTGTCTAATAAAGTCAAATTCACTAGATCTAAACTCTTCTAGAAATGGGGTATACTTGTATTCTTCATTTCCCACACATGTGAACTATTTTTATTATATTTATAAGGATATAGTTTGACCCACTTTTGAACCTCATCCATAGTTTTCATTAGTCGTTTAGTGTAACACTTCAATTAGGTTTTTCAAATTAAACAACTAAAGTTCTTTCACATTTGTGGATAAAGGGAAGTTAGGAATTAGTTAGAAAAAATACTTTTTCTAGCACATTATTTTTAAAAAACACATGGTATTTGAATGGTTGTATTTAGACACCTCTCCTCTTAGTAAAAGAGGTTGTGTAGTTCATTTTATTCATTGGAAAAATAGAGAATACTTTTATACTATTTGTCTGTAGTGTTCATTTTTATTCTATTTGCAAATGCTTTATGGTTTTGAAGAAAACTGACTTTAGTCTTAGACTTTTCAAGCAATCAAGGTCACAAGGAAGGGGGAATAGCCAAGGAGGTATAGCTTGCTCATTTCTTTGTATTTTTGCATACTTTTTAAGTAAAATGTTGGAATATCCAATTAAATAGCACTTCATTTTGTCTTATTATTTCATTATTTATTTAAGAAAAACTTAAATTTGACTAATTATCATTTGGATGTAAATCTAACCTCCTTGTGGAGCTATAATATTTGTGATTTCAGATTGTTTCTCTTCTTCCAACCTTAAGTGTAAGGAAAATTCATCACACTCCCCATAGGAAGAATTTCAATCTAAGGAAAGGGGACACCAATGCCCAACAATAGGCCAATTTCATTTCATTTTTTCAATCGTGTAATTTTCAATCTTCATTTATTTTTATTTTTTAAAGAGCAAAGACTAAATAACAAGTTTTTTTTCCTTGCTCTCTATCTAAGTTAGGGGGTGTAACTTAAAAACTCTTAACCTAACTTGACTAAATCAAAGTTTAGTCTAGGAATTTAGGGTTACATTTTTGTGGAAACTGATCTACATATAGTTCCATCATAGTTAAAATTTAAATGATTTCAAGTTTACTAAAACTAACCATGATACCTTCCCCGATAAGGGTGTTGGAAATCATTCCAATGAAGGAGGGGGGGTATCCCTCCACCCTACCATCTCCCATCACATTTAAGAGGGTGGGGGGGCGAGGGGGGGTGCATGGCTATCCCACCCCATGCAACCACACATGTTAACATACTTTCATTCCCTTCAAATTAAGATGGCTGACTATATTTTATTTGTGGACTCTTGGTTGAGTAACCTCAGCTTCATGTTATTTTGCAGCTCTTGCAAAATTCCCCTGCCACAGGTGCTATATTTCCCTCATGGTGTTGGCTTTGTGGAGTTTAAATCCATTTGTTGTAGCCATGTGTCCTGCAATTGTAGGTTTTAACCCTGTACAGAAATTACCTGCATATGAATTCTTAAACAAAGAAAATAAACAATGCGAGAGCATAACCCATAAAACACATATGCACAGAGATTTTTCCCTGGATCCCAAAATCGGGACTACCAGCTTGATTTTTCATTATATTCCTTTCAATGTTACAATACATATTTATACATGCCGAAGCATCCAATACCATGGACCGAAAACCATCGCGTCCAATACCATGGACCAAAAACCATCGCGTCCAAAAAACATGTGCGAAAATCATGCACAAAACCATAGGTGGGTCCGCCCAACCTAACATATGGTCCAAAACCAAAATTTTCCGGGGCGCTGCCCCGGACCCCATAAAGTGGGGTTACGGGTGCCCTTCAAACCCCCTATTTACTACGTGGAAAGAACATAACACAACCCAACAATCTCCCACTTGTTGTTTTCTTTCCACAGGGGGCCACAAGAGAGCTTAGTCATTTTTTTTTCAGCCCTGAGATTCCCATTGCTTCTCTACACCAAGAGAACTTCTCAGAGCTCATAGATTTTGTCAATGAATCTGCAGTATTCTTCAAAGTGTCCACCTTTACCAGCAACACCTTTCTGTCTTCTATCATATCCCTCACAAAGTGATATTGAACATCAATGTGCTTTGTCTTTGAATGATAAGCAGGGTTCTTTGCCAAGAAAATTGCACTTTGGCTATCACAGTCTATTCTTATAGCTCCCTGTACTAACCCCATACTTGAACACAATCTCTGCAACCAAACTGCTTCTTTGCTTGCATGAGTGGCTGCCATGTATTCTGCCTCTATAGTTGATAGTGCCACTACAGATTGTTTCTTACTCATCCAACTGACTGCACCTCCAAATAGGTTAAACACATACCCACTTGTAGATCTTCTCTGATCCAGATCTTCAGCCCAGTCTGCATCAACAAAGCCATGAATATCCAACACTCTGTCCAATCCTGGTCTTCCTTGGTAGCACAAACCATAATCACTAGTGCCACGCAAATACCTGAAAACCCGCTTCACTGTTGTCCAGTGCTCCTTCCCAGGTTTTGACATAAACCTGCTCAATACTCCCACTGCATGTGCAATGTCTGGTCTAGTACAGACCATTGCATACATCAGGCTACCCACTGCACTTGCATATGGAACACGAGACATGTCCTCTTCCTCTTCTTGTGTCTTGGGACACTGTTCAGCAGATAACCTCACACCTACAGGAATAGGAACCTTCACCAGTTTACTATCCTGCATATTAAACCTCTGCAGTATTGTCTCAACATACTTCCTCTGGTTTAACTAGAGCTTCCTCTTTGACCGATCTCTTTTAATTTCCATGCCCAAAATATAGTTTGCAGCACCAAGATCTTTCATGTCAAATTTGGAGGACAATTGGGTCTTCCAATCCTGGATAATTTCTTTGTCATTTCCAACCAGCAACATATCATCCACATACAAGACCAGATAAATAACACGGTCACCAATTAATTTAAAATACACACAATGATCTGCTTTGCTTCTGGTGAAGCCAAGTCCCCGTATAAATGTATCAAATTTTTGATACCACATCCTTGGTGACTGTTTTAACCCATACATAGACTTCTTTAACTTGCATACCAGTTCTTTCTTACCCTTCACCGCAAAGCCTTCAGGTTGCTTCATGTAGATTTCCTCTTCCAAATCCCTGTGAAGAAATGTTGTCTTCACATCCATCTGTTCTACCTCAAAATCAAAAGCAGTAGCAACAGATAAAAGTAATCTAATAGAAGTTACCTTGGCAATAGGAGAAAAAATATCACCAAAATCAATTCCCGGCACCTGGGAATAACCTTTTGCTACCAACCGAGCTTTGTATTTCTCCACCTTTCCTTCTGCATTTGTCTTCTTCTTGAACACCCATTTGCTGCCAATGGGTTTCCTTCCAGCCGGCAACTCCACCAGATCCCAAGCCTCATTTTTGTGCAAAGATGCCATTTCATCGACCATGGCCTCTTTCGAGAGTTTTCCATCCTCTGAATCCACTGCTTCCTTCACAGTTTTGGGATCATTATCAGTAACACACAAAGAAAAATTTGAACTGAAAGCAGATGGACTATACCTTTCTGGCTGCCTTCTTTCTCGAACTGATCTTCTCACAGCCGGAGTTTGTGGCTCTTCATCTTCTGATTCCTCCTCTGCTGCAGAGTTTGATTCTTCCTCCTTTGGCTCAAACTCTATCTTCTCAGGTTCCTTTGGTTGGACTTCATGTTGAATAACATCTTTTACCTCTCTAAACACCACATCTCGGTTGTACACAACCTTCCGTGTGACTGGGTTCCAAAGCTTATAACCCTTTAAACCATCCTTATACCTAATAAAGATGCACTTTTCAGATTTACTATCCAACTTGGTTCGTTTCTCCTTTGGAACATGTACATATGCATCACATCCAAATACCCTTAGATGTGAAAGAGAGGGTTTCTTACCAGTCCATACTTCTTGTGGAGTCTTATCCTCCAACGCTGATGAAGGTGATCTGTTGATCAGGTAACATGCAGTATCCACCGCCACTGCCCAGAATTCCTATCCTAACCCGACACCACTGAGCATGCTTCTTGCCCTTTCCATCAACGTCTTGTTCATTCTTTCTGCGACTCCATTTTGTTGAGGTGTATATGGAGTAGTCTTCTGCCGTGCTATACCACACTTCTTACAAATTCTTCAAATTCCTTGCTGCAAAATTCTCCACCATTATCTGTCCTCAGCACCTTTATCTTCTTCTCTGTCTGATTTTCCACCAGAGCCTTAAATTCTTTAAACCTGTCAAAGACTTCAGATTTCTTCTTAAGAAAATATATCCATGTATTCCTTGAGAAGTCATCTATGAATGATACATAGTACACAGACTTACCCAGTGATGGAACCTTCACAAGTCCAAACACATCACTGTGCACAAGCTCTAATATCTGTTTCGTCCTCTTACCACCAGAGGGGAAACTCACCCGATTCTACTTCCCATATACACAATTTTCACAGAAATCAAAATCCAGAGAGCTATTATTCATACCTTCTACCATACCTTTACCATGAAGTATTCGAAGGCCCTTCTGTCCAATATGTCCAAGCCTTTGATGCCACAACATGGTCTTCTCTCTAGAGACCACTAGATTCTCTACTCCATTTTCAGGAACCATAGAACTATTGCACCCATCAACAACAGTGCTACCTTGCAGCTTGTACAGAGTTCCAATCTGAACTCCCCGCATTAATATCAGTGCTCCTCGAACCATCTTGCAGGTATCTTTCTCGAACACCGTCTTTACACCTGCATCATCCAACTTGCTTACAGAAATCAGATTTCTGGCCAATGCAGGAATATGTAGAACACCCGGAAGTGTTCTAATCCTTCCACCTTGCAACTTCAACTTTACTTTTCCCCGACCAATGATTCTAGCCTTCCTATCATCTCCTAAGAAGACATCACCACCATCGTATTTCTCATACTCACAGAACCACTCTCTATGGGGAGTGAAGTGAAAGGATGCACCTGAGTCAATCAACCATGCCTCATGATCTACATGTGTACTTGAAGAAGCCAAGTACACATCCCCACCTTCATCTGAGGTGGTTTTCGCCTCTGCAGAAGGAGCATCATCAGATCCCTTTCCTTTATCAGGAGCTTTAGATTTACAATCCCTTCTGAAGTGCCCTTCCTTTCCGTATTTCCAGCACACCACCTTTGTAGGTTTTCCTAGAGATTTAGATCTCCCTCTAGATTTAGATCTCCCACTCGATGACTTATTTTTGTTTCTGTTCTAGGACCGTCCTTGTACAGACAAGGCATCACCATTCTGGTTGTCCATATTTTTCCGTCTCATCTCCTCCGTCAGCAAGGCTAAGACTATTTCATCAAACTGCAAAGCAGTTGCATTGCTACCTATTGCAATAACCAGACTATCCCACGAATCTGGTAGAGAACACAACAGACTGATGCACTTATCTTCATCTGAAATTTTGATATCAACAGATAATAACTGACTTACCACAGTATTAAACACATTCAGATGCTCTGTCACCGAGTCTCCATCTTTCATCCTCACGTTATACAGCTTTTTCCGCAGGAACAGTTTATTCACCAGAGACTTAGATTGGTACAAAGTCCCTAACTTGACCCACAAAGCCTTTGCCGTAGCTTCCCCTGATACATTCAGCAATACTGAACCCGAGACACACAATCGTATTGTGCTCTTTGCCTTCCGATCCAACTTCTTCCATTCTTCATCGGTCACTCCCGATGGTTTAGTACCCGGATCTACCGCGATCCACTGATCTTTATCCACCAACAAATCCTCCATCTTGAGTTTCCACAACTCAAAATTCTGACCATTGAACTTCTCAATCTCTATCTTTCCACTGCTCACCATCTTCTTTCACCACTAGAATCGATCTCGCAGATCTCCCACTGAACAGGGTCTACCACAGGCCCGAGCGAAACCCCTCAGCAACAAAGGCGTCCCCTTGAAGCCAAAACAGTTCTGATACCAAATGTAGGTTTTAACCCTGTACAGAAATTACCTGCATACGAATTCTTAAACAAAGAAAATAAACAATGCGAGAGCATAACCCATAAAACACATATGCACAGAGATTTTTCCCTGGATCCCAAAACCGGGACTACCAGCTTGATTTTTCATTATATTCCTTTCAATGTTACAATACATATTTATACATGCCGAAGCATCCAATACCATGGACCGAAAACCATCGCGTCCAATACCATGGACCGAAAACCATCGCGTCCAAAAAACATGTGCGAAAATCATGCACAAAACCATAGGTGGGTCCGCCCAACCTAACATATGGTCCAAAACCAAAATTTTCCGGGGCGCTGCCCCGGACCCCATAAAGTGGGGTTACGGGTGCCCTTCAAACCCCTTATTAACTACGTGGAAAGAACATAACACAACCCAACAACAATAACCCTTGTGGATCATTTTTTATATAGGGGGAAGATCTCTCCCGCGGCACTAGTTCCGTGAGAATTGTATTACATGGTTGTCTTGGCTCCTTGGACACTAGAATTTGGTGCATGCACCTAGTGCCAACCATTCACGTGAGGAGAAAGGTGACAAAGGTCGAGGATGTTACCTATGGGATGTCTGCAATGACAACAACAAAATCTAGAACAGAGGTGGAAGGTGGATCGAAAAGACATGTCCTCAATCTAAAGCATTTTCAAGCTTGATAGGCTTGCCATTACTTGGCAATTCGTTCTATGTCCAACTTATATAGCTCTTTTAGTTTGATATTTTTTGTATGGTGGACTCTATTTCATAGTGTACAGCGTCTTGGTGGTATGCATTGTCATTGGTGTCATTAGATTCCTATGGTTGTAGGGCTCTACCCTGAGTTCTTCCCTCTTTGTTTATCTTTTATTACAACTTGTCAGAGTTCGCTCTATATTTTCCTGGCAACTGAGTTTTAACTTTTTGTCCATTTTACTAAGAATCTCGAAATCATGTTTTATCAATTTTTTTCTCTACTTGTAGTTGTCCTCAATTTTCCCGTTGGTATCCTAAAATATCACGCCTTGCCAGCAGATGCATTGTCGTTGAGGCTTTGGAGGCAAAGTTCCTCAAGGTCAACCATGAGCTATCCCATGCTCAAAATGTTGCGGCCATATTCTATTCTTCTAGTCCTTCGGAAATCCACCAATTAGAAGCCTTGACTACTAATGACCACCAAGCATTTGATTCTTAAATATAAGTCGAAGTAGCCAATTGGGTTCTTGACGTTGGGCATACCAAGGTAAGATGCAGCAAATTTCTTAATTACATTACCCTTCACTAGAAAAAGAGGGTAGGATCCTTAAGGAAAAGCACAAGGATTGCAACGTTATCATCTCCTTTTTGAATGAAATTTAGTGAGTCCAATGCCACGAGCACTCTTGTCTTGTCAATTTTGTTGCTTGTTTAGCCCACTTAAAGGGACATCTTCAATGTGGCTTGAAGCCTCTAGCCTCAGCAAGTACAAGCACTCAAGATCCTGCCCTAGTCACTTCATCGAATACTTTATATTTCATTCAACCTCTTGGCTTATGCCTTTTACTTTTAGTAGAATAGTTTATTTCTACATATATGTATTTAGTAATAACAGTTATTTACATTTTGATATACCTAGGCCTTTGTCAATGATAAGCAATTTTGGTTCCATTATGGTATATTGCAATAGGACTCAGTTTAAACATTAATATCTAATTTTGTAAGATGATATTTTGAGGCAATAAAATCTTTAATTAACCTAAACAACAACAACAACAACCATGATACCAAATATGATACTTAATATGAAATGCATACATATTTCTTGTTCGTATGATTCATATACTTCACAAAAATTTTAGCAATGTTGAATAAATGATTTAATAGCAAATCATCACATGTATATATATATATATATATATATATATATATAGAGAGAGAGAGAGAGAGAGAGCATGCCAAATCTAAGTTCCATTTTTACAAATATTCTTGTGAATTTCTATCCATTCGCAAGAATGTGAATACATACAAAGTTGTACACTTAATTTGTTTTAGATGGTATAATTTATAGGTTTGAAAAAAATTCACGAGATTTTCATCTCAAAAATTGGATTTGGGATTTACATATTTGAATTCCAATTTGGATCTTTATATATAGAGAGAGAGAGAAGCCCATATCATTTGATTTCTTTAAAAAATTGTTTCATTAAGCTTAATGTTTCACATACAACATAGTAACACAACTTGCAAACTTAACACAACAAATGGTGCATTAAATTTAAATATGTTAATTTGGATTTATGGTAATGATGAATGATCTCTTATATCTATATATATATATATGATGGTTAGGAAAAGTTTTACTAAAAAAAGGTCACATTGTTTATTTGAGGATATTATATGTGAAAAGGTTATTTAATATTTGAGTGGAGAATATTCTTTATAATCACATTTTTTCCCTGTATTATAATTTCTTTATGGGCGGTAGGAAAGGAGGGTGATATTTCATCTCGAGAATCAACTGAAATATAAATGTGTTTGGAGATTAGGACACGCAACCAATAATGTCGCCGAAGCCCACACTCTTTTTCAAGGGATTAAACAAGTTGTGAAAATGAATACTCAAGAAATCACTGTGATAGGAGATTCCCTCCTTATCATATCAAGGATAATAATAATAATAATAAAATTTCCCGAAATGTAAGACTTTCTTATATAATTACAATAATTCAAGATTTTGAACCATATTCCAGGATCTCCCTTTTATCATGTGTTGAGAGTAAATAACTCCAACGCTGTTGAAAAATATAATTATGGGACTTTTATACCTAAGGGAAACCTTGAGTGGAATATTCAGCTCATATACGAGCCCCCCGCACACCCAACCGCACCCCCTTCCCCACCCCCTAATTTGTTTCATGGCATTTTTAAAAAGGTGGCATCAAGATCCTCTCTCTGCATGTATCATGGATAAGAACACACATATAGGAGCACTTCCTTCGATTCAGCCCCTAGAAGTTTCGTTACAATTACCAAAAGGAAATTTGCAATCATATTCAGGTAGGGACTATATCTTACAATCCCCCATCAATTATGAAGGACAAGCTCATGCATTGAATCAATGTTGATAAATGATAATCCGACCTGTTGGTTTCTTAAGGAGGGAGAGTCGGATTATCATGTGACAAGTAGTCTCATCTCAATTACATAATTATGTAGAAGAATATAGTATAGAGGGGAATCATATGGTAAACTGATGGTGGTTGGTAAAGAGTTATAGCTGGAAGAGTGAAGCATATATTAGATTATTGGAAGTTGTCTCAACGAGTGAAATTGTTTCAGTCTCTCAACTATGGGATCTGCATTCCAACTGTAAACATTGGTCTTCTCTATTATGTATTTTGTTGTGTCTGAGCATCACAATTTATTAAAAATCCCCCCACGGTGAACATTTGTTATTTTTTATGTTGGTTTTGCTACTTTTGTTGGTCTGAGTTACTCCTAAGTTCCTAGTGGTAGTGGCGCATACATGGCCTTCTTGAATCATTCGGTTTGCCTCCTCTTTTTTATTATGAATATAAATGAGCCTTTGATGGAACTCACAATGAGTTTCAAACTCACATTAGGACTTATAATCTCTAGTTTTTGAAGCTTAATCGAATTCAAATCTAAAGGTGCCTTTTATGTGTAGGGCTTTGTCACCCTACTATTACACATGCCCTATAAGGAATTATCTATTGAAGTGAATATATGTTATGATGAGCAATATCAGAAGCTCACATTCTACTCAAAACTTCAATTCAATCATAACCATGTAGATATGAAAGAGGTCAAAATCGTGGGAGTCCCTTTGGAAAATGGCGCAAACAAGATCTCGAATCAGCAACTGTGGGACATTACTGAAGAAGACAATGTCTAATGTGATTATGAATATAAATGAGCCTTTGATGGAACTCGCAATGAGTTTCAAACTCACATTAGGACTTGTAATCTCTATTTTGGAAAACTCAATCGAATTCAAATCTAAGGTGCCTTTTATGTGTAGGGCTTTGTCACCCTACTATTACACATGCCCTATAAGGAATTGTCTATTGAAGTGAATATATGTTATGATGAGCAATATCAGAAGCGCACATTCTACTCAAAACTTCAATTCAATCATAACCATGTAGATATGAAAGAGGTCAAAATCGTGGAAGCCCCAAGCAAGATCTTGAATCAGCAACTGTGGGACATTACTGAAGAAGACAATGTCTAATGTGGTTCTCAAATTATCTCTAGCCTTGAAATGTATTGCCATTTTTGTTTTCTAATAGAAAATTTTTGTGGATACTACTGATGTGGCTTAATTAGAATGAAAATGTAAAAAGGAAACTTTGGCTCATAGGAATGGTGACTTTTTGAACCAAGAATCATGGAGAAAGTCTCTCATGATATCAATGAAATGAAACTTTTAGTTTAATACTCGGCCTTTTAATATAAAATCCTTGAAATAAATATTTGTATAATTTTGTGGTTAGTAAAATATAAAATTTTCCTAAATGCTTAATGAGTGTGTACGAATTGATGTTTAGCACGGTTTGCCTAAATGCTTAATGAGTGTGTACGAATTAATGTTTAGCACGGTTTGCCTAAATGCTTAATGAGTGTGTTTAATTTATTGTATATGAAAAATGTGTAATCCATCTCACGATATTATTTTAAATGAAATATTATACAATTATTTACACGTCATATCATTTTTCAAATATTTTATTAATCTTTGTATATGTTAATTATTGGAGTGAGTTTTCAATAATTCAAGAATTTTCTTTTGATCCTAAACCGATTACCTTTAGAGTGAGTTGGAAATTGATTCTATCCATTTTATTCACCTATATCAAATGATAGACTTAAGATCAAGTATAGGTATTCCATCCATGGCTTTGGAATATTTCCAAGACTAAAGAGTGGAGTGGTCATTAAGTGACATATTGAGACTACTTGGTAGTTTCTTTAGGCGGTTGGGACATTTCCTAACGGGGAATCTAAGAGTTAATAGTCACTACTACATTTACCTCAAGTGAAATCATGTGTTATCCAGTGACATTTAGTCTTAATCTCCATATATGAAACTAGATATTATCCTTAATTACAATTTAGCATTTCAAAAAAAAAAACACCTTTTCATATAAGTTCTCATCTTATAAAATTGCATAAATCGATTTTAATAGTCAAACCAACGAGGGAAATAGTTGTTAACACCTTTTTATATAAGTTCTCATGTTATAAAATAACATAAATCGATTTTAATAGTCAAACCAACAAGGGAAATAGTTGTTAAGCAGCTAGCCCTTGCCTTGTTGAACAATTCAAGAATTTGAGAAGACGGGGCCACTCGCCACAACATAAGGTTGTCAGGGAAATAGTTGTTAACACCTTTTTATATAAGTTCTCATGTTATAAAATTACATAAATCTATTTTAATAGTCAAACCAACAAGGAAAATATTTGTTAAGCAGCTAGCCCTTGCCTTGTTGAACAATTCAAGAATTTGAGAAGATGGGACCACTCGCCACAGCATAAGGTTGTGATGACAACTTGTCTTGCTTCTCCAATGAGTTGTAATAGATATCAGAACTCTAGGTGTGCATCCATTTTTTGATGGAACTAAAGGATCTAAGATCATCTCCATCTAATATTTTTTCTATTTGCTACTCTACTAATGATGGTGAAAACCCTGCTCTTGGCATAATGCTTTCTTTCATATAGAAATGGAAACACTCATCAGATGCCTTTGTATTTTCACCACAACACTAGATTCCACTTATCACGTTGCCACTCTTATGCATCAAATTGTTTTGCCTCATTTCATTCTCATGCCTCTAGCTCTAATTTTGTTTATGCCTTGATGGATGTATACTACCTTGTACATAGCTATAATGAGCAAATCATCAAACATCAACAAATATGCCAAGGTGAAGATCAAACATTCCAAGAGTATATAAACCAATTCCATAACTTGTCGCTAAAATTGGTATTCATGAATATGAAAAACACATAACTATGAAATACAAAGCATGCTTCAAGCCATAGATACAAGCCGAGATGGATTTTCTCAACAAAACTACTTTTGGTGATGCATATTCCAAAATTGTTGTTTAGAACAAAAAGATATAAAAAATTATAAAATGTTATTAAATCATCAAAACATCCTTTATACAAATCTTTACATCTCACACAATGAGTTACACCAACATGGTTTTTATTATGTATGTCATTATTGCTTTTCCAACTCTTCTAACTCTATTTCTCAGATGAGAGTAGGGATCTACTGCATGGACATTAGTTTAATAAAAGATAAAAAAATTCTCTCTCTCTCTCCATATACATATATGTATGTATGTGTTAGGTCCCTATACTACTAGTGTAACCCCTTATTGTTATTAGTACAACCCCCTTATTATATTGTTGTGCCCATGTAGTCCCCATATGTTATTATTGTGCCCCATAGAAGCCCACTATTGTTATGATTGTGCCCTTACATTATTATTGTTATGTCGACTCTGATTATATTATGAACCCTTAGACTCCTATATATAGAAAGGAGGTCTTGTCATTTGTATCATCTAAGAATTGTTCATTTGTGTAATGTAAAGGAGGTTTCCCCCTCGAAGAGGCTGAATTCTAAGGCGTTGATCTATCTTTTCTATCTTTTTGTGAGCTAGTTTCATAACATTTGGTATCAGAGCTTTGGGATTCTAGGGTTTCGCTGCTCCAAACAGGTCATCTTGGAATTTTCACTATAACTCTTTTTCTACGACGTTTCAGAAGCTAAAAATAAAACCCATTTGAAAAGAAATCACACTCAACCTCGGGTCCGAATTTCAGATCTTATTGTGCTATATTTTTGGAGATATGATCTGAGCAAGTTAGGGTTTTTGCAAGCTCCAGAATTTCATCTAAAACAGGTTATCATGGAATTTTCACTATAATGCTTTTGCTACAAAGTTTCAAAAGCTCAAAGAAAAGCCCATTTGAGAAGAAATCAGTCTGAACCTTGGCTCCGAATTTCAGGTCTTGTTGCGCTATATTTTCGGAGATATAATCTGAGGAAGTTAGGGTTCTTATAGACCCCTGAATTACATTCCAAACAGGGGACCGTGGGAAAATATTCATAACTTTCGCTCTTAGCATCATATTGAAATTTCATAAGAAGTTTCAAAAATATGACTTCCTGTAGTTTTCTGCGTATCAGTTTCAGGTACTAAGGTCGAAAAAATGAGACGTGGCACGTCGTACAAGTTCTCTCTACTGAACTAGTCTATAATCAGGTCACCGTGGGAGATTTGGAATAACTCTTATAGGATAATAAAATTCTGATCAGACTTGCAGGGTTAGAAAGAGAACTTAGAGAGCTACCACAAGAAGAAATTTCAGAACTTGGATATCTGAAATTATAGAGTTACAGTCGTTTCAAGATCAAACTCTTAAAATCAAGAAAAATCGAGATGAGGAAGTTTGATGGCAGGGATCCAGTAAATTGGATACTACAGATGGAGAAATATTTTGATCTACATGGTGTACCACTGTTACAAAAGATATGTATTGCATCTTCATATTTAGAAAAAGATCAATTTGTATGGCATAAAGGGGTTTGTTCTCGTAAACCACTTGTTACGTGGTCAATTTTCACGGAGGAAATTATAACACATTATGAGGATACAAAGAGCAACACCTTCTTTAGAGAAACACCACAACAATTGGAAGAAAAAAGAGAAAAATGTCTTTGTTACAAAGTGGAAAGAAAAATTATGGCAACAAGGAAGTCTACCCCTCACAACTATAAAGATGGAAATGTTGTTTCTCCTAGCCTTCCACAACCTACAAGGGTTACACCACAACAATTGGAAGAAAAAAGAGAAAAAGGGCTTTGTTACAATTGTGATAAAAAATACAATAAAGGTCATAAGTGTGCTGAGAAGAAATTATTTTACATAGATTATGAAGAGGAGGAAGAAAAGGATCAAGAAAGATCAAAAGAAGATGATATACACCAGGAACCCACCCCAGAGAAAGAAGAAATGAATCTGACCATATCTTGTAAAGCATTGGAAAGAACTACCACTCCTAAAACTCCCAAGATAGAAGGACATATCAAGAAGTGAAAGATCACATCAAGAAATAAGAAATGAATTATGTTAGTGTCGGTCTTGAGCCCTCCATCAGTGATCAATAACTCTTTGCATATGCAGTTATAGGTGTCTCATCAGTGTCAGTTTTGCATCCCACTAGGCATGCCATAACACTGAATGGAGGAGCTGGTCTTTGTTCCCTTCTTGGCTTTGCTGGATCAGGTCATACCACAATGAAATTGAGTCATGTTTGTTCTTATTTTTTGTCTTGAGATCCCATGGTCTTAGGTCTAGGGTTTTGAGTCAAAATCATTTCAAGGTAATGAGTCATGGTCAGCAAGTGCCCAGCAAGCCGGAAGGAATTTTGTACATATGTTTCATTATCATTTTCTTCAGCTGCAGCTCACTTTATGCCTTGGATTTAAAAAACCCTGTTTTTAAATCCAAGGTCATGAGGAATTTGTAAAAGTGCCGGCAACAACCCTGGTTCCTTCACTACAGTCCCTCAGGCGGTCAACCTAAAAAAAAAAGAACGGAGTCAAACGCATCAAAGGAGCTCATTTCAGGACAAAAAGACTCTAAACAGTGTTTAAAAGCAAAGCAAGTTGAAAACATTAGAAAGTGGGTTCTAAAGTTAAATTTTTTTTAAAAGTGACCCTATAAAAGCTAATTTCCCTCTCAATTCACTCTTATTGTGCATTTGAAAGTCCAAAAATATGTGTTAGAGGCGAAAGGAGCAAATTCGGGCAAGTTTCTGCAAAGCACAAGTGTTAAAGGTGCGCGCGACCAGTCTGAGACCGTGCGCGACCATCTGGGTGCGCGCGACCAGTTACAGGCCAACGCGCAGTGTTAAATAACACAGGCGCGACCAGTCTGAGCCCATGCGCGACCAGAACTTCTGTTTGCCCTAAAAACTCACTCAAACGCTGAAATCACCCTCAAATTCTCTCAAGTTATTAAGGTATGCCTCATTCACATGTTTGATGATGGTGTTGGGATTGGAAAGGAAGGTAATGATCATAAATTTTGTGCAAGAAATCCATAAAGAAATAGGTTAAATGAATAGTTGTTTTTGTAAGCAATATGTGTGACAGTTTGTTATTTTTCAAGGAAATTTTTCCCTTTGTCCCTCCTTTTATTTTCCCCATACAAATTGCATATGTTAACATGTCAAACTTATTGATCTCATTTGCAAGTCAATTATACAAATCCTACCCCTAAATCATTTGCAAACCCTAGTCCTTTCAAACCCTATAAACCCTACCTTTTCCCCATGTATAATGATCAAACCCTAAGCACTAGTAACACAGCAAAATGCCTATGTAAATGTACAGCAAAAGAATGAAAAGAAACATTATAAAAAACAAATAAAAAAAGTGATGACAAGGCATGCACTCAAAAAATTGTAAAAACAGTGAAATTTGCCATTTTGCATAGCCTCAGAAAAAACAAAGGAAAAGGGTCATCTCGTGTATATGTCAAAGACTTCAAAGCTCAATAAGGTCATGACAAAATTTCATTTGCATAGACATCAAAGAAATCAGACTTGCTGTGGTTAGGGTTTGCAGTAACATGGTATCTTTTTCCCCTCCTCAAAACTCTGTTTTTTCCCCTACCTAATTCCCTATGTAAACCCTAATTCAATTGCTTGTCCCTTCAGTTAAACTCCCTAGGCAATTGAATATCCCTCCCTATGATCAAATCACACAGTGAAACCCTAATTACTCATGGCAAATGAAAAAATAAGGCTGCCTCTATTTTAAATGAATTGCTGTTACAAAAATTGATTGGCAGCAGACTTTGTTGATGGGTTCCATTATCCCCCCTAAACCTAATCCCTAATATCCTCTATTTTCCCTCATTCCTATGATACAATCCCCTCTCCCTTCCACTGTAAAATGATCACAACAACCCCTTCCCTTCCTCTTACAATCAGAAACCCTAAATCCCTGTTTCCCAAAGCATCAAATGGTCATTTTGAAATTATGAAAAACAGAGTATGCTCCTCAATGACATTCAAAACAAATTGAAATGAGCTGCCTGTTACTTGTATATAGATGATGCTGCCCTATTCCCCTATGCCCATGACATCCTCCCCTACATCATGATGATTTTCATTGTCCTTTCCCTTGGTGATCATAACACATTTTCCCTAATAAAGTATTGATTTGCAAATGATGAAAGATAGAATGACATGTTTAGCATTATGTGATGTTTTCCTTCAGAATTCCCTGTTTATATATATATTTTTCCCTTTCCTATATGTAAATTCCCTCCCCTAACATATCCCTCATGATGTTTCCCCTTGAAAACAACATACTTCACAGCATTTTGCAGGCAGGGCAGCGGTCATTTTGACTTGTTGATTCCACCTTGCTCAATAACATCAGGTCAACCAATGAGACTAATGAGCAAGGTGATGACCGGTCTTCTTCAACGGAGGTTGAGACACAGCAGAGGCTTTTAGAGAAGGCAAATCATGACAAAGAGCTGCTACGCAACATGAAAACACATTATTGGGCCAGAATGCATGTTTACAAAGCAAGGATGAAGATCCTTCAACGGCGGTTGAACGAGGCCCGGAAGAGGAAGAAAAGGACAAACCCACTCCGCATCTTGGCTGAGGCATCTCTCACTCATCATGGTACTGATCAGCCTTGATCTAGCATCAAAATGTGAAAATTTTGAGAATTTTGGAGCATTTTGGAAATTTTTGGTAAAATTACAGGTTTTGCCCGTGGAATGGTCTCACCCCGGGTGAGACCATTTTGGAGGACTGCTCGGAATTTTGAAAACTTGGCATTTTTGGAAAGGGCATGCAAAAAGAAAAATTACCAATACTTGGGAGAAGCCTGATTTTGAGATTTGAGCCTCCAAAAGCTCAAAATACATCAAAAAAATGACTTTCTGCCCACTTTTTGAGTTGCAGAAAGTGGCCTTGGGAGAATTGATTTTTGAGGGGTCAAATCAACTCCAAATCCAGAAATTCCACTTGGGATGGAAAGTAGACAGATCAAGCTTTCCAATGAGCCATCTTGCACCTGATTTGGACCAGTGGAACCCACTCAAAAACAGCTGTGAAGGTGCGCGACCAAAACTTCAGGGGGCGTGACCAAAAGTTCCAGCTTTGCCAGAATTGACCTTTTTGGTCAAAAAACGTTGTTTTGACTATGGTTGACTATTTTTACTTGTAGATGAAGGATAAATGTAATATTTTCATGGAACTTTGGTAGATTTTATCTCTCTTTACCCTTCTAGAAGCTTCTTTGATGTAAAAAGTGAAAAATTAATGCATGGATAAGTTAGCTAAGTAATAGAGGCAAGTTGTTTGGCTGCCTATTTTCTAGTTCTTAGTTTAGAATTAGTTCAAACTGCTCCTAGGAAGCTGAGATCGACCCCTAGAGGTGGGGAAAGGAGTTAGATGGTCTATATTATGCCTTCTCTTACTCATTTTTCAAGGTTGGAGGTTGGACTCTTGTGGAAGAAAGCTTTCATTGTATATTGTACATCTATCTCTGCAATTTAAGGAAAAGGAAGGCCAGGGTTTTGCAGACATCATTGTGGATTCTTGTGGATTGTTGTGTTGATGGTGTGTTCTCTACATGTTCTTGTAAGTTTTGTTTATGTATTCCACATCTCTCTTTTGCTTCTAATTGGACAGATGAAGTGGTAAAGTTTGAATTCATGCTTTGACATGCTCAGCTTTTTAGTTTGTTCAATATTTATGTTTTCTACTGTCTAGAGAGGATTCAAATTGGTTATTTGCCCTCTTTAGCTCCTCCTCTATCATTCCTGATCATCCACCTCAGATTAAGGCATCAGCACTCACTCCTACCTTGCCCCTAAGATCACCCTGCAAAAACTGTGCTCATTCCCCGCACCCTGAATTGCACTTCCACCAATTGCCACCAAAAACCCCAAAAACCATTAAATCAACCCCCCTTATCAATTTACTAGCCTAAAATCTTTATTATTAATTGGTTAGCCTAATCATATTGAAAGATCTATCGAATCTGACCCGAGAGAGCCTTCTCATACCTCGTAGGGCTAGCTACGAGGTGAAATGGTTTGATGTAGCCTTGAAGATTTACCTTCCTCAGCCTAGGGTGAAATCTCAAGCGCTAACAAATTCGACCATATCTTGTAATGCATTGACCGGAATTACCACCCCTCAAACTATCAATATAGAAGGACATATCAAGAAGAAAAATGTTCAAGAATTGAAAGATCACATCGAGCATCAAGAAATGAATCTGACCATATCTTGTAATGCATTGGAAGAAATTACCACTCCTAAAACTATCAAGATAGAAGGACATATAAAGAAGAAAAAGATAATAGTGTTGATTGATTCGGGTAGTACCCATAATTTTATTCATTGTAAGATAGCCAAGGAATTGAATTGCTTCCTATATCCAACACCAGAGTGTCAAGTTATGGTTGCAAGTGGAGGAACCATAAATTGCTATGGAAAGTTCCATAATATCAAGCTATCCATGGGAGAATATGTATTGAATAGCCCAATGCTTTCCATTCCAATGTGTGGTGCTGATGTTGTATTAGGTGTCCAATGGCTACAATCTTGGGTAAGATAGCTTTTAATTTTCAAGAACTTTTCTTGAAATTTTTTTGGGAAGGAAAAGAAGTTGAATCTAGGGGTATCGAAGGGAAACCTGGAAATATAATCAACTCTAACAGCATGACAAAGCTTCTAAATAAAGAACAACGGGGCATAATTGCACAATTATGTTCACTAGAGGATCCCACATTGAAATCATGTATTTCTCCAGATCTCCAAAACGTTTTGGATAATCATTCCAAGGTATTTGAGACTCCCAAAGGCCTCCCACCTATTCGTGATCATGATCATGCTATTCATTTGATTCCAGGAAGTGTCCCTCCAAACATCAGGCCTTACAGATATCCATATGCCCAAAGGAGTGGGAACTCATTCAAAAGTTGTAGAAGATTCCAGTTCAAACAGTATTTCGACAACTTAACAAGGAAGGAAAAATCATATTGGAACCTGAAGCAGTCACAGAACCAAGAAATCGATAACTACGAAATAGATCAGTTTCAGAGTATCTCATCAAGTGGAAGAACTTACCCGTTGAAGATTCCACATGGGAGGACAAGAATTTATACAGAAGCATCAAGAACTACTCAAGCGTTAAGGACAACACTTTTTGAAGGAGAGGGGCATGTTAGGTCCCTATACTACTAGTGCAACCCCTTATTGTTATTAGTACGACCCCCTTATTATATTGTTGTGCCCATGTAGTCCCCATATTGTTTTTATTGTGCCCCATAGAAGCCCACTATTGTTATTATTGTGCCCTTACATTATTATTGTTATGTCGACTCTAATTATATTATGACCCCTTAGGAGGTCTTGTCATTGTATCCTATAAGAATTGTTCATTTGTGTAATGTAAAGGAGGTTGCCCCCTCGAAGAGGCTGAATTCTAAGGCGTTGATCTATCTTTTCTATCTTTTTGTGAGTTGGTTTCATAACATTATGTAGGCATGTATGTATGTATATATGTATATATGCATGTATCAGTGTAATTCCATAGTGTGTTTGATTACATATATATTACAATAGAGTTTACAGGGAAAATTCTATGTTGCTAAAAACCACTTTTTGTTGCTTGTTGCCATGAAAACTTACTCAATTAACATGGATAAATGGAATTAATGAGAATGAAAGTTAATAAAAGTGTATAAAAAATGTGACAACAAATATCCTGAAGTGTTGCTCAACTTCTTGTGTGATTTATGTGTTTATGACACTTTCAACAAAGACAAAAACAACTCAAAATTATTTTTACTACATAACAATTAAGACACAAATGAATAATGAATAATGACTTTCACATTCATGTCAAACATTGAATTATTAAGGGAGGAATCAACTTTTATTAGTCTTTGTCTTGTCGGGAACTATAACATTCACGTCGCAGTCAAATTACATTGACTCCGCGTTATTTTGCTTCTTCTTCTTTTTTTGCAATTTTAATGAAAATTTCATGAAAATGTTGAATATTACTATTTTCCATATAAAAAACAAAAAACAAATAAACAAATAAAAAACAAAAAAAAACAAAAAGACAAAAAATACGAAAAAAAACAAAAAACAAAAAGAAAAACTATTTTTATGGAAATATTATTTCTAATTTTTCATTGGATTAGTGAGCTCTGATGAGACATAATTCCCCTAATGGAGGCCATTTTATTTTCGGTATTTTTCAGTGCCTCACAATTCATTTAAAAAAAAAATTGTGAGTGGCCATTCCATCGGTGAGTGTTACGACACTGACATTTACATTGTTGTACTATTATTCTACCCAATGATGTCAAAACTGACATAGTTGCAAGTCCTTTATGTAAACGGGGAGGAGGGGGTTGAACAAATCTCTATTTAATATTATTATGTTTCATTTTGCGGAGTAAGCTTCCTCTGCACAACGAAAGTTTTGCATAAGGAAATTTGGCCATACCTTCAAGTAGACCAAGAGGAGCCATTTTGTGTCCATCCCAAAGCCATAAATGACCAGTTTCTCTATAGATGAGGCCTCTAATATCGTCTTCTTACAAATATGCAATATATTTACTATTTATTGCACCGAGAAGCACATTCTACAACTCAATATGACCGTGATGTGTATGTCACATCCTCAAAAAATAATAAAAATTATTTTCGCTAATGTCATCCAATCTTAAACTATATATCTCATGCATTCAATAGTTCCTTTATCATGTACCTGAATTTGAATGGATTATAAATTTACCTTTAACAAAAAAATTCACCACATTAAAATTCCAAATTAAGTAAAATTTTAAACATTTTTACTCTTTACTAAAGCCAATGCCATTTCTTAAACTAAAGGAAAAAGGTTAATTCAACACAAAGAATCAAAAATCTTGCTCCAAAATCTTTTATTATTTATTTTAACTAAATATTTGTAAAATGAATCTTTAAAAGGAAAATCCATGTTTTAGGGATATATTAAAATCTTTAAAGACATAAATATTTCCACATCAAAGTTGTAATATTTGAAAATATTAATTTGATGTAGTTTTATTGTAAATTTTGTTAACATGCCATGTAAAAAAGACTCATTAAATCTAATATTGATACAATAATAATAATAATATATATGATATTAATATTATTAAATTTAATAACTTTGGATTAATGTAATATTAAATTGAATATAATATTCAATTTGTTATATTATAATATACCATGATATATATTAACTCTCTCTCTCTCTCTATATATATGTGGAGGGAAGAACAAAGACATAGAGGGATAGAGGTGGAGAGATAAGGGGAGTGACAGGGGAGAGTAGGAGATATAATGAAGGAGAGGGAAGAGGAGGAAAGAACAGAGAGAGAGAAAGAGATGAATGAGAGAGAGAGAAGGGCAAGAGACAGAGGGGGGACACAGAGATGGAGGGGGGAGAGAGATAGTGACAAGGTTGGAGGGCAGAGAGAGGGGGGGAGAGATAGTGACTGTTGGAAATAATGCTGAGAGGGGGGGTGAATCAGTATTATCAGATCAAGAATTTTTCTTTTTCATAATCTGATTTATATACGAAACTTTAGAGAGGGGAACTAGCGTGTACACGCAACTGTCTTTAAGGCAACCAGCGTTTATGCAGTAAACTTATGATTCAGTTAATTCATCATATGTTGATCTTTAATTAGTGCATCAGTACTTCATCAATCATTAAACAGTAACCATGTACAGTATAAACATAATAAACCATTACACATAAGAAACACACATCAACACCAAGATTTAAGGTGGAACCCCAATGTGGGTGAAAACCACCTATTGTTATCGTCTATGTCTTCTTTTACTAAGAAGAAAAACTTTTTACAATCTTGTACTAGTGCAGACTCATACCAGTACACAGGCTTCTACCTCCAGAAGGTTACAACCTTCTCTCAATCTCCAGCTTCTACTAGAAGGGAACTACAACCCCCTAGCTCTTATACTAGCCAATATGTTTACTAGTACGTAGGTGCCAGCCTACAGAAAACTCCACTCTTCCACCAGGGACCATGTTTCATGAATTTTCAAACTGGATGCTCCTAGCACATATCAAGACATATGAAGACCTTGACTCATCAATAACCCATCAGAAATTTAGAAACTCAAACTTCATCAACCAACATGCAGTTAATCTGAAACAATCAAATCATTGTCATCAGAACACTGTGTTGAACCCAGAAACCTGTATCAACATTCAGAACCAATTGAAACCTCAAAAATTCATGTGTCAGACTATATATGCTACTTGAAGAAAACCTCTGTGTATACGCTACTTCCTTCAGCCCAACCTGCGTATACCTCTAAAGATTTTGAATCATAAAATCTCTTAATCACAAACTGTACCAACCAGCAGTGTACTGAACATCTACTGTCAACTTACAGAACTTTACACAGGCAGGCAACAGAAAACACTTCTTCTCACTTATACAATCAATCAAATATAAAACTCCTTATGCATTCAGATTTACATTCAGATCTAAGAAGACTCCATTGGCAGACAACAATAAAATAGCAGCGACAATAAATCAGGAATATTGATCTGATAAATCAGTTATCTCTGAACATCAAGCCTTTATTTTGTATACGCTACTTGAAAGAACAGAACCTGCGTGTATACGCTCTTTTGTCGAGACGAACCTGCGTACAAATCTGCAAATATTGATTCAGAACTTTGTTGCAGTTCCAAACTTCAGACAAACCCAGATCATGATAGATAACGAATAAAACAGACGCAAAACATCAGATCTAGCCTCAACCAATATTAGATCATTCAATAATAAGTCATTTCAGGTCTCATGATCCTGATCCAATATTGAACTCAAGGTGCACATAAATATTTCAGATCTAGTCCCAAACATAACCCTGCAACATAAAATATACTTCAGATAGAAGTATTCCTTAGAATCTTATTCACTTCCACTTCTAGCCTTATGATCCTCTCTTCTTTATATAGTTTTTGGCCTTTCTCAATACCATGGACGGAATCCACTTAGGACCAATACCTTGGATCAAATACCATGGAATAAATACCTAGGGTCAATATCATGGTCCAAAGATACCTTGGACCAAATACCTCGGACCAAAACCACGGTTTTCAACATGTACACACTTTGCCTTCTGTGGGAGTGCGCATGTACATTATACGCTATTTCTGTTCTGAGTACCTACATGTATACGCTGCTTGGACTAAGTGAACTTGTGTGTATCTCTTGAACTGCTCTTACATCATCTTCTTCCTTCAACTTCTTTATTCTGGTCAATAGACCTTAGTTCCATCTTCCTGATCCTCTGTACCATTGCCCTATTGCCTCTGAAAATTCATGTTAGCCTCTTATCAAAACTGAGTTGACCTGTAGAGTTTCCATCAAGGAAAATACTTGTATCATAATTCCAACAGTGACAAGGTTGTAGGGCAAAGAGAGAGAGAGAGAGAGAGAGAGAGAGAGAGAGAGAGAGGGAGGTAGGAGGGAAAGGGAGGTAGGAGGGAAAGGGAGGTAGGAGAGAAAGGGAGAGAGGGGAAGGACCGGAGAGAGGACTTGAGAGAGAGTAGGAGAGAGGGAGGGATAGAAAGATGGAGTTGGAGGGGGAGAGAGAGATTGAAGAAGAAATACATAGATAGGGAAAAGTGGAGAGAGACAGACAGAAAAACAGACAGAGGGAGTGACAAGGTAGATATGGAGAGAGTGTGTGTGTATGTTTTGGGGTGAGTCACCGTGAGATAGAGAGATAAAGAAGGAGAGATGGAAGGAAGGGGGGAGAGAAGGAGAGAGGAGAGAGGGAGGGAGATATTGACAGAGATGGAGGGAGAAGAGAGAGGAGGGGGATAGAGTGAGGTGGAAGAGAAAGGGACAAAGTGTTGGGTTTTGTTATATTCTTTCCATGACTAGCCCCAGTAGTTAAACCAGGTAGTTAGAGGAGGGGCGGAGCCCCCCCTTTGTTGCATTGATGCACAGTGGGGGAGTCACAGGGGGGCGGCATCCCACCTTGTTGAGGGGTTTGCGAGGGGTGGTAGCCCCTCTCTACGGGGTTCGGGGCAGCCCCGGTTTTTTTTTTACCATATATTAGGTGGGCAGACCTGCCTATGGTTTTGTGCATGATTTTCACACATGGTGTTCACTGCATGGTATTTTGTAGATCTGGTCAAGGGAACTAAGGTTATGTTCTAATCCAGGGTTAATGGATTGGGGTTTATGGAAGCTTCGGCATGTATATAAATGTATTGTCACATTGAAAGGAACATAATGAAAAATCAATCTGGTAGTCCCGGTTTTGGGATCTAGGGGAAAATCTCTATGTATATTTTTTTTACGTGTTATGTTATCACCATTGTTTATTTTATGTTTTTAGAATTCATATGCAAGTAATTTATGTACGGGGTTAAAACCTACACAGATAGGAAGGAAGAGAGAGAGTACATGAGAGAGAGGAGAGAGGGAGAGAGTGATAAGGCAGAGAGAGAGGGAGAGAGGAGAGAAGGAGGGAAGAGAAACAGAAGGGGGAGAGAGGGAGAGGAAGAGGGAGGGAGAGATAAATAAATATGGATAAAGAGTGTGTATGCATTGAGGGTGATATAGAGAAACAAATGAGAAGTATGGGGATATATAGATATAGATGGGAGGTGAAGAGAGGGAAGAAGAGAGAAATAGAAAGATGGGGAGAGGGATTAATAGATAGATATATATGGGGAGAGAGAGAGAATGTGTGTTTGGGGGAGGTGAGATAGAGAGACAAATAAGGAGAGATGAAGGGGGATATAGATATAGATGGAGGGGGGAGGTAGGGAAGAAGATTCCTTGCACAAGATGCATTGATTTCAGTGTAGATGATGATTTATAATCCTATTTGAATGCTTGCACTATATGCATTGATTTCAATGTAGATGTCGATTTCTAATTATATTTTATTGTTTGCACTAGATGCATTGATTTCAGTATATATATTTTTATTTCTAATCATATTTAATTGCTTGCTCTAGATGCATTGATTTCAGTGTAGATGGTGATTTCTAATGCTCTTTGATTTCTTGCACTAGATGCATTGATTTCAGTGTACATGTTGATTTCTAATATTATTTGATTTCTTGTACTAGATGCATTTATTTCAGTGTAAATGTTGATTTCTAATCTTATTTGATTGCTTGCATTAGATGCATTAATTTCAGTGTAGATGTTGCTTTCTAATCCTATTTGATTGCTCGCATTAGATGGATTGGATGTTGTTAATATTGAGACTATAAATTATTAAAATTGTTTTTCAAGATTAGATGTAGAGGAGAGAGAAGGAAGAATATTTCTTGCACTAGACGCATTGGTTTCAGTGTAGAGGATGTTTTCTTAGAATTCCATTCAATTTCTTGCACTAGAGGAATTGATTTCTGTGTAGATGTTGATTTATAATCCCATTTTATTGCTTGCTCTAGATGCATTGATTTCAGTGTAGATGTTGATTTCTAATCCTATTTGATTCCTTGCACTAGATGCATTTATTTCAGTGTAGATTTGGATTTCTAATCCTATTTGATTACTTTCATTGGATGCATTGATTTCAGTGTTGATGTTGATTTCTAATCTCATTTGATTTCTTGCATTAGATGTATTGATTTCAGTGTAGCTGTTGTTTTCTAATCTTATTTGATTTCTTGCATTAGATGCATTAGATATTATTAATCTTGACGTTGTAGATCATTAAGAAAAAATATTTTCAAGATATATTTATTAATACCTAAAAGGACACTATTGAAAATTAATTAGCTGTCAAAAGTTGTGATGCCTAGAATTAAAATGAAATAGATGTGCAGAATCAATCCTCTTGCAAAGTGAAAATTAATCATTGACAAGATTGTCTCCCTTCTACATCACCTACTAATTACTAATAGACAATTACATATATTCAAAAATATATTCAAAATTGCTAATAGATAATTGCATAGAATAATGTATTCATAATATTTGTAAGAGGAAAAGATATATTTATAAACATTCAAAACAAATCTAATAATTCTTGAAGGAGATGTGATATTTGTTTGGAGAAATGAATAATGTAAAGATTTTATTATTCTAACCGCTCATTAAAAAAAATAAAAAAAAAAATTATTTCTTGACTTTGTTGAATAGACTATAAATACTAAAATCATCAAAATATTCTTGAAGGAAATAATTATTTTAAACAACAATAAAGATTTTTTTTATTAAAACTACTCTTCGAGATATATTTAGTAATACTTGGAGGGACACTATTGAGAATTAATTAGTTGTCAAAATTTGTGATACCTAAAATTAAATGAAATAGATGTGCAGTATCAATCCTCCTGCAAATTATTGACAAGATTGTCTCCCTTCTTCATCACCAAATAATTACTAATAGAAAATTACATACACATATAAAAATATAACACAACAACTGTAACATTCAAAAAAATTATCATCCAAATCCAAACACATAAACACACAAACCACTCAAAGCATCCAAACACAGATGTACAAACCATTCAAGGCAAGCAACACAAACTAAATTAAAGAAGAGAATGATATGGTCATGCCAAGCAAAGAAAACATAATGTGAATTTTGAAGTTAATCTCAAACATATACATAATAATGATAATCTAAAAATGTGACATTGTTGCCCTCAACTGGAACCAGCTTAGATCCATCTAACACCGGATCTATCATGCGTCGAGAGGGATCAAATCCCTTGAGGTGAAAACCTTTCCTCAAGTTCTACACTCAAAAAAAAAGGTTTGCACCTCAAGGAATTTGATCCCTCTCGGTGCATGATATATCTCGTGTTAGATTGATCTAAGCTGGTATGTATTACATTATCTTCAGTCACTACAATCTTTATTTTCGTTTTTTGTATTGACAAAGTATAAACAATTAAAAAATCACCTATTTTGCCTATTAGACTACAGTTTAAGATAACAAGAGAACAAATTAGCCAATTCTATAAAGACAAGTGGCATTTAAAGATGCAATCAATAAAATCTTAATATGCAGAGAAGGTGGAAGAATCCAAAACTTTATTATTGAAACAAAGTCAAGTCAAAGGAGATTTAGCATTCTCAGAAAAACAAAGAATGGCGATTACATATTCCATCAAATACCAATGCAATCTTTGGCTTAACCCTAGTTGTGATTAAGTGGCACCCCATCAGACTCGCTTTGCACAGCTAAAACAAAATAAATCCATGAATACTTTACGGTCAAAACGCGTTCATATCGGACTTGAATTGACTTTCATAATGAATTTCTAAATCATTATTCAAATATTGTTTTCATTGAAACATTGGTTGTCACTCGACATGCCCTTCTTATAGTTGGTTTAAGAGTTGGTCTTGTAAGAGTCTTTGGCCCACTTTGATCTGGTATATATAGTTTCCAAATGCATAGTAGCCAGTTTACCACAAGAGTTTCTGAAGCTCTTGCATCTTTTTCATGAAACTACTAGGAAAAATCAATGATCAACCACAACACTTAACCCCTAACTTACTTTTACTTAAACACAACTTCTCATTGAGGTTTCACTTAGAAAACTACCCATATTGTACTAGGTATGATACTTCTATCCTTCTTTGGTTCATGATATCTCGGTTCAATTGAAAGAGCATGGTTCGTTTAGAGTAGGTTCAAGAGCCTATGGATGGTTTTAATATTTTTGTGATTAGTTATTGCTTCAAGATCCTATGGTTCTTTTTATCCCCACGCCTTATTGGTTTGCAAGGTTCTTGTAATACTTTTACATGTTTCCAGCTTCACCATGTTCACCTTATGGGGCTTGAAAGCATCTTTTTGACCTTCCTTCATATGGTTGTTTTTACGAGCTATATGGTACTGAGTTAAAGCAAGAATTACAGGGACAAAACTTAAAATAAGATTAAGTAAGCTCAAATAATACTACTTATGTAGTAATCATACTAGAGACCATTTGGATACGATTCATGCTAATATCAGCATCATGTAAGAGTTTAGGAGATGATAAAATTGCTTGTGCATCCTATCCGCAATCCAAGCGCCCTAATATGCAATTAATGATAGTAGGGAAGTATGGGAAATGAAGAAACCAAAGTATTGGCTGGCATGACAGAAAGTGGCCATTATAGGCAAGTTTGTGGCCTACAACAATTATTGTTGTTCGACCCTGAGCATGTCTGCGGAAATAGGATCTCTATAGCCCTTTTGAACCTTAGCACTAGAGAGACTTTCTTGAGAGAATGCACCCAATCAGAATGGGTTTTATTCTTCGTAGCACTCCCACTCACTCATCAATCTCTTCTTCTTTCCTTATTTGTGTGTTTTTCATTTGTTAGTGTCCTTTGCATTGATCTTGTGATTCTCAATAATCGTGAGCTCGAGGAAAGGAGTTGTCTGCCCCTATGTTAGGAGCTCTATCTCACTCTCATTTTGGATCAGTAATTGATAATGCGAGACAATTTGTTGAAACAATCAATCACGTCGAACAATAACAAACCCACGTCAATTTCAATAATGAAATCAGTGTTGGATCTGCATGTTCAGGTGTTAAACCAACCAAACCCTTGGTCGTAGAGAAGCATACCTGAACTCACCGACCTTCCTCCTTAATTCTAGCATGGGTTTCCTACCCCAAACTCCCAAACCATGAACATTTGTCTAGTTGAAAATTGGGATCCAGCCTAAATGTACCCCTTTCCTATCTCTATTTCTTTAGAATTTGATTTATGTTCATACTTGGGGAGTATAAACTTTGTCCATCCCACTCAAATGCAACAAGCATAAGCTTTTTAACAATTTAACATTGCCAATCCCTATAAAAGTAAGGTTATAAGAAGGTAAGCCTCCCTCCCATCCATGGTAAGGTTCAAAGCATATCGGTCTAATAGAGGAACCTCTCACATTTAGAGTGTTTATGAGCAACAGATCTTGGACCCATGCAGATACTTATACCCTTTGAGGATAAAGGAGCCATCCATTAATCCCACCCAACTACTCACTGTTTCACTGAATTTCATGCAAACTATACATGTGATGCTTCACTGGACTTAGGCATCATTTTCCCAAAATGACTAATTTTGAGTACCACTTATCATGCTCAGTCATGTCTAGCTTCATGCTAGATGTTATCCCATAATTGAAAACCAATGCGACCATCCAAGCTCATAGTTATCATATAACTCAACGACTCTAAATAATCACCAAAGTCTAGGTCAAAGTTTTTGCAGTTGTGATTGAAAATAAATATTTGAAATGTAACTACACAGTAGGTTCAAACTTTTACTCTGAATCTGCTTAAAAAATGAAAATTCCCAAATATTCCCAAGAGTACTACTAGGAAAGTGTAGGCTATAATGTATATAAAAAAATGCATAGATTGACAAATGACAGGAAATTTGGACAAAGGCAAAGATGATCCAATACAAGCAAAGCGATTTAGTCAATGTGTTTTCCATAGAAGATAAACACTATTTTTTTGGCACATACATAACTATGCGGAGAAGGAGGCATGTGCATGACAACGAGCACCTTCCACACTTCTACACATAATTAACTGTGTGGAGGAGAAGGCATGTGCGAAAGAATAAGAACCTTTCGCATCTTCGTGGATAATTTACAAACCAAAATTGATGTTGAATCAACCAGACCCACATATTTGAACACAACACAAAGCAATCCATGCATATATTGTTGATACCAAAAGAATGAATGTTGCGGGGAGAGAGCATAATTGGTGCCTCCTCGAGAATGAAAAATAACAGCTAGAATTATGATATTATAAAACGTTGCATCGTAACAAAGATCAAAAGAAGTGTGAGATACATGAACTGACAAGTTTCTAATTCCGAAGCAGATAGCAACTTATTGAAAACAAATTTCCTAAGTGAGTGCAAAGTTATTCCACTTCTTTTTCATTACCAACGAACTCTCGATCCTAGAGAAACAAAAAACAAAGAGAGACAAAGTCACATCTACATCTTCACAACACAAAAGTACATTGTTGTAACTAATAACTATAGGAAAAAGTGTAAGAGAAACACATTAGCATATACTAAGATTTAACATGGAATAATTTTTTTTGCCTTATAAGGTCCATATGGAAAAAAGCGACTTTGTCCACTTAATATAGGAAGTAATTTCACAACTAGAATGAAACCTGAATATTAAATTTGATTTGAAGCACAAAAGATGGGGTGGTGTGGTAGATGATCAGTCGAGGGATGGTGGAAGAATCAAGGTGTTTAGCTCCCTTTCACTATGTCGAGGAAGCTTCCTTGTCGCATATTCATGAGTCTTTAAACTATCATTGAAGCTTGTGCGAAGAGCTTTCACTGTGTAGAAGCTTTGTGCGTAAAACTTTCATTGTTGAATTGAGGCTTCTGTGATCCATAACAGTTATAAGAAAGGTTTCAGCCACCTTAGATCTCAACTTTAGAGTGCGGAAAAACTCCGCACAAAAATTTTCACACAATGAAAGTTATAAGAAGAAACCTGAATATTAAATTTGATTTGAAGCACAAAATATGGGGTGGTGTGGTAGATGATCAGTTGAGGGATGGTGGAAGAATCAAGGCGTTTAGCTCCCTTTCACTATGTGGAGGAAGCTTCCTCCAAACAAGGAAAGCTCACACAAAGTTTCCTACATGTGATTTACGTCGAAACCCTTCTTATAACTTTCATTGTGTGAAAATTTTTATGCAGAGTTTTTCCGCACTCTACACAAAATTTAATCAATTAATTAGCAGTAGAGGCAGGGGCTATGTTGCATTGCAACTATTACCCTATTATTGTAGCAAAAACAATGAAGAGTATATGTTTTATATATATAATTAAAATAATGTTAAAGTACATATAATAGAGAAATAATAATTCCTTTCACTGTGAATATATCCTAGTTAAGAGTTAATTAAACAATTAATATATAGTTTATATAGTTTTAACATTGATACATGTGTGAGACAAATATTTTAAGAAAGTCCTTTTATTTCCTAAATATGAATGGCTAATATTGTGTTTATGTCATTTTTTCATTCAATTTTCCTCTTGCATTGAGCCTTTGCCTTTGCGCTAGATGAGCACTTGTTGATCGTTGCTCACCCTCCCCCGATGCCCCTCTAGAGTCTGCTCCAAAGGGAGCTTCTCTTCCTTTCACATGTCTCCTCCTGATCCTACTACCCTGGCTTTCTCCAACCTCATTAGTTAGCTTGGGCCTCCTCAGGAGCATCCTTCCATCTCCAAGTTTGTTAAGAAGATTGAAGCAATCCCAAAAATAGAGTTGTCCCTGGCTATCCCTCCAAAGTTTCTCTTTCTCTAGCAGAGCGAGGCCTGGTTGGACAGTTCACTGGACTCTAGCACTCTCCAAAAACAGTTTAGAAATGGGTTGATCAAAACTAGGCTGCTAAAACTCAAGGTCAAATCGCTATTCACTTCTGTGGTAGAGACGATTTTACCTTCCACTTTGAATCCAAGGAAGATCATGATTTGATCTTCGAAAACTAGCCTTATTTTTTGGATACAGAGGCTTATACCTAAATAGATGGATGCCATATTTCAATCTTGAAATCGATGTCCCAGTTTTGTTTCAGTCTAGGTTATGTTAGAGTCCTATGTTATAGTAATCAAAGTCAAGTTTAGTCTTTTCATCATTTTGGTCAATTTGTAAAAGTGTTGTTATGATCTCATAGAAATCAAGTCCTTAGTCTTTGTGAAGAGTATGAGATCAGAGTGTTGGAACTCCTTCTTATGTATGGAAGTTCAAAGAAGACATTTGAGATTGTTAACACCATCCATCAACCATCTTTCCCAGTCAGTGACTTCAACACCTAGTCAAACCAATGCGAGTCAAGTTTCATTGCACTCAGTCGCTGCGTTTTTTCTTTAAGTGATGATTTTCAAGAATGGCGGTTTGCAATTTGAACAAGTGTCTTATAACATGTGTCTAATGTTTTATAAGTTTTCTTCCACCTGTTTGATACATTCATAAATCCAAGAGATGATCAAAAGTATGAGAATTATGAATTCGTTGCATTTTTGTTGTGCTTTTTCTGAAGGAGGAAGTAACGCAACAATTTTTTTGCGCTTCTACACAGTCAGCAATTTAACCCTTCAAACCAACTCAAAACCTCTTGAAATCAGTTTATATGGTTATGACAAGTGTCTTACAAATTCACATCCATAGGTTTTATATTTTCCTTTCAATATGTTCAAATTTAGTCGCAGGTGTATGAAAAGATGTCAGGATGATCAGATTATTGTTTTGGTATGTTGAAGGATGATGTGTAGACTGATACAAGTTCATTCGTATGCTCATAATACATCATCATTCAAGCATATACTATATAGTATGAAAAGGAAGTTCATTGCGCACAGACTGTTTTTGTCACCGTTTTCAAAATCAGATTATCAACAACTGAAATTGAATTTTGAAAAACCCAAAGAGGTTTTTGTCAAACATGAGATAAATGACCAAAAAATCCTTCAATTTATTCACAAGTGTCATATACTGGAATATTCAAATGAATATTTACAACCTATTTTCTAGATTTTGTCATTTATTGTTTTAGTCATGATCTTTGGGTGCGGATTATGAGGAGATGGAGAAGAGATTTCGAAAACTGAGAGATGTTTCTCTCAAGAACAAGCTCATATAAAAAAACCTCCTTCGGTTTTTTAACAGTTTTCATGATTCAAGAGATATGATCTAATATTTGACCCCTATTTTCCAGAAATTTGATCCCTATTTCCTAGCAGGCAGTTCTAAATCTTAATGTAACTGATTCTATCTTTGGGGAAATGGTTGAACTAGACCTCCTTAGCTTGGGAAATATTTTTTCCTTTATATTTTGTAAATTTATATGAGAAGTGAGTTTGCATGTGATAGAGAGAATACATTATGCATTGTGCAGTTCTATTTACAAAAAAAATCAGTGAATGATGAAGGTCGAAGTCTACTTGTTCAGGGATTCCTGTGTTAATCATTTATGGTGATGTTTATCTCATGTCTCTATTATTTCATATATTATGTTATGGTCATGCTTAAATTTTATGTTTATCTCATGTCTCTATTATTTCATATATTATGTTATGGTCATGCTTAAATTTTATTTTTTCGGTGTTTAGTTAAACAAATTCATTTCAAAATTCACTTTCAGGTGCTCTGCTATAAGTAACTAACCATTTCAGTGTTTTTCCTCCACCATGGTATCTAAAATTCATCCTTAGCTAGATGCTTTAGATATTATCAATTTCATTATTCTCCTACTCACTTCTCTACAACAAAATTCGACAAAGACACCATAAATATCACCTACCTTGCCCCTGTCTATGGATTCTTCATTTTCCCATCATAACACTGAAAATCATTAGCTTAATTTGACTCCATGCCCAATGTATTTTCCCTCTCCCCTGCCATCAAACTGTTGAAATTATTTTATCTTAATCTATAGACCTAGCCTAAGATCTATAATATTCCATAAGAGAGATCCCTCTTTGGGTTTGGAAGGGCTAGCTTACAGCCCTAAAGATTGGTTTGTGATTAGCTTTGGGTTCCTCTCCTCAACTTGGAGGAATTATGAAGTGCTAACAGGTTCGACTTCATCACCCCCCTCTTCATTGTTAGGGAGACAATCCGATAAAATAAATTGGCAACACATTCAAGAAATATATAGACAGAAGTGATCCAAGAGAAAATATACATACTTTTGCTCGAATATGTGTGGAATTTGATCTGGGAAAGGGGCTAGCGGAGGCAGTGAAAATAAAGATAGATAATTGGATGCACATTCAACAACTGAATTAAAAACAACTTTCGTTTAAATGCAAAGTATGTCATGAATATGCTCATTTTGTAAATAGATGTTCTAAACGAGCAACAGAGGAGCCAGCAGAAACCCAACAAGCACAATGGAAAACAGCTAGATGCAAAAAAACAGGGAACAAGTCATCTAAGCTTGTAGTTACCTCTCACTTAGGATCTACTCCATTTGATGTTCTCCCTTCCATCCCCTCTATTCCCCTACATTTTGGAGCCCCTCATTCCCTTCTCAATAACCCTTTCTCTTCCTTAGAACCCCCCGATTCTGACCCCCCGACAGCTTGTGAAGATGGTGAGGTTCAACTCGATGTGTTGGAGAAACACAACATTGTTCCTTCCCCTTGATCTCACCCCACCCAATATTCTCCTCTCCTTGGCTACTTCTCCCTACCCATCATTCAACCCCCAAGCCACTTCCTTTGCAAGGATTTTAACCAGAAATAAATCCAAAGAATCGCTTGCCCCTCCAGAGAATCCCAAAAATCTGGAAGGAAATCAAATAAGGAGATACGAGACAAAGCAACTCAAAAGGATATGGTAATGGGAACCCAACAACCAATGGATACATACATATATAGAGGAGTAGGAATCAATGACATGCAAACCAAGGCCAGGAAAGGAAAGCATACTTTCTCCCCGTCTCAAAGTAACTAATGAATCTGGTCTCCTGGAATTGCAGAGGTCTCAAGCATATCTCCAAATCGAATGCAGTAAAAGATCTCATTATATTAGAAAGTCCATAAATCCTTTTACTCAAGGAGACCAAGTTAACTGAGGTAGAAATGGTGTCAGTAATCCAAAGAATAAAATGTTTTGAAGGTGTAGTAATAAGTGCAAGAGGATCATTGGGAGGAATCTGCGCGATGTGGAATAAAATAATAATTGAACTCAACGGAGTTCACAAAGATCATCATTGGTTCAAAATAGTAAAAACAAAAATATAGAGAAAAAAAATCACAATATTCAATTTCTACGCTCCAGCTCATTACAGAGAAAAGGAAATATGTTGGCAATCCCTAGCAAACCAATTAGAAGTAGAATATAACTGAAGTATAATAGTTGTAGGGGACTTCAACTTGGTAATGAACACTAGGGAAAAACAAGGAGGCTCTTTCCTTCTAGATTCAAGCATAGACAAACTTGAAAACATAATAGAGGAACAAAACTTAATTGATGGTATTCCAAATAACAACAAATTCACCTGGAGTAACATAAGAACAGGTCCAAGAAATATAAAGGAAAGATGAGACCGCTTCTTAATCCATGCCAGGCTCATTTCAGGAATAGAATCAGTCTCTTCAAAAATTCTCTCATAAGTGGCCTCGGATCACAAGCCTATTTCACTAACCTTTGGTGAAAACACAAGTCTGGGACCTCTTCCCTTCCGCTTCAATCCTCAATGGTCCTCCATCGAAGAGGCCAAGCAGCTGGCGCACTCCACATGGAAATTGAGAATTAATGGAAAGTCACAGTATATATGGGAAACCAAGCTAAAGATGGCCAGAAACACACTCAAAGAATGGATTAGAATTCACTACAAGGATCTAAAGAAAAAGAAAATCGATATACAAAGTGAGTTGGATCAAGTTCAGGCAAAAATGGAAAATCGAGAAGACACCAAAGAACTACAATCCAAAGAAAATTAACTCTGCTCATATATTTACCAAACAAATAGGAAAGAGGAGGAAAGTTGAAGGATTAAATCTCAGAGTTTATGGATACAAACAGGCGATAGGAATACAACCTTCTTCCACAACCAAACTAAAGATTAAAGAATTAAGAATTGCATACAGTGATAAAGGGAGAAGGAAATGTAGATATTGAAGGGTAGGATGAAGTCAAAGAGGAGTCACATCAACATTTTAAAATATTACTAACAACAGAGAAAGAGCCAAACAACTTCGAGGATTTTTTAAGAACTACCCCAAAATTTGTTTCTGAAGAGGCAAATGCAAAATTAACCATACTAGTAGAGGAAGAAGGGATGCAAAGAGCAATATGGAATTTTCACCCTAACAAAGCTCCAGGGCCGGATGGCTTCACCATCATCTTCTACCGTTCTTTCTAGGAGCTCATCAAGAAAAAATATTCTCAAGATGATTCGATGGGTTCAACGCAAGCACAAAATAGGAGGTAATACAAACTCGACCTTTCTTTCCCTAATCCATAAAGAATCAAGGCCAACCTCCTTTAACTGCTTCAAAACTATATCCCTGTGCAACTACTCTTACAAAATCACAACCAAGATTTTAGCTAGTCATCTCAAAATCATCCTCCCCCACCTCATCTATGAAAATAAAGGTGGTTTTGTTCCCAATCGACAGATACTCGATAATATCCTTTAAGTGAAAGAAGTCATTCATTCCATCCTTCCCAAGAATATCAAGGATTTATCCTAAAGTTAGACATGGCTAACTCCTTTGATATGGTTAGAAACTCGTTCCTTTTTGTTTTCCTAAACAAATTATGCTTCACAAAGGACTTCATAGTGTTAGGTTCCTATACCAATAGGTTTCATTTTTCATGATTGACAATGGAAGTGCCAAATATGTTCATCTTTGATGCTGCAAAGGTTCCATATTTTCTATGCAGATATACAGAATTAAAAAATGTGAAGAGGGTATGCCCTAAAAGAATTATCAAAGGGCAAAAAGAGTAAATTGGTCATAAAGAAAAATAAAAATGAACCCCAAAGAATGACCAGGAAAGTGGCTAGCCAAAATGCCACTACTAGCTTGATGGATGGCCCAACAGTTCAATCTGGACCATGCCATGTTTAAATTGATGTTGTAGAATAGTGAAAGAATGTCTATCCAAATAGCTTAAGCTTGGCAGATGAGTAGCTAGGTAGAGAAGTTAAGGAGCCCAACTGCTTAATCTGGGCCCTTGGAAGAGATAAGGGTAGATTTAGATAGGAGGGCAGTCAAAAGAAAAGGGGATAATCAGGGTTTGCAAGTCTAAGTGCACCCATTCAAAAGGAAGAAAAAATGTTAGGTGTATTAGGCTGGGTAGGTAGTTTGAGGTTGCAGAAGCAAGGTTTGGATCACCTGATGTATTATCAATCAGAGCTCATCTCATCAATGACAGAAATGTCAAAGCAGTGGTTTAATGGCAGAACTATGGAAGCATGTCTAACTCCCTTTCACCCCCCCCCCCCCTCAAAGTTTCTTACTAACACCCCCTTGAGGACTTTGGCATCTGCCCAACCAGTCCTGCATTCACTTCATTCTTGAGAAATATCAAGTCAAGTTTTGACTTTCTTCCATGAAAAGAAGCCACATTTCTTGTGTAAAAACCTTTTCTTCCACATTCCATTCACTTCCTATGTCTAAGTTTCATTTCTTAGACTTAGCCTTTTTCCCTGCACTTTCACTCCACAAAATCATATTAACTTCTAATTTTACTATATAGCTCCCTAACCTATGTTCTCACCCCTATTTTCTACAAAAACTATGTAAAAACCCCAAAAAATATATTAAATATCCCACCCTAAAGCACTATAGCTTTGTAATATAGTTTGGGAAATCATAGTCCATTTGGGACTATTATCAACCCTTCCGCATCCCAAACCTGGGATTAATCTAACCTCTGGCTAGGTTAAGAGCCTATACCTACTCCTCTACCCATCAAAACCCTATGGTTCTACCCCTCCGCAGTCATTTTCCTAAGATTTAGTGTTTAAATGTTTCAATTAAACATTAAACGATACCCCCGGCGTATACCCATAAAACCCACTATCCAAAGTTTCGGACCCCCCCTCCGCTTGCAATAAAATATTAATAAAGGTCGGGCCCCGCACCTAACCCTCCGACATTTTACCTACGTTGTCCATCGTCTGATTCCCTACACCGCAGATCAACGGTGGGCAGGCGTTTTCACTCCCCGATCTGCCAGAGGATAACGTCTGGGGGATGGGCGGTTTCCCTACCGTACCCCCGCCATGTGTCATCCTCCCGGCGTGTTCGGAGGCCCCTCCCCCAATACCGCCTATGCTGAAAAGTGGTGCGGGACCAAACCGGAAACCGCTCCCCCGCCTCTGACGTCAGCGCCACGTCCTTATGACGTCACCTCCGCATCCCCACCGCTGCTCCATGTCATTGCCACTTCATCCACCTGCGTCCCCACCCTGCCACCGTGTCCTATGCCACGTCGCCATCCTCATCAGCTACCACGTCACCCTGTCGTACCCAGGACCCACCGATGACGTCATCGCAGAAAAGCGCCAAAAGCGCAAATATGCCAAATTTTTATAAAAAACACGCGTTTTCAACCGTTTTTTGTCATTTTCACTAGTCGAGTTGGAGAGTTGCTTGTGCCGTCTTTTCGTCCTTTTGCCTCCAAAGTTCAAAATTCGACCAATTGAGCTGCTGCCACCTTCGAATTCGTCTCCATCGTTCGCCATTGCACCAGCTCGACCACCCTCGGCGACTAAAAACCAGGTATTTGCCGAATTTCATCTGTTTACCCCTGTTCTTCCCATTTTCTCCTTTTCATTTGCTTGATTACCTACAAAATTCCCAAATTAAAGGCTCTGCCGCACCTAAATGTTGCCTGAAATTCACTGATAAACCCCCAGCTTAAAAGAAACTGTGGAAACCCACGCCCACTTGCAAATTCGCCATTGAAAAAATCGTTTTAAAGCTCGTTGCCGGTAAGAACTCCACAACAGCTCGACATTGTACTCTTCTGCCACATCCCACTACAAAAACCTCAGTACATTGGGCTGAAATAATCCCCATTTCTTCTGCAAATTGCCCTCACAGCCTTTCAGTACAGAGAATCCATTAAAGAGGAGAAGCCTTTCAAAACTCTGCAAATTGACCTCTTGATGATAGCCACAGACATTGAAGGTTATTGCCTCATTTGAATTCATTGTGCAACCCCTTTGCAAAATCCTCAGAAAGCATTTGGTCTCAGTCTGTTACTGCTCTACACTTCTCTTCAAATATAAGCTCAGTCCCCAGTTCCTTTGCTAATCCTCACAAGCAAGTTTGTTCAACCAGTTGTTGCCTTAATCTTTATTCCAAGCACAAGTACAGAAAAGCTTCAAGATGGCCACTCCAACAGCTCTAAACATCACTCCTATGAATCCACCAAACAAAGAGCTTGAAGCCATGCCCCTAGCTGATAAAGATTACCTCATTCAAGATTTGGTTGGGGACAGGAATCACTTGCAAACCTTCTGCCAGTTGAGAAACAATTTTTTGAGCAACTGTGACATGTATGGCATATGGGAGTCTAATTTACCTTTTTACTTCCTCCCCTCTGTTAATATTTTTCCTGAGATTATCCGTCTATGTGCTGAGAACTATGAACCAACTCAGAGAGCTGTCAAGTCTCCATCTAGGAGCATACTTTTTTATATTACCCCTGACTCTATCAACCAGATGTTAAACTTCAAACAGACTCAGCTATTGTTTCCTTTCTCTATGAACTACTTGCTGGATGAAGGCTCCAAGCTCTCCAGCTCTGAGATTGCAAGAATTGCCAAGACATTCATGAGGGCAGACCGCCAACCTACTGAGCCACCTCCATTCCTATATGTCAACTTCAATGAGGTGGGCAAGCTGCTTGTAGATATGATCTCTTATGTACTGGGTTTTAAAACAAGTGAGCACATTGATGAAACAGTGTTGGTTCTGCTGTCTGCATACAACCCAGGACAGCCCCCTGCTGTCAAGTATAACTATGCCAAGTTCATAGCCAATAAAATGCATGACCAACTAGTGAAGCTGGATAGGGAGGGAATCTTTAAATATTCATCATATATCTATCATTTTTTCATGTATTACCAATCTGAAAGCTTCCAATGCCCCATCAAGAAGTTGGATTCTAAGGGTGAAAGAAGGTCTGTCATCTTTTGGTCATCAGTTTTTCATGAGGTTCAAAACTCTCCATTTTCCTACTGTGAGTTCATTGACCAATTTGTATACCCAGTCTCTTGTCTCCTAATGAGAACCCCTCCTCCTAGATTATCATATGACATGCAGAAGATCTTGCAGCTGTCCAAGAGTTACAAAATAGGTGATTGGTATCTCTACCAAAATCACACTGTCATTAGAATCTATGGCTGTGAGCTCTGTCCTTACAGGCTCCCAAGATATGTACCAATGAGACTTTTTGCCTTAGAATATTACAGGCAACTCATCAATTCAGATCTCACTCATTTTCATAGTGCCAAGAAGAAAGCTCGCCTGAAATTTAGAGACCATCTAGGCCCCTTTATTATGAACAAGAAAGAGGGTTGGCAAGATGCTGACCAAATATTGGGGCAGAAGCTCAAATTGAAAAGGAGTTTCTGGTGGGTTCCTTATGACCCAGATGGCTTTATCAGCGCCAGGAGAGTTAAATATAGGCTGACAGCATATGAGCATTGTAGAGTCCCACAAATTGAACAATATGCCAACCAAGATGAGTGGCTAGCAGGGACACTAGCTGAGGAGTTTACTCAAGAAGAAATTATGGAGCAAAATGTCAAAGATCTAGAAAAAACTCTTGACTTGGATTCTTTTGACCAGGTAACTTTCAAACTACCACAACAAGTCGGAGAAGGTCCATCTACAGCTGCAGCTTCACAAGCTGCCCAACAACAGTCTACACCAACAACAGGTACATCAAAAGGAAAAGAGCCAATGGATGTAGAGCAAGAAATGGTTGCAGAACAACCTACCACCTCAAAGGAGCAAACTCAAGAACAAGCTCCTCCACAGCAAACAGAGGCACTACAAGTGCCAATATTGCAAACTCCTGCTAATGAAGAAAGAGGTAAGAAGCGAGACCGAGAGGACTCCACACCTGCTAGTGGGTCTACACAGCAACCTGAAGCCAAGAGGCAAAGAGTTGATTCTCCAGTTGAGGAGGAAATTAGTGAGGACATCCTAGAAAGTCCAAGAAGAGAAAGGGAAGCAAGCCAACACACACCTACTAGCTCTTTCCAGCAAGAGCAAGAGAGGCAGCATGGCATGGAGGTATCCTCATCAACACAACAGAGCAAGCGGCCACCTAGTATCAAAACTGCTTTCATGGAAATCAAGGCTCAAAATGAGCTGTTAAGAGTACAGTTATATGATCAGTTTCTTAAGGCAACACCTGCCAAACAACAGAGGTTGATGGCAGCATATGACTTCAAAGAAGAAAAAATGATTCTCAGCCACTTCAAGCCCAAGGTACAGCAGCCACAATCAGCTACAGATTATGTCAAGACAAATTTAGAGGTCCTGGCTAAGGACATTCACCCGATGGATCAAATAGAGCTGCATAAACAAACGGGTGAGATGGTCTATGCCACCCTAGCAGATAAGGCCATGCTGGCCCATGAATTGAAGGAGTCTTTGAAGAATACAAATACTCAGCTAGATTTGGAAAGACTGTCCTCCTCAGCCAAAGACAACAGAATTAAAACATTGGAGGACATTATTGTGGACCTAGGACATGATCCCAAGGACCCTAAGGGTGTCAGGGCCCTTATGAAGAAAAAAGAAGATGATATTGCTGCCCTTAGAAAACAATTGGGGTTGACTCCTACTATGCACCCGCAAACTGCAGAGCTGGCGCAAGAAAAAGATGTTGAGGATACAATGGATCTACTGATGAGAATGAACGAAAGAATAATTCAGATGGAGAAAGAATTGGAAAGGGCAGTACAAGGCAAGCAGGGAGAGTCGACCTCCCAGCCACCTAAAACAGTTCCAATTGATGTCCCTCTTCCTCTTACACAAGCAACAATGGTCCCTCCTATCATCCCAGCATCTACAACAGCTTCATCCACCACAGATGCTACAGCGGTAGCAATAACAGCACCTGAATCTAGCATGAGCATGGATGAAATGATAAAAGTTGTCAAGGAGCTAGAACTTCAGGCAATAGAAATAAAAGAGGCCAAGGAAAAGGTGGCCAAACTAGAAGTGAGCTACGATAAGTCCAAGGTGATAGTAGCTAAAAAAACAAGGGAGATTAAGGCCCTCAACGACAAAATAAAGGCCTTGGAGAAGGAGCTGAATTTGGAAAAGACTCTAGCTGAAATAAAAAATATTTTGTGGGCCAAAATTGGCCAATCAATCACTAGACAATGGAAGTCAATCCAAACCATGCATGAGCAGATAGAATTGATAGGCCGGGCTCAATTTGAGAATCAAAGGGCTAGGGCAGCATTAGGGAATATGCCTGAGCAGGCCAGTAAAATGATTCATTTCCTGAACACTCACACCAAAGAAGAGTTGGCAGCATTAGACATCAGTAACAGGACAGATACTATTCTGACAGCAAAAAAGGTGCTGACTTTAAGAAATTTTGTCCAAAGTCTAGAAAGAAAGTGTCAGGAAATGCAGGCAGAAGTAGATGAATTCAAGCTAAAGCTTGAAGCATTGCAGAGCAGAGGATTGCCCAACTTGCTAACCAGTGCTGGGAGACTACTGACCCGGGAACAGTATGCCACCAGAATGAATAATTTTATTACAAATCAGATTACAGCATCTTCAAGTTCCTCAGAAGAAGCAGGCCCTCCCTCTGGACAATCTCTTTATGATAAGCTGGAAAACCTGTTTTACATTGAGCATGAAATCAATCATCTTTTTGAGGTCACGCCCACTTTTTACAGATACACTGAGGCAGATGAGACATTAATAAAGATACAGAGACATCAGCTGCCTAGAGAAGATTGGTGGCAAGCAATGCTGGAAATTTTGCCCAAGTAATCTCGGTCTTTTTCCTCTTCGTTCAGCTTCAAATTTTGGTCAGATTTTGGTCATCTACAGGTCAGCAGAATGGAGTACGCTGGCACTAGACAGAGCAGTTGGACAACAGGTGGAGCAGGTCAAACCAATGACTCATCAAAGTGCTGGGACAGCAAGCCTAAAAAATGCAAATTTGAAAGCGCAGCCCCAGCCGACTCAGTTGGTCCCAAAAGTCAAAATTCTCTGACAGAATGGATAGCTAATCCACTAATATTTATTGCAGCATTTACTTTCTTCATTTACCTCCTTGGAAGAGTTGGTGATGTAATTTATTACATGAAGACTCATCATCTAGATATTTTCTATCTTATTTTTGTATATATACCCCCCCATAGAATGTATTTGGGGTTGGTTAATGATTCTCGCTCTAAGAGTTGCGCTGTAAATTTCATATTTTCTAATACAAAGAGCTGATGGAGTTTATGATTTCTGCATTGTCTGGATGTGGAAGTAATGAACTGCGTTCTGCTACAGAATTCCTGTGTCGTTTAATGGAACAATAAGTTATTCTAAACCGTGTTTTGTCTTTCTATGTTTGCAAATTTCACATATGTTTCATGATCTTAGTAATAGAGAAGAAGAATAGCTCAGGACTTGTTTGAATACACCCTCTGCTCAATCTCTATTTCTAATTGTGTTTTCTTCAGAATTAGTCATAAATATGAATTCTTAGTTGCTCATGTTTGAACTGATTCTCTCATTATGGATGTTGTTTAGGAATTCTTAACTGCTCCTAGATAATATTCTCACACTTTCCCTCTATCAGCATAGTGAAAGATCCTTGACTGCCTTTCATTCCCTGATTCCATGCCATCGATTCCCAGATTTGAAGATTTGTTTCATGGATACCTGTCTGGCTCTGTAGTATTACCTCTTCCTCAACAAGCACTTTCAACAATACACAATCATTGACTCCATTGTCCAATGGTCTAAGCTATTCTGGAAACTGCATATCAGCTCTATTTGAAATCATCATCCAACCAAATTTAAAACAAAACCTTGTGCATCATAACTAGCCTAAAATTACACCAAAACAAAGTTAAGTCATAAAGAGAGAGCCCTCTCTGGTTGTAGGTAGGCTAGGACCTGTAACTAAAAGATTGGTTAGTGGTTACCTCGGCCATATTCCCTTAGGAGCCAGGGAACAACCTGAGTGATAACACATAGATCTCATAAAAGCCTACATTCACAAACCCTGGATAGTCCTTTTAATCAATGGAAGACCAGGGAAATTCTTCCAAAGCTCTACGGGTGTTAGGAAAGGTTGTCCTATCTCTCCTTTAAAATATAATGGTTTAATCTCTTAGTAGGAAACTTGAGCAAGATAGGAAAAGTGAACTCATCACTAGAATTCAGTACAACATAGAATTAAAAGAATGAATCACTCCCAATTTGTCGATGACACTTTACTCATTAGGGATGCTTCTTGTACTTTGCTAAAAGATTCAAATCCACTTTTAATCAATTTCTGGAAGACTTGGGAGGATTTCTTAACAATTTAAAGAGCAGCATATATGGTTGGAATATTCCTCCTAGAACCCTTTAGCTCATCTCCCAAATTCTTGGCATTCCTTTCAAATCAAATTGGATGCATTTTAAGTAGTTAGGAATGCCAATATCCAAATTCCTATTGAAACAAAGGTTTGGACAGAAGCTATTGATCCAAATGGATACTAGAATACTCTCTAAAGTCTTTAAAAATCATTCAAAATATCAAAACAATCGCATGGGAAGAACCCTTAGAAACATCGGAAAACACTATCGGTAGCCAAAAAACACCAAGAAACAGTGGAAAATAGGCTTATCGGAGGCTTGAACAGTGAATCCACAGGACCGTCGGATCTGGTCGATCAACGGTCCAGATCCGATTGGCAAATCACAAATCGGTGGTGACAGGCTAAGGAAATCGGAGCACACCACATAAAACTTGCGATGGCGATCGGCAGAGTCAATGAGGACCGTCGATCAAGCGCGCAGATCGACGGCCCACGTTGCATCATAGAATCGCAGTCGGCAAATATGAATAGAGCGCTCACCAAACGGCCTGGGGTTATCGCGATATGCGATTGCGATCAATCGCATCGCGATATCGTAATTGGGAAACACAATGGAGCGGGGCTGTATGCACATATATACATATCTATATATATATATATATATATATATATATATATATATATATGTGATGCGATTAGCCAGACCCGATGGGAATATAAATGTTATTTCATAAGCTTTGAGATCCGTCAATTGTCATTTTTAATGTATCTTCGCATGTTTCGTTTATTAAACGAAATGCAAAGGGAAGCGTCGATGCGCTGAAACCCAGACCCGAAGGGGTTTGGGAATGAATATGAATAATATTTCAAATCCGCCCAAAGCCATTTTTATGGGATTTTGAGTGTTTTTATGTATTTTTAAAATACAAAGGGAAGCCATGGAGAAGGGCATTGCGACATGCAATAGCAACTTATAGGCAGACCCGATAGGAGAATAGGACACATTTATGAATATTTGAAGTCTAGATGAACAGTGCTTTGGCGGTTTTTCCTGTGTTTGAACGCATTTCTCTGTGTAAACAAAGAATGGCCATTTCAAGGATTTCAAAGGCCCAATGCACTCATCTGTTACAGAACAGGTGGCCACCTCCCCTAAAGACGTTATGCAGTGATTATTAACACTCGAAAGGGGGATTCGAGGGGATAGAGGCCAGGAGTATTGGGTGAATTTATTAAACTTGTTGTGTTTATGTGTGTTTTCTATATGCTTCTTTACTGCTTCATTGTCTATGTATTTCGCAATCTTATCGATCCATTGCACAAAATAACATAGGCATACCCATGCACATGAGTCTGTAATACCTTAATAATTGTCAAAGATCTCATTTACAGATCAAGTGGTTTCAGAGCTTTAGGTTTACTAAGGTTAGATAAGCTTGTGTTGGACTGGTGAATGCTAACTAGGTCAATGCTCAAATTAGGAGAAGGAGAACTGGTTGAGACTGACCTAGAAATAGGAAGAGTCTATCCTAGGAGGAAAATGGCAGAAGAAACTCCCTTGGTATTAGACTCTCAGTTCATGGACAGTTTCATGACCATGAGAGCCATGGTAGAAGAGATGTATCGAGAATTTAAGAAAGGTCGAGCTGAAGATACTTCAACCTCCAAACAAGACAAAGGAATGGAGGAACCTCTTCTAGATGACCATTCAGAAGGCAAAGGGAAAGGAAAAGAGCCTTATCTATCAACACCTCCTTCTAGCCCTTTGATTAAATTAGATGTAAAATTTCATTTGCCAATATATGATGGAGAATTAAATGTAGAAAAGCTAGATAACTGGATTAGATATATTGATGTGTATTGTAGAGTGCAAAACATCGATTCAGAAAGGAGAAAGATTCAGCTAGCCATCCTTCGCCTTGGAGGAATTGCCCTAGTATGGTGGGAAGGCAGGACCCAAGCTGATTTGAAGAAGCATGGTAAAATTCTTTCTACCTAGAGCGAATTTGTTTCGGCCATTAAAAAACAGTTCTATCCACTAGCTTATATGTAGCAAACCATGATGAGTTGGAAAACCCTTCGCCAATTAAAGGGGCAAAGTGTGCAAAGCTATACCTAGGAATTTAGAAAAAGAGCTTTAATTCTGGGCATTTCTCTAGATTCACCTGAAACTTTGCTGAAGTATATAGGTGGTCTGCATAACTATTTGAGGCACACCATTCTCGTGTTTAACCCTACTAGCATAGATGAGGTATCTGTTTAGGCTACACATCTAGAGGCTAGAGGTAAGAATGTGAACCCAGAGATTGGGGGATCATCAAAACCCACTGCAAGTAAGAACAAGGAAAAGAGAAAGCAAAATTGGAAAGAGAGGAAGGCAAACGTTGTACAAAAAGACAAACCTTCATGCACTTACTGTAAGAAGGGTGGACATGATGAATATTGTTGGTCTTTGCATCCGGAGCTGGAAGCCAAGAATTTCGATGGCAAGAAGAAGAAGATTGTTGTAGCTATTCAAAAATATTTGGGGTCAAACTAAGGTGATGAAACAACAGTCACAGCTACAGGCATAAAAGGTAAAAATTCTAAAGCATCTACTAGTAATTCTGTAAAATCTAATGATAATGAAGAAAATGAGAGGAAAAGGCATGAGCTTTTTCATATTAGAGTTATTTCCAAGCATCAAAAGATTGATACTTTATTTGATAGTGGTTCACAAGTAAACTTGATTTCTGGAGTATTTGTAAAGAAGTTGGGACTACTAACCACACCTCATAAGAAGCCATATCCACTAGGTTGGGTATGTGATAAAGCCAAGCTACAAGTGACTAGACAATGTAAACTTAGGTTTGCTTTTGGGTCAGCATTTGTAGATGACGTTGAGTTAGATATAGTTCCCTTGGATATATGTGGTATTGTTTTAGGAAGTCCTTACTTGTATGATAGAAAAGCCATTTTCTATAGAGTTGAAAATAAGTATCAACTCACAAAAGATGGAATAGAATATATTGTAAGAGCTCATCAGCTCAAAAATAACTACACTCTCATAAACTCGGGGCAGATGAAAAGGATTGTAAATTCATGCAAGCAATCTTTACTAATGGTTGTAAAGGAAAAGACCCCTGATAAAACCACTGTATTTGAGGGTTGTGATGCTAAACAGAAAGCTGATTTAGAAAAAGTTGTTTCAGAATATGATATCTTATTTCAAGAACCTAAAGGTCTGCCACCCAAAATGGAAATTGTACATGATATTCATTTGCAGCAAGATGCTCCATTTCCTAACATCGAAATGTACAGGTTATCCACTTTAGAGAATGCAGAGATCAAGAAGTAGGTACAAGATCTGATCGAGAAAGGGTTCATAAGACCAAGCACATCACCATGCAGATCTCCAATTATGTTGGTGAGAAAGAAAGATGGTTCGTGGAGAATGTGGATTGATTACAGAGCACTGAATAAAATAACGATCAAGAATCATTATCCCCTTCCTCGCATTGATGATCTATTAGATCAGCTAAAAGAAGTTGTTTACTTTTCCAAGTTAGACTTGCGTAGTGGCTACCATCAGGTCAGAGTAGCAGAACAAGATGCATGGAAGACTGCTTTCGAAACAAAGCAAGGGTTGTATGAATGGCTAGTTATGCCTTTTGGCTTAACTAATGTTCTTGCCACTTTCATGAGAGTAATGAATGATGTACTCAGGCCTTTATTGATGACTTTCTAATTGTATATTTATATGACATTCTTGTTTTCAGTAAAACATGGGAAGAACATTTGAAGCATGTAAAGCAGACTCTAGATGTTTTGAAAAAAGAAAATCCCTATGTGAATTTATCAAAATGTGAATTTGGCAAAACATATTTGAATTATTTGGGTCATATTGTAGGGGGTGGTGAATTAAATAAATATCCCTCTAAGGTCGAAGTCATTGTGAACTGGCCTAAACCCAAATATGCTACAGAAGTTAGAAGCTTCCTAGGAGCAGCACAATATTGGAGAAAGTTTATTCCTAAATTTTCCCTGATTGCAGCTCCCTTACATGCTTTGACAGGATTGAACAAGGTGTTTCAGTGGGGAGGCAAATAGCAGAAAGCCTTCAACACCTTCAAAGAAAATATTAGTACAACACCAGTACTAGCATTTCCAGATCTTCAAAGACCATTTGAGATTGAAATAGATGCCAGTGACTATGCCATGGGAGCAGTGTTGATGCAACATGGTAAACCCGTATGTTATCATTCTGAGACATTTAATTCTGCAATAGCTAATTGTCCCACATATGTTAAAGAATTGTATGCATTAGTACAGAGTGTAAAAAAGTGGAAACATTACTTAATGGGCAAAGAAACAATCATCCATACTGATCATCAGCCACTTCAGTATTTGCACTCACAAACTAAATTGCAGCAATCAAGACACTATAGGTGGATGAGTTTCCTACAACAGTTTCATCTAGTCATCAGATAATACACAATAAGGTTGCAGATATGTTGTCTAGACCAATTATAAATGCATCTACTATACTTAAGCATAACTCGGTAATGCATGAAAGCTACATTGAACAAGATGCTCAAGATATAGATTTTAAAGATGTATATGCAACTTTAAGTCATGGAAAACAAGTACAAGAATTGGATTATCATGTTAAGAAACAACTCTTATATCATTTGGGAAAGTTATGCATTCCTCAAACTGAAAGAGTTAACATAATCGGAGAAGCACACACTTCTCTAATATCAGGTCATTTTGGTGTAAGTAAAACAATTGCATAGCTGAAAAGATTTTGTTATTGGCCAAGAATGCATGAAACAGTTTCTAGATATATAAAAGGATGTAACATGTGTGCTAAAAGCAAGCCCAGCAATATAAAACTAGGCTTGTACACTCCTCTCCCAGTTCCTTCTCATCCTTGGGAAAGTGTTTCCATGGACTTTGTTGGGGGACTGCCAAAATCTAGAAAAGGTCATGATTATTTATATGTTATTATGGACAGGTTCAGCAAAATGTGTATTTTAATACCTTGTAACAAGCAAATTATAGCTGAACAAACAACAAAGTTGTTCTTTCAACATGTCTGGGTGAATTTTGGGTTACCCACTTCCATAGTATCTGATTGAGACTCCTGATTTATTGGGAATTTTTGGTCACATCTGTGGGAGTTGATGGACACCAGACTGAAGAAGAGCACAACCTTTCATCCACAAACATATGGCCAAGCAGAGGTGGTCAATAGGACAATGATCCAGTGGCTTAGGGGTTATTGCAGCAAGCATCCCAAGCTTTGGGATGAACATTTATGTTATGTGCAACATGATTACAACCGTGCTAAACACTCTTCTACACAAAGATCTCCTTTTGAGACTTGTTTTGGTTTTACACCAAGGTCTCCCTTGGATTTTGTCTTTAGTAAAGACATAACAATTAATGGACACAGTGATGTGGACAAAGCAACCAGGTTCATTGAACAAATCCAAGAAATTCACCAGGTAGTGTAGGAACAGCTAGAAAAGAGCCAAGCCAAGAAAGGGGCAAGGCGTGATAAGCATTGGATGGAGCATAGCTTCCAAGTTGGTGATCAATTCTGGCTGTATATCAGCAAGGATAGAATGCAAGGTGAAGGAAAGAAGTTGAAGCCAATAAGGTATGGGCCATTCAAGATACTTGAGAAAATTGGTGAAAACGCTTTCTGCCTTGATTTGCCAGCATACATGCACATATATTCAATGGTAAATGCAGAAAATTTAAGATTGTTTGAACCTTCATTGGCTGAAAATCCCGAAGGGAAAAGTCAATTGCCTTCCATTGATGATCTGTTGCTTGAATATCTCAATGAGTTGCAGGAAGATACAGTTCTGGACAGGAAGGTCAAAACTACACACGGAGGGGATATTGAGGACCTCATAATTGGATTCAAAGGTTCAAAACCCAACAGTGCACGATGGATGGAAATTGGACAAGTGAGGAGGTTGTATCCTCACTTGATTGATGCTTAGAAACCAACTTTTGGTGGTCCAAAATCCTTTTCAGTGGGAAGGCGTGATCCAAATGGATCCTAGAATACTCTCTAAAGTCTTTAAAAATCATTCAGAAGATCAAAACAATTGCATGGGAAGAACCCTTAAAAACATCGGAAAACACTATCGGCAGCCAAAAAACACCAAGAAACAATGGAAAACAGGCTTATCGGAGGCTTGAATAGTGAATTCACAGGAGTCGTCGGATCTGGCCGATCAATGGTCCAGATCCGATCAGAAAATCGCAAATTGGTGGTGACAGACAGAGGAAATTGAAGCACACCACATAAAACTTGTAATGGCAACTGGCAGAGTCAATAAGGACCATCGATCAAGTGCGCATATCGACGACCCATGTTGCATCGCAAAATCGCAGTCGACAAATACGAATAGAGCGCTCACCAAACGGCCCGAGGTTATCGCGATATGCGATTGCGATTAATCGCATCGCAATATCGCAATCGACAAACACAATGGAGCGGGGCTATATGCACCACACACACACACACACACACACACACACACACATATATATATATATATATATATATATATGTGATACGATTAGCCAGACCCGATGGGAATATAAACGTTATTTCATAAGATTTGAGATCTATCAATTGTCATTTTTAATGTATTTTCACATGTTTCATTTATTAAACGAAATGCGAAGGGAAGCGTCGATGTGATGAAACCCGGACCCGAAGTGGTTTGGTAATGAAAATGAATAATATTTCAAATCCGCCCAAAGCCATTTTTATGGGATTTTTAGTGTTTTTACGTATTTTTAAAATACAAAGGGAAGTCATGAAGAGGGGCATTGCGACATGCGATAGTGACTTATAGGCGGACCCAATAGGAGAATAGGATGCATTTATGAATATTTGAAGTCCAGATGAACAATGTTTTGGTGGTTTTTCCTGTGTTTGAACGCATTTCTCTGTGTAAACAGAGAATGGCCATTTCAAGGATTTCAAAGGCCCGATGCACTCATCCATTGCGGAACAAGTGGCCACCTCCCCTAAAGACATTATGCAGTGATTATTAATGCTCAGAAGGGGGATTTGAGCAGACAGAGGTCGGGAGACAGAAAGCCGAGAAGAGGAAACGAACAGGCAGCGCAGATTGGCTTTAAAGCCATAGAAAACAGAAGACAGAGGCAGGCAGTGCTAAGACAGAGCAAAGATAGAGACAGAGAGTGATAGAGAGAGTCTGTGTACTCAGAGAGGCTTGAGAGGTTCAAGAAAAACTCTTGTTGTTGTATCTGTTGTGTGTTGAGACTCACGTTGAGCTCATACTGTTGTAAAACTATGTTCTGAAGACATAATAGAGAGGTCACCACTAAAGGCTGGACCAGGAGATGTAGCCCAAGAGTATTGGGTGAACTCCTTATTAAACTTGTTGTGTTTATGTGTGTTGTCTATTATGCTTCTTTATTGCTTCATTGTCTGTGTATTTCGCAATCTTATCGATCCATTGCACAAAATAACATAGGCATAAACATGAACATGAGTCTGTAATACCTTAATAATTGTCAAAGATCTCATTTATAGATCAGCTATAAACAAAGTGAAGAGAAAAATACAACAATGGGGAATGCAATGGATTAATCTGGAAGGTAGAATAATCTTAATTAAATCAATTCTCTCTGCTCTCCCCTTATACCAATATACAATTGTGCAGGCTCCCATTGGGATTCAAAAACAAATTGAGTTAATCATAAGGAAGTTCATATGGAAGGAAGGTAAAAGAAAAACAAAAAAGTTTAGGTTAGTAAGTTGGAAACAAGTAATCACACCTTATGACAAAGGAGAGATATCTATCTTACAACCAAGACTAATGAATTCAACTTTCAAAGAAAAACTCATTTGGAGGTTAATAACAATAGAAGTATCAAGCCCCAAGGGATATCTCAATTGGTGGAGTTCCTGTTGCTAAGTAACTTTCTTATCAGGAGGTCACAGGGTCAAATCTCCTCGATTTCCTTGGGATTAGACCTTGCTATTTTGGCCGACGGGTCGGTCCCTTCAGGTTTATCTACATGGATTTTCTTATGGATGTAGCAATCACTCAATGTTCATGAACCACCCTTAAAAAAAATAAGAAAAGCATCATGGCAGAAGCAAGTATTAGAACACAAATACATCAATGTGTCTCGACATCAGCTCCTCACGGCCCAGATTCGTAACAAGTCCTTCTTGCAAATATGGAAGTTATGCGAAAAATCCCTACCTCTCATTCAAGCCAACACTTCCAAAATTCTCGGGGGAGGAAAAGAAATAAACATATGGGATGATAGCATAATTAGCAAGCCCAAACTCACATCCATTCAAGGCATCCACCATCTCAAGAACTAGCTTCAAAGTAAAGGCATTACAAAATTGGATCAAATATCATCCTAGAATCAACAAGACAACACATGGGAAGGATGGAAAACTCCTACAATCCCATCGGAGCTCCTCCATCAATGGAATATTCTTCTCCAACATCTCAAGGGAGCAGCTCCAATATGCTTCAAGCAACAAGATAACTTCAAATGGAATCCAACTGGAAGAGATTATATAGTTAAAACATGATACATAATGCTTCAAGGAGATCAGGAGCAGCAACCCATCTGGCCCCTCTAGATTTTTTTTAGAAAACTGAAAGTCTTCCCAAAATTAAAGTATTTATTTGGGCAATTCTTAAGGGGAAGATCCTTGCAGTTGCCCACCTCAGAAAACAAGGTATCCAAGGTCCATCAATCTCTCCTTTGTGTTCAATAGTTGAGGAAACCATTCAACACCTATTCATCTCATGTGAATTCTCAAAATATTATTGGCAAGCCTTGGTAAACCCTTTTCAAGCTAAGGTAAATTCCAATTTTAGCATATATGAATTCTTTGCCAATTGGAAATCTAGCTATCTGTATTCTTTCAAAAACAAAAATTTGCTTAAACGATTTTGGACTAGTCTCCCAACATTCTTATGTTGGCAACTTTGGTTAGCTAAGAATAAATATACTTTCCAAAACAAAAAGCCAGAAAGCTAGAAAGTTATGGCTAAAACTTGGAGTCTCTCCACGAAAGTCATCCTCTGAAAAGGAAATAGTTAAATTGACACTCAGTCCTTGCAAATTAAAGAAAGGCAATGGTTCAGCTTCATCTTGGACAGAAAACCCCACAATGTTTATCTACCCCTGAGAAATCAACTCAACAAAGTCAATTGGAAGGTGCGACTGAAAGATAAGGAATTTAGGGACTGGCTAAAATCTCATAAATGACCCTTCCTCTTCTTCGATCGGGCGTCTAAATCTAATATAAAACGAGTTGGAGCAAGAGGACCCATCCATGACCATGAAGGAATAAAAACAGTGACCTATGGGTGGGGATTGGGTTATGAAATAAACGACAGGGCTGAGGCTTACAGTCTCCTTCTGGGTGCATAGATCCTTCGTGAGTCCAATTTTAGAAATCCAATAGTAATAAGGGATTCAGCCATTCTGATACAACATATGGTAAAAAAATGACATCCAACAATGCAGATCTTGGGCAAATTGTAACTCAAATTAAACATCAGATGAAGAACCTGGGAGAGGCCTCGTACTACCACGTCCTCAGAGAAAACAATGTCATGGACAATGATTTGGCAAACAAGGCTTGTTGCAAACCCAAGGAGAAGCCAAGATCAACGAGGAGATCCTTCTCAAGCATATCCCTTGAAATATTATTAGATCACATGAAGGAAAGGACCTCATATAGGATTATATCAAATTGACTTTCCCAAAAAGATGACAAACTTCATTTCATTAATATCTAGCAAATATCCAAAGGTCAAATCAACTATCCTTATGTGGATCAACATATCCAAGTAAAATCTCCTATTTTGCAAATAGAATATAGTGCAACTATTCTCATGACCATCCTTAGAGACCTTGTGTCTATGCTTTGTGCTTAGACCCTTTTAAATATCCCTCACTACATCCTCCTTTGTTGTTTTTTGTTAATTGATGCGCAGTTCCCCTCAGTGTCTCTCTCCCTTTCCTCCACTGCGCTCCCATGCCCTGTGGGATTCTTTGTCATAGTATAAGCCTTGTATGTTCCCTGTTCCCCCTGCCCTGTGGCATTCTTTGTCATAGCATAAGCGATGTCTTTCATCCTTCAATGCTCTCCGCGATCCCCGATTCCCTCGTTCCTCTTCCCTCTTCTCCCCACCCAATGTCTTCGAATCCTTATTTCCCACATTGAAATTCTCTCCAAGCAAAGCTGGACCAAGTTAAAGCATTACAGAAACAGTGGAAAAAAAGATGTTCTTTAGAAATGGGATTCATATTCCACCAATCTGCCTCCCTTGGAGAATCACCCAATAAGATTTGCCAAAACTACTCCCACATCGAGCAAGCCTTATATTTACTACAGGATATGGTTGAAAAGAAATTTATAGAGAACTATAGCTCCAATGATCAAGCAACATGCACCCATAGAAGGAAGAGAGATATATCAATAAAGAGCAGTAGGAATAAATAGTCTCAACTTTGTAGAAGACTCCACATGGATTTGTATTCAATCAAAATGATCATCTTGTCCTCTGTAGTTTTGTCTCTCATTTTAGTGAACTATGACATGTAAATACATATATCTGTTGCAACGATATATTAGAGTCTATAAAGTAAGTGTCATAGGAAAAGTAGGTGTCAATCTATCTTATGTAAAAGAAGGAAAATATAGTTCAATGAACAGAACTCTGGTTTCCTTCCTCAATCTGCAAGAAGCAATGTATCGAGCCTATTAGCATCTCCTTTTTCAAATGAATATAACACAACCGACCTCGTTAAAATAAATAAACAAATAAAAAATAATAATAATAATCATAATAATAATAATAATAATAATAATAAATAAATAAATAAAAATAAAAATAAAAAATAAAATAAAATGAAATAAATTTAAAATTATTGTGTTTATGTTGAAAATGAGGAACATACCACATTCATGTACAAATTAATGTGTAGATTCAATATTGCTGATGAAATTTTCTAAATCACAAGACTTGAAGCTACTCTACTAATCTGCAGAAGTTAATTCACCATCTAAAACAATAATCATAGACATGTAAAATGAAACATCACATATGCACAAAGATTTATCTAGGGGAAAGCAATTGCTCAAGACCCCTTACTATCTATATTACATTAATCAGAGAATAGAGAATAAATCCAATGCTTGCTCAAGCTTGAGCACTCCCTACAAGTGTATAGTCTATCCCTCTGTCTCACTGACTGAACCTAGCCCAACACTTAGAAAATTTCAAGCCTTCCCAAGCTCTTATTTCCTTGCATTGTTCCCGTGGAAAATCGCCCCTATTTTTTAGGAATTTCACACCAAGGAATTGCGCAATAGCCTTAGGTCAATCTCTAGTTGCATGCACCACCTGTATACATGGGAATATATTACAATTGATAGCACACTGCCTTGGAATCTCCATCTCAATTGGATAACTTGAATTCTCTACATGCAACAATTATTTTAGGTTGATTGATTATTTAACTGGTTGATCACTAAGTGTGGTTGAAGTTCCACATCCAAAACTTGACCTCCACTAGTTCTTCTGATAGTTAGAACCAGTTAAACTAACAATAACTCAAATTAACTGAAACGATTTCTACAAATTAGCAATCAATCATGCAGAACTGAACTAAAGTGTTTCACACTCGAATTTACTGAGTTAACTAAGTGACAAGAGCCATGTCAACTCAATTAACTACCTCCAAGTATTCTGTTGAAATAGAAATTAAAATTTTAATCTAGTTTGACCAAGGCAAAGTCAAAACTATATTTTCTTGCTTCATTTTCAACACTCCTTCTCAGCAAGAAAGGGATTAGTAGATACCCTAATCCTGCTTCTATGGAACTCGAATTTTCCTCTTGACAAAGTGTTGAGGAGGTAAATCCCCTCTGCGGACAGAGGCGATCCCTACTAGCCCAGACCAAGTCTAGCAACAATCATACAACGCTACAGCGCAAGTTCCTAATTGCAAATTAATAGATCGGTGATGAAGGCCTACCTGGATTCCAACGCTAGTGCTTGTAGAAGAGGTGGTGCTCCCATTCCTTTGCTCTGGCAGATCACAATCCCCACGATCTCCGTGAATGGACACCTGCACATACAAGAAACGACGCAAACACAAACATAAAATCCAGCATATGCAACTATATATCAGTCAGAAAGGATATAACTCATCATCATCACAAATAACAATAAGAGTGGAACCATAACCAATAGTCATTCATTAACAATTCATCAAAGAAGAATACAACCAAAGTTCTGACGCTAGATTCTCCTTTGGCTGGGTAGTCAGCAGCACATGTCTTGCAAAGCTTGTTGGGAATAGGGACAAGCCTCTCTCTCTTTGGTTATTGGACAAGAATCTCCTTGCTTGGATTTGGCCTTGTGGGAATTAAGAAGGCTCTTGCAGCATGAAGCTCTTGGAAACTTGACAATTCTCAATCTCTGGAACTATGGAACTAGCAAAACTCTCCAAAAACTCAAAAACTAGCTTGCAAAGGAAATGGGCAAGCTTTTATGGAGGAAGAGGAGTTGGGATCATACAAAATAATCATGGGATTGGCCATATCATCAAGGAAGCTTCCATGAGAGGTGGCAAACCACTTCCTCTCTATGGAAATTCGTAGCTGAACCACCCAACTCAAGATAGATAGCAGTCCAGGAATTTGTTAGGACGAAAATTCCACCGTTTGTTTGTTGAAAAACACCTCTGATTATGGTTGGCGCGGGTATGACTCTGTGACAGAGTGCCAAATGGCGCGCCCTCTTTGGAGGATTTCCCCAATTGGCGCGAGGACTGCACTATGGAACCGCGCCAATGGAAAAAGGGCTATTTTTAGGGTTTTTCAGCAGGAGATGTCCTCAGGGCACACAAAGTTCATGTTCAGAGGAATTTAATACAAGTGTTTGTAGGCCATGTCACTTCTCATAGGTCCCGGAATGAGTCCTCCAAGATACGGGAGAGGGGTAGCAGGGACGGTGACAAATTGTTGTGTAACAGATGCCCCCTAAAGCATGAGGCCCGAGAGAGAGAGAGGGGTGAAATGCTTTACGAGAACATGTCCAACCGAAAACACTGCCGCCAGAAAACCTGCATAGAAAAGTACAACTAATATCTCAAATACATGATATATGTGGTATGGGCGCAGCCATCCATAGCAGAGTACATAACAATCCAGATCCAAGGTATGGGCGCAGCCATCCAGTGAGGATCGATAAATAGACTCAGGCATGGTCGCAACCATCCAATGAATAAGTCATGTAATAATCATAATAATCCACAAAATAGCAGCCTGGATCCTAACAGACAAAATCCAGGGTCTTGCGCTCCATCTCGATCCGAACAAAGTACAAGTTCAAGCATGCGAATATAGGAGTCGAAGTCAAACATGCAGGAACATCGTCTGATTACCAGCCAATGGTGAAAGTTGTTAACAAACGCGAGAGGTACCACCAATAATGACAATGGCCCTCAAGGTATTATACGTACAATATACGGCGCGTGAATCAGTGAGTTGGCGTCGAACACCCGTAGAATCATCCGATCGGAAGCCAATGATCAAAACCTCGCGTTTAATGCAAAGAACCTGCCATTGAGGCATGCAGACTCCAAGGCACCAGAAGGGAGTCTCTAGAGCAACTTCCTGGATACTGAGCTGAAGTCGACAGGAAGTGACCTTGATCGAAGGTGGGCCATAGTGTTTCCCACATCATCGACATGAGACAGAGGACGATAAGGTTGTTGTGAATTAGGATTATGTGAGTTATCAGAGGGAGGTTGTTATTTCACAGAGGTCAACTTCTCTTGAACATATTGGCGACACGACAATGGACTTGGCAGTATTTGACATCAAATGATCAGAGGTCATGGTGACAAGGCAACGAGCAGATGAGAAGTCAAACAGGATCACCCAAACCCATGGAGGCAAGTGAAAAACGAGATGAGATGTCCCCACCCAGACACGAATGCAGACAAGTGCCATGTTCAAGAGCGACATACTGCCGACATGACAATGATTGTGGTTCTATTTTCCCCACCATTTCTGGCGAGTACCCCAGTTATTTTTATTAACAAGCTTGACAGGGATAGCATATGCTTGTAAAACGTCATTTCGATGGAATCCAATGTCATCAAGTTTTAACGAGTCTGACAAAGGAAGAAATCGACGTCTTTTCATGTTTAGAGAGTTTGAAAAGACAGCAGAAAAGTAAACTCCAGAGGTGTCCTTTTTCGTAAAGTTGTGTCTCTCAAGCCCGAAAAAGTATAAAACAATGCTCGAAAGAACCGCCCGATCATTACGATCGAGGAGTACTTTTCATGATTAGTGACTTCGACCTGAAAAAATGATCGAAATCACGTCGTTTCGTAACCGTTAACGAACCTGAAACGACAAGGGCCCGACAATCTTTTCGCGTTTCACGGTCGGAAAAGAGCTTAAAGCAGACCGCTTTTTGTTCCATTTAACGAGTTAAAAGGGAAAACTCGGCAATCTTTTCGTCTTTAAACGGTCGGAAAAGAGCTGAAAGTAGACCTCCATTTTTATTCTCTTTAACGAGTCAAAAAGGAAAAAATACTCGGCAATCTTTTCATCTTTTACGAGTCAGAAAAGAGCTGAAAGATGACTCCATAATGACTTTTTCGTGTATTTACCGAGTCCGAAAAAGTATAAAATACAACTCGTTTCACCGTCTAAGTCGCATAAAAACCTGTCGCTGCACAAAAAGCAAGTGTAAAACCCATTTTCGACAAAAATATATTAAAATATCCATAAAAAATAACTTTTAAAACCTATTTGGAGTTAAAAAAGTTATAAATATGTCAAAATGGTAAAAATCAAATTTACTTTTTACTTTTACCTCATTGGAGAGCGACAGTAGTGCTTTTGGTGTGCGATCTTCGGGTGACGATTGCGACAAATCCGTGCGACCATTCGGAGCGCCGTCAGTTCCAGGTAAGAGGCACCTTCTCATACTTCATTTTAGTCCATTTTTTAGTCGTTTTTTCTTGCTCCATCGACCTCTGTGGAGGGAATTTGAAAAACTAGGGCTGCGCCCATTGGCGCGGGTATCGGGCACGGACCCGCGCCAATGGGACTTTTCACTCCAAAGGCCCACGCCAACGGCCGAGCGTATTTGTTTTTCAAATTTCAACATTTTTAAACTGATTTCAATGCATTTCTAGGTTTACCAAAGATCTAATTAATATTTTTTGATCATGTGGACGCAGGGAAACGAACAAAATGGTAGTCCAATGGAAGGAAAGGGAGCATGACAGTGTGGACGAATTGGCCATAGCAGACGAAGGTTGCATGGAAGCCCTTAGAAATTGCGGGCTAAAAAAATTCTTCCTCACGCCTTACCTACGAGCTCAACCGGAGCTCTTACGGTACTTGATCAATCTTTGGGACGAACACGAGCAAGTGTTCCGTATACGAGATCAAGTGTTGGAACTGGATGTTTCTGACATCTATTTCATCACGGGGTTGTCACGCAGAGGTCCGGTGCCCATACTGACAGGGAGCAGACCATCTGGCGAAAAGATGGGCGAGGTGATGGAACGGGTGTGCCCAGGGGCACAATTCGGATCCGGGAGTGCAAAGGTGGATATTGCCACCATTCAGGATTTAACACTCAAAGCGGTGTTATTTACCATCACACGGGCTGCGGGGGCGCAGGCACCCCACGAGGCAACAAAGAACCAACTCATATTGGCCACAGAGTGTCTGAATCCCACTATCTTTGATTGGGCGACAGCGGTGACTACCAACATGAAGAGACAGCTTACAAAAGGTAAGCGAGGCAAACTGCAGCAGTTTGGGTATGGTTCTATTCTGGTAACGTTCATTCTGGAATGATTACCAATCTTTCAGGGCCAGGGGGCCATCGTAGCTGATCCGGTGCCACGAGAGCCGAGAATGGCTCACTGGGCAGCGTTGATGCCCAGAGGGGGAGGAGGCCAACAGATGTCCTGGAGGCCAGAGTTCTTTGGGTGGCTCCGTCGCCAGCTGATCATGGTCGAAGATTGGCCATATGCAGGGACTGACTTCACAGGTGACCCAGATCTCCCACTGCTAGAGGGAGATGAGTGGGATGAGGAGCTGGGTATGATCTCTTTTTGATTTTATGTTTTATGATTTTTATTGTTAATACATGCTCGTTCTAACAACAGTCATATGTGTATGCAGATGTTGGCCCAGAGAGACCAGCCGGCATGTCCCCTATTTCGCGGAGAAACCAGCCTGTAGCTGACCCTCAGGAAGAGGGTGCCGAGGGAGGGGAGCTGATCCAGAACCTCGAGGGAATTGCTCGGGGGATTCCGGATTATGCCCGGCTGGCGGATGTCCCACTAGCGTATCAGAGGCATACAGTGGGAGTGCCCAGTCGCATCCACCGTCTCTTGAGACGCCTAGTGTGTGCGGTGACGTGCTATCATGAGCACCACGGGGATTAGACACCTAGGTTTATTTTTATGCATATTTTTTGAGAGACATGTCGTCTCCGAATGTATTAAGACGAACATGTATTATTTTTTGATCTATGTGATGCACGTTGTGCAAACATTTCGACATATATATATACATATGCCTATTTGGATGGATCTTTTACATGTGATGATGTTTTTATATGCTATGCAGATGTCTAACACAAATGTAATCTAATGTATCAGTTGCATAACAAACGACCCAATGCGAAATGTATTTAATCACATATTTTATTTTTACGCAAGCTTAAAAGCACACATGACAACACATATGCAAACTATGCTTGGAAACAAGGGAAATGGATTTTATTTTTATGCAAGCTTAAAAGCACACACATGAAAACTATGCTTGAAAACAAGGGAAACGGGCATGCCCCCCAGCATGATGTCTCAATTCGAGGTACATGCCCCCCAAGCTTTAGTCCATTGAAAATGGAGTGAAGGTTGACAATATTGTGATCGCACTCGAATTGCACGAGCTCATGTTTCATTATTTTAACGAGGTTGACATACTTAAAAGAACTATCCTCGTGACACCTAGTTTCATTTGTTAAGGAGCTTGACATAGGAAAACGAACTATGCTCCGACCAAACCCAGTTTCATTTTTTAAGGAGCTTGACATAGGAAAGTGAACTATGCTCCGACCAGACCTAGTTTCATTTTTTAAGGAGCTTGACATAGGAAAGGAACTATGCTCCGACCAGACCCAGTTTCATTTTTTAAGGAGCTTGACATAGGAAAGGAACTATGCTCCGAACGAACTTCATCATAATGAACAGGAAGTCGTTGCTTCCAAGAGTGTCACTCCCGGTGGAAGGAAAACGTCTTGGAAGTCAGGACCCAATGCCCCCAGGACACTATGCACGACGACATCATCACTGGATACAGGCACGGGATAAGTAGCCACGTAGTTGACCTGCGGTGGGGCAGATACAACCGGTGGAGAAAAACCAGGAGGGGATGCGAGCTGCGTAGGAGGCGTCGGGGGACTAAAGAACGATAATTGATCTATAGTCACGATTCTTCCGTCGTGTGGAAAGCAAACCACACGGAAAAGTGAAGAGACAAGGGCCCCCATGGCATAAACATAGTCATGGCCAAGGAGAAGACTGAAATCTAAAGCACCTTGGGTAACCAGTACGTCTATATAGACGGTTTTGCCTCCCAAAGTAATAGGGAACTTCGGAAGGATCCCTAATGGTTGACTGGTTCCTCCATCAAACGCTAACAGATTCTGTGTGACCGGCACAAGCTGTGGGGAACCCAAAGCTTGCCAAGTAGTGGACGGCATAAGACTAACTGACGCACCCTCATCGAAAACAGTGCCAGGTACTGCCTTATCGTAGGCGTGTACCATGATCTCGAAAGGCACATAGGCGGGGAGGCGGAAAGTAGACAAGTGACTCCAGTCGAAGGTGACGGCCAAACTACTTAGTGGGGGAATCGTATGATTTCCCCCATGCTCTATAGGAACCGAAGAAGGACTCTCTTGATCAGCGAGGATAGGAGGGTCGTCCTTGGACTCAGGAGAATCTGACAAGACGAGAAGAACATCAGCAGTAGAATCATGATGCTCCTCCGGAACAGAGTAATCAACAGGTGGTGAACCCAAGTCGACACTCTCTCTGACCAATGGTTAGTCTGGAGCAGGCTTGGCACAGCCAGGTTCGGAAGGAGGAGGACAGACAAGAGAAGAATCTAAGTTAATCTCATTGTCCACAGGGAGGGGATCAGAAGAGAGCCTCTGATAACCAACCGGTAGTTGGGGTGAAGAAGCTGTAAGATTTTCCAAAACAGCGGAAGCTTTATCCATGAGCCGACAAAGGTGAAGGGGATGGTTGCCTTCACAAGGCCTACAGGGGAATCAGATCTTCCCTTTTTTCTTACCACTACCCGTTGATAGGGTGGCACTGTCATGAGCTTCAGAGGGCGATGAGGGATAAGCCAAATCGTGAGACCATACTTCTAGGATCCTGGGAATACCAGGACAATCACGAAGAAGATGGTCACCCTTGCACAACTTACAAGGAAACTTAACCTTCCGTGGGGGGGCGGAAGGTGTTTCGACCTGGGATGGACTTGGAGCAGTAACTGCACTTTTAGCCTCTCGCTTATGAGACTTCTTCTTCTTCGTCTTCTTCTTCTTCTTCTTAGCCACCTGGTTACTTGAATCCAGACTTTCACCAGGCGAAGTAGAAGATGAGGACGTAGAAACAGGTGAAGACGGGGAGAGGTCCACCTTGGAATCAGCATGATGTTGTTCGGGTGGAGGAACTGATTGACCAGTAGTTGAGACATTAGAGACCATAGAGGTTGAGAACAACCAAACAGGCAACCCGATGGTTAACCCAGGCAAGGACAAAGTTGCCATATACGGAGCACCGACATTTCCAAAAGAAGGAAATGGACTAGGGTTTCCATCTGGGGGAAAACCTTGGCCGGTAGACTCGGGGAAGGTTGCCATTGAAAACAAGAAAGAACCCTACTCAAGCTAACGCAAACAAGATCTAACAAGGTAGATGTGAACATAGTCGAATAAATTTTAAGACACAAGGACATAACTTGACCTTTTCATCTTTAAAGAGTCGAGAAAAGGACCAAAAGATGACTCTAGTCGCCTTCGAATATTTAATGAGCCTGAAGTGACAAGTGCTCAGATGGACCTTTTCTTTTAGGGAGTCCGAAAAAGAACGAAAGTGACTACTCTGGAGAACTAGGCAAAAGGTTTACCAGACAATCCGTAAAACTGCATATACACCTTGGCAATCGTATGAAAACCAAGGACTTTCCGTACGATAGTCAATCTTCCTGAATGTTGTGTTCGGTGCGTTACGGGTCGTAAGGCGGCAAACACGGCTTCCTATGGATAAAGGATGATAACCTAGTGGGGTCTCCCCATATACTCGACGGTACGTGGGAGCACAAATCCGTACTAGACCACTATTGAGTCACAAAAGGAGGAATCACCCAACCTTGAGTGGAAACAAAAGTGACTAGGTTTAACGACGTCGGAGCACGTCTCTAACCTAGACTTCTAAATGTGTGCGTTATGTTCCAATGCGTTGTTAGATTCATTCAGTTCATTTTAAAGTTAATCTTGGATTATGTTTCAGTTTTCAGGCCTTACCGTATGTAATGTCTCAAAATTTCCTAAATGCAAACTATATGCCACAATATATCATTTCATTCGATGAATGCTAGCTACGAGAGAGTTGAGAGCTTTCACACAAACAAAATGATCATAGAACAATCAACAATATCTCTAATGCAGCTAATGGAAATTAACAAACTTTTCTTCAAAGTCACTAAGCACTAATAACAATGAAAAGCTCTAATTCACATTAACTTAATGAAAAGCAAAATAGATTGTTTTTTCTTTAAAAATTGATGGCAAGATGCACTAAACAAACTTTGAGAAATGATAATAAAAGAGTAAAAACACAAATTTCACTCAATGCAAACACAATCAGATCCATAAATGCCAAAGCAGTCCTTCAAAAACGAGAAAAGTCCCAAAGACACAATGAACCATGTAATCTAGGCCCAAAACGAAACAAAGCAGAGTTCAAGTGAAAAATAGGTAGGTCACTCAAACAATGCAATGAAACGATTAACAACCATTAAACGAGTGCAAGGGAGGGATCAGAAAGTCGACTGGACCAATAGAAGACCAAAAATCCTAAGGAAGGCTCGACACACAAAGCCACTAGATGCCCTAGGGCTAGAAACGTGAAATCGATAGAAAATAGCAAACACCTAAAGGGTAAAGGTTAAAGCCAGTCAAACAAGACTCCAACACACTCAAGCAGTCGACCCTGAACAAAAACCAAACTCAAGAGGCTCAAAAACAAGCAAACTTCAAAAGTTCCTGGGCCTGGCGCGACTGTCAGGCTACAACTAGCGCCTTTTAGGGATTGGTGCGGGTTGTATATCAGCAACTAGAACCAATTGGCGCGACTGTTACGCTATATAAGTGCACCAGTAAAGTTCACTGTGCAAAAATAAAAAATGAGCAATCCAAAGCTAGGCCAATGATAACTAGGTAAACCAAGAAGCAAGAAACAGCAAAGGACCCAACCCAGAAGGCTAACCAAGCAGGTAAAAACCAAGAAACAACCAAAAAGCAAGACAAGCTCCCCAGCGCAGTCGCCAAATTGTTGAGGAGGTAAATCCCCTCTGCGGACGGAGGCGATCCCTACTAGCCCAGACCAAGTCTAGCAACAATCATACAACGCTACAACGCAAGTTCCTAATTGCAAATTAATAGACCAGTGATGAAGGCCTACCTGGATTCCAACGCTAGTGCTTGTAGAAGAGGTGGTGCTCCCCATTCCTTTGCTCCGGCAGATCACAATCCCCACGATCTTCGTGAATGGACACCTGCACATACAAGAAACGACGCAAACACAAACATAAAATCCAGCATATGCAACTATATATCAGTCAGAAAGGATATAACTCATCATCATCACAAATAACAATAAGAGTGGAACCATAACCAATAGTCGTTCATTAACAATTCATCAAAGAAGAATACAACCAAAGTTCTGACGCTAGATTCTCCTTTGGCTGGGTAGTCAGCAGCACATGTCTTGCAAAGCTTGTTGGGAATAGGGACAAGCCTCTCTCTCTTTGGTTATTGGACAAGAATCTCCTTGCTTGGATTTGGCCTTGTGGGAATTAAGAAGGCTCTTGCAGCATGAAGCTCTTGGAAACTTGACAATTCTCAATCTCTGGAACTATGGAACTAGCAAAACTTTCAAAAACTCAAAAACTAGCTTGCAAAGGAAATGGGCAAGCTTTTATGGAGGAAGGGGAGTTGGGATCATCCACAATAATCATGGGATTGGCCATATCATCAAGGAAGCTTCCATGAGAGGTGGCAAACCACTTCCTCTCTATGGAAATCCGTAGCCGAACCACCCAACTCAAGATAGATAGCAGTCCAGGAATTTGTTAGGACGAAACTTCCGTCGTTTGTTTGTTAAAAAACACCTCTGATTATGGTTGGCGCGGGTACGACTCTGTGACAGAGCGCAAAATGGCGCGCCCTCTTTGGAGGATTTCCCAAATTGGCGCGAGGACTGCACTATGGAACCGCGCCAATGGAAAAAGGGCTATTTTTAGGGTTTTTCAGCAGGAGATGTCTTCAGGGCAAACAAAGTTCATGTTCAGAGGAATGTAATGCAAGTGTTTTTAGGACATGTCACTTCTCATAGGTCCCGGAATGAGTCCTCCAAGATACAGGAGAGGGGTAGCAGGGACGGTGACAAATTGTTGTGTAACACAAAGCCTTTGTCAAAATATTTGCATCTTGTTCCTATGTCAGAATGTACTGCAACAACATAATCTGCCTCTACATAGAATCTCGTAGATGGTGATACTGTATGTCGATATGCTTGGATCAATCATGAAATACAGGATTCTTAGAGAGTTTGATACAATTATGATTATCATAGTAATTCACAGTAGGATCCATCATCTGACCAAATAACCCAACAAGAATCTTTCTTATCCAAATAACCTCACATGTTGCTTGACTTGCAACCATGTACTTTGCTTTTGCTAAATAGATATTTGCTTCCTGTTGTACCAAAAAAATGTCGCTGACCCAACACTAAAAATTCCTCTTGATGTTCTCTTCTCGTCTAATGCACTCCTCGCCCAATCTACATCCATGAAGCTTTGTTGTTTCACTCCCTCTGTCTGTATGTACCAAAGACCAAACTGAGTAGTGCCTCTGAGGTATCTCAACACATGCTTTGTTGTCTTCCAATACAATTTGGTTGGCTTAACCATTTCTTGACTAAGTTGGTTAACTGCATAACACATGTTTGTTTGTGTGTTCACCAAATACATAAGTGAAACCACAAGCTTCCAATAAATGGTAGCATCCACTACTTCACCTGCAGTAGCATCCTATTTCTTCCAGTTTCCTGCTAGAGGAGTAACCATGGGTTTGCACCTATCCGTGTAGAACCTCTAAAGTATATCGTTGGCATACTTGCCCTGAGAGACAAACAATTCCCCATCTCCTTGCCATACTTCCAAACCAGGGAAGTAGTGCATGAGGCCCATGTCCTTCATCTCGAACTCTCTTGCAAGGTACTCCTTGCAAGATCTAAACAATTGTTCATCACTAGTAAGGATCAAGTCATCAACATATAACACAATAATCAATCATTTACCTTCTATCGTAATGTGATAAAGGTTTGCATTTGATTCACTTTTGGTGACTCCCAAACTGGTGAGATAGTTATCGATCCTGGTATACTAAGCACAGAGTGCTTGCTTGAGTCAATACAACTCTCACTTGAGTTTGCACACATGTGGCTCTATGTCAAAGGTATCAAACCCCTCTGATTGCTCCATATACACCTCCTCCCGAATAACTCCATTGAGGAATGTTGCCTTCACATCCATCTGGTGGATCTTCCACCCCATCTGCATTAACAGTGTTAGAATTTACCTAATGGATGAATACCTTGCTACTAGAGCAAAGGTATCCTCATATTCAATTCCCTCAACCTGAGAGAACCCCTTGGCCATAAATTTGGCCTTGTATTTCTCTATGCTTTTGTCTACTGCATGTTTTACCTTGTAAAGCCATCTCGAACCAACCATTGATTTGTCTGCTGGTCTTGGGACCACGTCCTAAACATTGTTTTGACATTGGAATCATATTACTCTACCATAACATCAACCCATACTAGTTGTTCTACAAATTCCTTGAATGAGGATGGCTTAGTCTCTACGAGCTCACTCATTAGAGCCATGTAACCATTATATCGATCCGGTGACCTCCTCTACTTGCACTATGATGTGGGTGCTCCCACATTCTATCTAGCATCCTGCAATAATCTGTTAGCTTCCCTGGTTCGCTTCCTTCCTTATCTGTATGTCTTTGCTTGAGTGGATGTATCCACTCTTTGCTCCTATGCTTGTGGCTGCTCCACAACTTCCTAAGGTTCTTCCTTTGGAGCCAAAAGATCCTAATCAGGTTGCAACTGAAACTCCCTCTCAATAGAACACCTCACTTCCTTCTCTTGGTCAAATTTCACATCCCTTCTTACCACTGTCATCTTGAGGGATGGAAAGTACACATGATAGTTGTGAGGTGTTTTTGTATACCCCACAAATATGCCCAATTATGTTTTCAACTCTAGCTTTTTCCTTGCTTCCTTGGAAACATGGTAGTAAAATGATGATCCAACGATCCCGAAGTGTGACACAACTAGTTTCTTCCCTAAAAAAGCTTCCTTTGGTGTATTCATTCCAAGAATCCTGTGAGGACTCCTGTTTTGAAAAAATACCGTTGTGTTGCATGCTTCAACCCACAAGTGCAGAGGTAGGATTTGGTCATGCAAGATCGCCCTTACTGCTCCCACAATACTTCTGTTCTTCCTCTTTGCCACCCCATTCTGTTATGGGTTATGGGGTGTTTTCAACTCCCATCGAATTCCTTCCTTTGCACATAAATTTAAACTCATTCGACATGTACTCACCTCCGTTATCACTCCTGAGAGCCTTCACTTTCTTGCCAATTTCTTTCTCAACAAGTGCTTTGAATTCAACAAATTTGGAGAATGTCTGGTCTTTCTTCTGCATGAAGTAGATCTAGCACTTTCATGAGAAATCATTTACAAATATGACATGATACCTATGTTTGGTAATGGCAGCTATCGAGAAAGGTCCACAAACATTAGAGTGGATATTTTCAAGGACTGCATGCGCCTTGTTGACTCGACCATTGAAGGTGGATTTTGTGTACTTCCCCAATTTACA